>JAOTAY010000002.1:8643627-8666904 GCA_025629805.1 Erythroxylum baracoense | reverse complement strand
TTCACGTCCAATGCCTTTCCCACAATCGTGGGAAGGCCTCCACCATCGTGGGAAGGCCTCCACCATCGTGGTAAAGGCATTGGACGTGAACTTTTCTCTTTTATGTAATTGTTAAACTAACTAAAAATAAATTACTTTACTTTGATACATTTAGACTTGATTGAGGCTTGAAATGAACCTAGTTTGATGCTTGGTTAATTGGTTAAAGTTTTGATAAGTTTAGATTATTAATTGAGGTTATAACATAAGGAATGGATTGTTTGATAAGTGTATCAAAAATCTGAAATTTATGAGTGTTAAAGGAATGAAAGTATTCTTATGAATGTAAATATGATTCATAGGATATGAGTAAGGTGGATTAGGTACGAATAAATGAAAATTGAGATATTGTGTGATTAAAATGCTAGAAAAGGATTGATGAATGTATGATTGATGAATTTAGATTAGTCAAGTAAACTTAAGGTATAAACCTAATTGGGAACAAGTTATATCCAAGTTATGATGTGTGAATGGTTAAGATATGTGATTTAAGGATTTATACCCAAAAAGGTCAATTGAGCATACATTAACAAAAGGCAACTGGTTCTAATTTGATTTTTGTATACATAAAATGTGTGTATGTGTGTGTATGTGTGTGTGTGTGTGTGTGTGTGTGTGTGTGTGTGTGTGTGTGAATGATTGAATAATCATATGATTGACAACTTAATGATGTATGAAATATGTGTGCACTGCATGAAGATAGATACACAAGATTGAACGTTAGCATCCAGACATTGCCGGTTCATCAAAGGAATAACTAATCTGGAGCATACTGTGAGTCATCCTAGATATTTCTCACTAGGATTGATTTGTTTATGTTTAAATTTCAGCTATTGAACTATTGTTGATGTGATTGAGATAATTCTGGACATTTATGGTATGAGGAGTTTGATAATTGAGGTTATATTGGGAGTGTTTCCTAATTGAATGTGAATCTAAAGAACTATGTGTACTCAACTAAGATTAAATGCCGAACTTAGATTCGATGAATATGTGAAAACGTCTGTGCACAATAAATGGAAGATATTTATAGTACATTTTGTGAAATGATGCATTTCATCATATTGATATGCATGATTGGATACAGGAGTTGTAACCGAAATGACCTGTCTGAAAAAGAGCTTAAAGCTCATAAATGTACACTGAGAGCCACAAACTTAGTTATTAATGAGCCCGGTATTCACAATAGGTATGAGAGAGTATATGAAATGAGCCCAGTATCCACAATAGGTATGAGAGAGTATATGAAATGAGTCTGGTATCTACAACAGATACGGGACAATAAATAGGCGCTCGGTCACAACAAAGTAAAAATGAATGAAGTCACATGTGCATTTGTATATACATCTTCATGTCTATCATATGATTGAATTGAAGTGAATTATTGAAATGTTTGAAATATAGTTGAAAAAGTAAATGATGTGATATGATATAAAATGTTAATTTATCTGATATACTTATGAAAGTATGATAAACTTGATTTACTTGATAAGGTATGATGAAATGTGATGTGATGTTCAATATTGGATTATATGATTTGCTTATGAATTGGATTTGTGTATTATCCTTGCGTTTTGATATGAATAAGCACATCAATGATGGTTAACTCACTGAGTTCGCAAAATTTTCGTATTCAGAAGAGATATAGTTAGACTAATTGGAGTATAGCTACTGCAATTGAACATGAGTTAGTGGTTGGAATCAATTATACCTACACATGTCTTCATAATCAAGAATTGTATTTCTCAATACGTCAAAGGAAACACATTCTGATGTTGTATTATTTCAGTCGACGATCGTCCTTGGCAACTTGGGAAGAGCAAGCGTTTTTGCAATGGAAGGATTCCAAGTGAATAAACTGTGAATTTGAGTTGGACAGCCGAAAGCAATCCTTTGCAGGAATCTACAAATTGTTAACTTTTGGGGAGGGCTATATGCATGTAATTGTCGAGCTCCTTGTTGTTCCGATGGAGGAAAATAGTGCGTAGTTTATCTTTATCATTGTACAAGCTAGCAAGGAGGCAATGAAGAATTTGGTTTGTATAGTTCATTTGGTCAAGTGGGTGGATATGAAAGTAAGGTTCTTTATTAGATTGCTCCACCATTTGTAGACAGCGGGATCTCAATATGAACTTCACAGGGAGATTGTAGAAGATATTTAGCATCACATATTTAGGCAAAGAAGCCATTAGAATAGATGGCCAACCTCTAAACACCAAACTTAGGGGTTCAATTTGCTTTCTTTTTTTGAAATTAAAAAATTTTGCTTTCTTTGTTTAATTCATTAACTTGGCCAGTTGTTCCAAGCCTAGTTTGTTTAATTCATTAATTTGAGCGCGGCTCAACTAGAAGAGACTGGAAAAGAACAACTCCCCAGGTTAGTATATTAGTGTTGTTAATGTTAGGATACATGAAAGGACTATAGAGAGAATCAATAAGCATGAAAACTTTTGCAATCTACTCAAGGACTAGAAGTAGTACAAAAAAACAGGACAACGACATAATGATGCCTATTAACATTATGTACACGCTTCTCTATACAGTACTTCAATCCCGAAGCCCAAGTATGGCACAAAATGAGTTCCCCAAAATTACACTATGATTTACATCCATCTTGGGAACGATTGATACAAAATAGCACATCCAGCTGATCGGTTGATCCCCCCCAAGAACCCTTGACACAGAGGCAGTTTAACTTCCACAAGCCATGCACTCTTCTCGATTTTGCATGGAACATTGCACTTGGGCAATATCAATATCGACATCAGACTCAACCCTGTCAACAGTTTCCTGGTCACCAGTAGAGCAACCCAGAATTTGTGTCAACCACTACTGGAAAGAATACTAGAAATAACGGTGCCACTCTGATGCAAAGGATGCATGAGCAATATATTCTCACGACATTAACATACAAAGTACCACATTTGAGTGTATAAGATTTTCATTTTGAAACAATGCTTACAGTTTTATACATACATACATATATATATGTATATATAAAGCATCTTGAGGTTTCACTGAAAATAATTGACCGCCATGTCATCATTCTTAAAATTGGATTTATCCCATTAAAAACCGACCGGAAAATGCCAGATTGAAGCTTCACCAACCACTTGAAGAAGATATAATGAACCAAGAAATTTTCGTTACCTTTTTAACAACATTACTATCAACTGTGAACTTGATAGCATCAGCTGCAGCACGGGTTCTAAGGTAGTACATTCCAGTTTTCAAGCCCTGCACATAACATAATGCATAAAAAATCATCATTTTAGACATCCTAACAACAACAGTGTGGCTGGAAATCGGTTTTGAGACTCTCTACCTCTCTCAGATCAAGAGATGGTCAAATGTTGTCCCCTTACCAATCAAAGGCTGTCAACTCTGATTTCCAAGTCATATTCAAGTGACAAGAAGGTTCATCCTCTATATTATACACGAATTTCAAAATCAAGACCTAATTCAAAGTCTGCCTTGGAGTTCGATGTGCAATAAAACTATCAGATGCCAGCGAAGATAGAATGATAACCTTCTAGGTTAACTTTTATCCATTCCTTAGTTAAATGGGGTAAAAGCCCGTATAATATATGTATATTCACCACTAGAACAGCCCATGTTTATAGATTTTAGTTACGTGATAAAAGTTGCAAAGCAATGCAAATTACAATTATTAACAGCCCTACAATAAAAAATTACTGAAACTGGTCCTTTGAGCATCATTCGACGTCATACCTTGGACCAAGCATAGAAATGCATGGAAGTCAGTTTTCCAAGATCAGGTTGTTCCATGTGAATATTCAGACTTTGACTCTGGTCTATGTAGCACCCACGATCAGCAGCCATATCAATCAGTGTCTTTTGCTTGATTTCCCACACTGTCCTGATATAAAGTGACATGCTACTTTTATCACGAAAGGAGAACTGATGTATCAGCAAGCACTTTAAACCAACAAGGGAAGATAGATTTGTACTTGTATAACGCTTTAAGCCGCTCGGGAATCTCCGGTACTTTCAAAACAGAACCATTGTGATAAATTATCTTGGTTTTAAGAGTTTGAGACCAGAGGCCCATCTCTGTTAAATCATGAAGGAGGTGCTTGTTCACCACAATATATTCACCACTGAAAAAAGAAAAGAGCTATATGACAAAATGTTAGATCTAAATTTCAGAGGAACCAGCCTCGTAAAGTGTGCAAACCTCAAAACTCTGCGGCTATAAATGTTGGATGTATAAGGCTCAAAACATTCATTGTTACCGAGGATCTGGCTTGTTGAAGCAGTGGGCATAGGTGCTACTAGAAGGGAATTTCTAACTCCATTATTAGATATCATGTCCCGAAGAGCATCCCAGTTCCACCTGTCTGAAGGCATCACTCCCCACATATCCATTTGAAGAAGTCCCTAAATGAAGAAAGAAACGGTCACAAAGTTACAGTAAGTTTCTTGTTCCTTTTTTAAGTTTTAACTTGGCATACAACATACATAACATGGAATTCGAAAAGTAAAAGGTGCAAAACGCAATATTATTTGCAAATTTCTTCTTGGATTCACATTAGGAGGAGAAAAAAAAATTTTCCGCAAGATTTTTCAGGTAACAAATGTGTGCGACAACTTGCTGTATTAGGCACACAACTTAGGAAAAAAAACTAACATTATGTCAGCATCCTTTATATTTTCACTAACAATAGATGGAGTGACAACAATATTAAGGCTGAAATTCTTTGCAACTAAATCACATAAAGTTCCAAATTTTGCTACTTGATGTCATCCGAGGTAAAACCAAAATCACCAATCGACAGAAAATTCATATAATATTCTAATCAGATTCGTATCAGTCTAACACAGTGGCATGGTATATCAAGAGAATAAAAGAAATAGGAACATTTTACCTTGCTCACAGGGCTTCCGTAGTAAGTCTCGTAAGGGCCATCTTTTGCAGCCAACTTCGAAGAAGATTCAAGTGCATGATAGTATATAGTTTCAAATATGTCTTTATTCAACTGTTGGGCCTTTAGAATCAAAAATCAAGTAGTCATTCTACATGATCCAATAAGAATTCATCACATATTCATATCCAACAGAAATATGGTAATACCTCTGGTGAATCAAATGGCATACCAAGAAGTATGAAGGTATCAGCAAGACCCTGGACCCCAATACCAATTGGTCTGTGTCGCAAATTTGATGTTCTTGCAGTTTCAACTGGATAGTAATTAATATCGATAATTTTGTTAAGATTCACCGTGACTGTTGCACAAACCTATAAAGGCAGAAATGCCAAATGTTATATGTCAAAAACTATTGGTTGATGCAATTCAATGCTCAACCAACATTCCTAGGAATTACAAAGCATCATATCTTTCTGCTCTAATCTTGAATAGCAAAGTTATAATTCATTGGTACTAACTCACTTGGAACACAAACTTAAAGCTAAAATGTAGATAAGATCTTGCCAGCATGTCCAAACTAACCTGTGCCAGTTTTTGGAAATCAAAGTACCGGCTTCTTGATTCTCTACTCCCAACAAGTTTGCACGGTTGCGAAACAGCAGGCACTCCCTATGAAAAACATTATGTATTATTAAACAGGAATTTTTTCCAGGGAAAAGGTCAGACAGGTGGAACATGAAACAGATTTCAAGACCCTACCCTTTCCCTGACAAATCGAGGTAAAGCAATGGATGCTAGATTGCAAACTGCAGTTTCTGTTGGACTTGTGAATTCAATAACCTCAGTACAAAGGTTTGAGGATTTGATAGTTCCCAGATTCTGCTGGTTGCTTTTCCTATTGCAAGAATCCTAACAGGAAGAATAAGATGCATCAGGGAATGAACAAAAGGATGCAATGAGAAACACGGTTTTATTGTTTTGCTGACATGCCTTGAAAAGCATGTAAGGAGTTCCAGTTTCAATTTGAGAACTTAAAATCTCAAACCAGAGTTGTCTAGCAGAGATGACCTTCTTTGCCCTACCCTGTACCCAAGGAAAACAAACTATGTAAATTCCCATCCGATTTAATAGTTCATTTTAGTTCCAACAGTCAGTACAAGTGAAGAAAGGTGTCAACCTCATTTTCAAACTGTAGATAAAGTTTCTGAAAGTCTTCTCCCCAGCAATCAGCCAAACCTGGAGCCTCATTTGGGCAAAACAACGACCATTTGTCATCACCTCGTACTCTCTCCATAAAGAGATCAGGAATCCACATCGCATAAAACAAATCTCGTGCACGTTGTTCTTCCTGAAGATAAGGCATAAAATATGTAAGAAATCAGAGATGTGAGAAAGGAATGAGTGGATGCAAAAGAGTCGAAGATTAAATGGCTATTGCCTTGAGTAAAATCTCTTGAAATAAGAAACAATGACGCAGTACCTTCCCATGGTTCTTTTTAAGATCAAGAAATTCAAAGATATCTGGATGCCATGGCTCCAGGTATACAGAAAAGGCACCTAAACCAGATAAGTTAATATAAAACAGGAAAAAATATAAAGTATTGAAAAAAAACAGAGTAACACAATAAGGAAACTTTTCCGGCATACACGTTAGGTACACAGCCTATTTAGATGCATAATATTGTGGAAGAATACAGGATGACAATTTATAGTGCCGCAAAATGCAATGTAAGGGACAGCATTCGCTAGAAGATATTGAATGAATTCCCTACACGCTATTGAGAAATGAATTCCTGCCGTCCATTGCACTATTATCTACAAGAACAACCTGCGCACTCTACATGCGACTTAACTTTGCAGTTTTAAGTGCAAATGGATGTAAATCATTAGCCAAAAAACCAACATGACTATCACGAACAGAACATCCCACTCCTATGATCAAAATAAAAATTGATTTCAAAACATAAAACTCCTTATCTGCATGTATGCCCGTGCAAATGTGTGACCCAAAAACATGGGAATAAAAAGAAGAGTTATCAATTAATAACAATCTTACCCTTCCTCTTTCCTCCACCCTGATCAACATAACGAGCCGTGTCATTAAACACTCTAAGCATAGGAACAATGCCATCGGATGCCCCATTTGTCCCACCAATGTAACTGCCAGTTGCACGGATGTTATGAATGGAAAGACCAATTCCTCCAGCTGATTTGCTAATAACAGCACACTCTTTTAAAGTATCAAATATGCCTTCAATGCTATCATCTTTCATGCACACCAAGAAGCAACTGCTTAACTGCCATATCGTGGGAGAGAACCATTTAAGTAAATATTGGGATATATATGCTCATGTATTAACTCATACGGAATGATGTTACAGTGGATTCAAACCTGAGGCTTAGGAGTTCCTGCATTGAAAAGGGTGGGGGTTGCATGAGTAAACCAGCGCTGAGACATCAAATGGTAAGTTTCGACTGCAGACTCGATATCATGCTTGTGTATACCAACAGAAACCCTCATCAGCATGTGTTGCGGCCTCTCCACAACTTTACCATCGACCTTCAAAAGATAGGACCTTTCAAGTGTTTTGAAGCCAAAGTAATCATAGTCAAAATCTCTGTCATAGACAACCTCACTGTCCAAGCTTGCAGCATTCTGTTGTGCCAATTTGAAACAATTTGGTGAGCTTTAAACCAGAGAACTCTTATCCAACAATTTGTGTGTTGTCAAATCAAAAAATAACACTACCTTCATAACAATATCGTAAACATCATCAGAAATCAGAGAAGCATTCTTTCCGGACCTCTTATCAACGTAAGAATGCATAAGTTTGACACTGTACATCAGATCAACATTGGATCACTTATATATAAAGATAAAGCCAATTTAAACAGAGCATGAATCATGCACTCACGTCTCTGAGAATGAAGTGAGGGTGTTCTTATGCAGATTGGAAACAGCGATTCTAGCAGCTAACTGCACCAAAATCATTTACAATTCACACAAAGTAGGAACAGAGTTAGTCAACTGCGTAACTGACTTCGATCCAGATACCAGATACAGAAGCAGACTAACCACAGCGTAATCAGGGTGGTTGGCAGTCATAGCCGCAGCAGTCTCGGCAGCTAACTGATCAAGCTGGGTGGTAGTGACGCCATCGTAGACACCGGCACACACTTTCTGCGCCAGTAAAACCGGGTCGCAGTGATCCTTACTTAACCCAAAACTCAGTTTCTCCAAACGGGCCGTAATCTTGTTGAAATGGACTGGCTCTTGGCGACCATCACGCTTGATAACGTACATCTTTCTAACTTTCTTTCTCGGAAGACAAGAAGAGTGAATGAGAACAATTGTCGAACAGATTATGGGAGTTGAGCGTGGGTCGTCGTTTGTATATATACAAACACAAATATAGAGGGAGAGATGGAGTTGGTGTGGTGAAGAAGCAAGAGAAGAGTGCAAGAGAAGCCAAAAGGGTGAGTGTTTGAATTTGAATCCGGTGGGTTTGTTTCTCGGCGTATCTCTCTGCAAATTTCCCGCCAAGCAGTAATTACCCTAATAAGTCCTAACACGAATAGTAGTAATGGGTTAGTTTCTTTCCAAAACCAAACATTAATTAATTCATAAACATGTTCCCATAACCATGTTATTTCAGTCCAACCCATCCCATCCTCCCATTCTACCTCCTCCAAGTCTCATGTCAGTAGCCTCATCCAAAAAAAATTTCTTAGTTAGGAGTAAGGTTAGGTTTCAAGAAACTTCTATACAATGGTGAGGAGGTGTTAGAAAATGAATGAGATGGGGGAACAAAGCAGAAGAAAAGTTAATTGGAGTCGTAGTCATGAACTATGTAAATAACCAGCATCGAGTTTTACTAATAATTGTAACAAATTATGTACAAATGTTCAACATAGAGCAATAAGGGATATCGAGAAATGACTCTTCAAATGTGAACACTTTTTAATACTCGATCAAACTCCAGACTAATCAAGGGTGAATTTCGCAGTATTGCATTTGGGAGGATAGATCAAGAATGGTACTAACCAGTCCTCGGGAACAAGATTTCACTTTATGCTTTATAGTCAATGGGTTGGTTATAATTTAGTGAAAAAATAATTTAAAGGCATTCCTTATCTTATAATATTTAAATATATATGATAAAGTCCACGAGATAAATAAGCATTGCAAATGAATTTATTATGACATCATAATTATGATATTCATATTCTATTTATGTGTTATTCCTAAATCATTTCTAATCATTTTTCTACTAAGACTTGATATTAATATAATATTAAAAGATTAGCACATATTGTGTTTTTCTTTATCAAGCAATTAGTCAATATTATAGACTAAAGTATAGAAATATTAAAAAAACATGTGGGTGCTTGTTAGAGAACAAATTTACTAAACTGACCCTATATGAGAATTTTATTTTGAACGTTACTTATATGCCTATGAAAATTCCTAGTATGATACTTGTATAAGTGATCATTTAACTTAAGATCTTCAAAATTATCTTGTATACAGATTTTTATGTTTTGACAATATTTATGACTTATTCTAGTCAAAGTTAGCTTAGTTGGTAGTTACTAGATATATCATTAACTATATGGAGATAACTGAATGATCAATACATGATTCACCACCCTAAAGTGATTAAGGATAATATTTTATTGTTTTTAATTAATATTGATTCAAGAGATCCTTGACGAAAGTGGAATGACACTTTAAATATATTTTTTAAATGCTATTAATTAAATCAATTACTAATAGTGGAGAGTTAACATTATTGGACTTAAACAGAGTGGACTTTAATTCCATGCTTTATGTTTAATTGAAACATTATATGTTGAAAGAATTAAATTATAAGCAAAAAATTATATACGAAAAGGTTAGTCAAAATCAACATTCCTAAATATTTAGATAGTCAAGATGTGTTATTAGATACCAATCTTGATCTATGGATATAAATTGTTTAATGAGAGAATTAAAGATAAATTAAAGGAGCTTAATTTATCTAATCATAAATATGATTTAAGGTTATAATTTGTATCTATTGTCAATATATTTGGAACCCTAATTTGTCACACGTAAAAAATGAGTTAAAGAGAGAAAAGATATTTTAATCAAGTTAAATCTGATTGTAAAGTTTGAGAAACTTTATGATTAAATATGAGATATTTAACGAATAAGGATTAATATAAGTTATTAAATCTTATTTGGACATGGTTGATATTTAATTAGAATTATTTGTAATTATAATTAAAGTTTAATTGAAATTATAACAATTAAATTACTATAATATCCAAAACTTATTATAAATAAAATTAAGTTATAAGGGGTTAGCATTTGTTGCCCCTCTTTATAATATTTGGAGAGTTTTCTTAACATGTTATGTGGATACTGTTAGAAGTTAGACACTTGTGCGACTATATTAGTTTAGATGAGTTGATTTCAGAAACGGTTCAAGAAAAAAAACAAGAAAAAGAAGAAGCTTTAGAATAAGGAACGAATTAACATTTATGTTTTATTATGATTTATGTGTTAATCATTTTACAAAAATTTAAGTGATATTGGCTTTCAGGAAATCGAAACAAAAAAATTATAATTACTCTGCTTCGTGTGAGATATGATCCCGACTCGATTTTCCAATACAAAATACAGTCAGTTTTCGTGAAATGGTATGAGTTTGTGACTACGATTCACCAAAAGTTCGATGAAGATATTTTCAAAGATCCAATAGGTAACCTTAAGGAACTGAGAAAATGGGCCTTGGTGTTAGAATAATGTGGCCAATTTGATAAATATTCCAATAAACTCTCTTTACTAAAGGGGTTATCTGATAGCATTCTTTTTGAAAGGTCTAAAACTCGAGCTGGAACTCGCAGTCAAATTGATGGACCCTTAAAGACTTGAACAGACCTACATTTTGGTAAGGAAACAAGAAGTTGTAGTTGCGGCTAGTCACCTACTATTTCATAAGAAGAAAGGAAGATTAATTCTACCTAAACCTGAAGGAGTTCTACAGGGCAAGGCAATCTCAACCCCAAGTTCACAAGCAAAAACAGACAAAATTAGCAGAATCCTACCTACACCTAACTTTAGAACTACTACTAAAGGTAATTCCAGTAAAACTCATAAAGGTCCAATAATAACGAATAGTAGAGAATTTGATGAAAAAAGGGAGAAGGGTTTTTTTAGCGTGATAAGAAATATGCACTAGGAAATAAATGGAGGAAAAGCAAATTGATTTATATATGGTGAAGGATGATGAAGATTTTGAAGTGGGAGCAGAAGATCAAGGAAGAAATAAAGATGAGGAGAAACCACAACCTAACATTTCATTACAAGTTATGATTGGCTTAGGAGACGAGGAAGAATACAAGTTATGATTGGCTTAGGGAGGCATCAAAAGAGAATTTTATATATATTGATCAACAATAGCAGTACTCATAACATCATAGATGTTTTTGTGATTAAAAAAAGAGGTAGAATGATAGAGGAAATTCAACCACTGTAACAATGGCCAAGCTTTTAATTGAATTATTAAAGAAGCAAAATGAGGGAAAGTGGGACTGGAGTCAACAACAGTAGAAGGCCTTCGAAAAACTCAAGAAAGCTCTTGTTTTACCACCAATGCTAGCTTTACCAAACTTTTCACAGTTTTTCACTATAGAAACGAATGCCAGTGGAACAGGTATAGGGGCGATACTCCAGAATAGACATCATATCACATTCCTAAGTAAGTCCTTAGCTAAAAAACATCGAGGGCTTTCCACGTACAAGAAAGAATTTTTGGTAATTGTCCAAGTTATTAAACAGTGACACCACTATCTTAGTGGTAAGAAGTTTGGAGTATAAACTAATCATCATAGCTTAAAATATCTACCAGAGTAAATGATTACATTACTGTTCCAATATACATGGTTACTAAAGCTAATGGGTAACAACTTCGAGGTGGTATATCAAAGTGGAAAGGAGAACAAAGTTATCAATACCTTGTCACGTTTGTCCAACATTGAGTTATTAACTATTAGTCAACCCTCTATATTTGACATTTGTAGCCTCCATAATTGAAAAAGGCAGCCTCTATAATTGAAAAAAAATGGTTTGTATTTGAATTTATTTTGGTTTCTTCCTTCTTCTGCTGTATAAAAAGAGAGGAGAGGAATGCATTGTTTGTAATGAATTAAAAAAAACAAGATAGTGAAGAGAGAAAATATTAGTAAGTGGGAGAGACTTTTAAACTATCTTGATTAAGTCCTCGATCGGATAGTTGTTTGTCGTTAGATCGAGCTCAAACTTTGAAGGCTTACCCTACACTGGTAATAGTTTATATCCAAAGGTCAGAATCGTGATCAGAGTTCTAATTTTCCAATGATTCATGGTCAAAGTTGAGATTGAATTTTGGGATCCTGAAATTTCAACATTGAGTAGTTTTGATCAAGCTCACAATCGGACGGTGAATCATGATTCAATTGGGCTGAAACTTTGACAGCTGGTAGAGGACACATTTATCTTGATATCCAACGATGGGTTTACTGTTTGGAGACCTTTTAGGTAATCTACTAGGGTTGTTTTGGAGAGTATGATTTTGGGTGATTTCGCAAACTCTCTTTGTTGATTTCTCTTATTGTTATTATTGATGTTATTGCCGAGAATTGTTGTATTTTTGATGTTATTGTTGTCGCCTCTAGTGGGATACTAGAGAGAACTTGTTGTTGTACCCATTATTTGTTGATAGTGGAGATTTTGCCTAGACTTCAGTCCCGTGACTTTTACTCCTCACATGGAGGAGGTTTTTCACGTAAATTGTGGTGTTGATTATTATTGGGTGTTGGATTAATTTTTTTTGCCTAATTATTTCCTAAAGGTTTACACAAGTAGGGAGAATTAATTTATATCTGAGGTTATGCATAACACATTGTTATTGTATCAACTAATTGGTAGGTTACTTCCGCTGCATCTATTGGCGTTTCTCCCATCAGATTGGTATTAAACATTATAAATAAGGAAATAAAACCTCCATAACTACTATTATAAAGGCTGCTAATAAAAGGTCTCTTAAAGGAAAATAGATCGATGCATAAAAGGAAAGTAAACGAGTAACTATAGGCTCTTATTCTTCTCATCACTTTAGCCGGGCTTGAGATGCCTTTTGGACTGCAAAATCATGACAAAGTGCACAGCAAAGACTCCCTTTGTTGGCCAAAATAGCTCCTTCAAATGGATGGTTTTAGGCTTTATAAATCAAGGCCTGGTAAACTCCAAAGGGTTTCAACGATTTGCAACTTCAAAATAAGATTGGGCTCCTCTTTAAGTTCTTCTTCAACCATGCCTTCTTCATCACTACTTGTTGGATTGAGACCCATATTAGTAACATCTTCTAATGCTTGGCTTGATGGACCTCCATCATTCTCCTCTCCTTCAAAGTCTTCTTCTTGGGCTTGGACTTGGGCTTGGTCGGATTGCATTGTGTCTTCCACATACTTGGTTAAATCACAAACATTGAAAGTATTTGAAATGTTGTAAGTGTTTGGCAATTCTACCTTGTATATATTTTCATTCACCCTTTTGGGAATTTTAAATGGACCCTCCACCCTTGACATGAGCTTGTTCTTCCTTTTTGTAGGAAACCTTTCTTTCCTTAAGTGCACCCAAACAAGATCACCCTCTTTGAATTCCACAATGGTCTTCATTTTTGATTGCTTCTTGTAGGCCTTATTCTTCTTTTCAATGTGGGCTTTGGCTTTAGCATGGAGTTTAACAATTTCTTGAGCTCTATCTTTGGCCTTTATGTTGGATGGAATGCTAGAATGGGTCAGACTCAAATCTGAAGGAACAAGTGGGTTAGCTCCATAAACTAATTCAAAAGGAGTAAAATTTGTAGTCTTACTCTTTGAACTCTTATATGCAAATTCAGCATAGGCCAAAAGATTGTCCCAATTCTTCACTTTCCCCTTCAATAAGCTTCTCAAAACGTTTCCTAAACTTCGGCTGACCACTTCTATTTGACCATCCGTTTGAGCATGAAAGGTCGTGCTAAACTTTAAAGTAGTTCCTAGTCTAGCCCACAAATGTCTCCAAAAATGGCTCAAAAACTTTACATCTCTATCACTAACTATACTCCTAGGAATTCCATGGAGTTTTACAGCATTTTCGAAGTACAAGTTTAGAACATGAGATGCATCATTAGTTTTGTTACAAGCAATAAAATGGGCCATTTTGGAGAATCTATCTATAACAATCATAATGGAGTCATGATTTTTCTTAGTTCTTGGCATGCCTACAATGAAGTCGATTCTTACATCTTCCCAAGGAGCATTTGGAATTGGCAATGGTAAGTATGGGTCGTGGGCCCTCTTGGGCATTTTGGCTTGTTGACATGTGTTGCATCCCTCCACATGCTTTGCTACATCTTGGGCCAATAGAAATTTCCATTAGCCAACTCATAAGTCTTGTCTCTTCCAAAGTGACTGGCAAGGCCTTCACTATGGACTTCTTTCAAAATTGCTTCTCTCAATGAACATTTTGGAATGCAACAAGCATCAAGTTTGAAAAGGTAACCATCATGAATGACAAAATCCTTAAACGCACCATCTTTCCTAACCCTTCCCAAATCTCACCGAATTCGCTATCTCCCTTATATAAATTCCTAATGTTCTCAAATCCTATTACATGAGCATCGGCCACCATATTACTTGGACCATCCTTATATTTCACTACGAAATCAAAAGATTGCAAATATTCTACCCATGATGCATGTCTTCTATTTAAATTGGATTGACTTTGAATATATTTCAAAGTTTGATGATCGGTGTATAAGATAAAGGAATTTTCCAACAAATATGCACTTCAATGTTTAAGTGCACGGACCAAAGCATAAAACTCCAAATCATAAGTAGAATATTTTTTCTAATTTCATTCAGTTTTTCACTAAAGAAAGCAATGGGTCTACCCTCTTAACTCAAAATAGCCCCTATTCCTATCCCACTTACATCACACTCTAATTCAAAAGGCAAGCAAAAATTAGGCAAGGCTAGAACCGATGCTTTGGTTATGGCATTTTCAAAGTATTAAAGGCAATTGTGGTTTGTGGAGTCCACTTAAACATACCTTTTTTCATGCAATCAATTATAGGGCAGGTTATAGTACTAAAGTTCCTAATAAACCGCCTATAAAAAGAACAAAACCCATGAAAACTTCTTACTTGAAATAAATTACTAGGAATTGGCCATTCTATAATTGCTTTTATCTTGGTCGGATCCATGCTAATTCCCTCTCTAGACACAACATATCCCAAAAAACTAATGGTGTTATCACAAAAATGACACTTCTCCATATTAGTATATAATGATTCACGATCTAAAACCTCAAAAACAAGTCTCAAATGCATGCAATGTTCATGTAAACTATTGTTATAAACTAGGATGTCATTAAAGTAAACTACCACAAATTTGTTGAGAAACGGTTTAAGTACCTCATTCATAAGCTTCATGAAAGTTGAAGGTGAATTGGAAAGTCCCATTGGCGTGACTAACCATTCATAGAGTCCTTCATTTGTTTTAAAAGTCGTCTTCCATTCGTCCCCTTCTCTTACACGAATTTGGTGGAATCTGTTAGCAAGATCAAGTTTTGTATAAACCAAAGCTCTATAAAGCCTATCTAGCATATCATCAAGTCTTGGAATATGGAACCGATACTTAATAGTGATTTTGTTGACGACTCTTGAATCAATTACCATCCTCCATTTTCCATTCTTTTTAGGAACAACAAAGCGGGAACAACACATGATGAAATACTCTCTCTAATGAAACCTCTCTTTAACAACTCATCAATTTGCTTTTACAACTCATCATTTTCTTTTGGGCTCATTCTATAGGAATGTTTGTGGGGAATTGCGGCTCCAGGAATGAAGTTTATTTCATCGTGAATAGTTCTAAGAGGGGGTAGGCCATTTGGTAGTGTTTTAGGGAAAACCCTAAGAAACTTATCAACTAAAGATTGGATGGTACCTCACTTGGAATTGGATGGTTCGGCTTGGGCTCATCATCAATGTCCACAGGAATGTAATTGGGTAGCTCCTCCATGATTGAACTCTTCTCCTCATTGGAAAGCAAACCAAGTGTGTCAACTTCTCTTTTCTTTCTTCTCTTCTCAAGTAGCAAAGGTTTGAGTAGAATTTTTTTACCTCCACGAAATAATGTGTAAGTATTTGCTCTCCCTTGGTGATGCACGTCTTTGTCAAACAACCACGGCCTTCCAAGTAGCAAATGGCAAGCCGTCATCGGAGTTACGTGACACCAAACTTCATCTTCATACGTGACACCAAACTTCATCTTCATATTGACCTATAGCAAATGGAACTAGACATCTTTTTGTGACTCTAATTTCGTGCTTTGACTCTAACCAAGTCAACTTGTAAGAAGAATCAAGCGGTTCGATTTTAGGGTCCAATTTATCAACCATCTCACTAGATACAACATTCTCACTTGCTCCACTATCTATTACAACTTCACACAATTTGTTTTTTGTCATACACCTAGAATGAAATAAAGATTTTCTTCTCCAATCTTTCTCACTTTTCTCACAATTTAAAACTCTCAATAACACAAGCATCTCTCCATCTAGTACATTTGCATCACAAACAAGTACATTATCATCATCATACAAATCTGACCATGAGCCATCATCAATATCATCAACATGCAATAAACTATTTTCAAGCTCATTTTTAATCGCCTCAATTTCTTGGATAGTCATAACTTTTCTGGTGGGACATTCAGATTGGAAATGACCGTATCATTGACATTTGAAACATTTGAGGTGGTTTTGGACACACTTTTTGTTGGAGGGGCAGATTGGGTGTTTCTTGGTGTGAAAGAGGTATTTGGAGAGTTTGCGGATGGCTTTGGAAGTGATGTAAGATTCGGTTTGTATGGGGCAAGGGTGGATGCACTCGCATATAGGCCTAGTTTAGATGGTGGAATGTAGTTTGATGGGGCTAAGCATATGGAGGCATGAATTTTTTTGACGGGTGTGTCTGAGGCTAGTTTCACTTCTTAAAGCTAGTTTTTTCAACTCAAAGAAATAGTCATAGGAATAGAATTTTACCATGTCTTGTATGATAGTTCTCAGCCTTTTGAGGAATCTTCCCATGATCATCTCTTCGATTTCTTCAAGCTCTCACGTCATCAAAATCTCTTCAAACCCAAAGTATAATGCTCCACCGTTTTCGAATCTTGTTTAATGCTCAATATTTGACCAATCAATTTTTGCCTATAGTGTGGAGGTAAAAATACAACATCCATCTCTTCTTTCATTCTATGCCATTCACTGATTCGAGGTCTTCCTTCTTTCACTCTTCTTTTTTGAAAATTCTCCCATCATAGGGCTACATATCCCTTCAATCTCATGGCAACCAGTTTCAATTTCTTCTCCTCGTTCACCTCTCTTAATTCAAAGGCTCCAATTGTATAAACCCATTCAAGATAAGCATCGGCATCTATCTTACCATGAAATTCTGGCAATTCAACTTTGTAATTGAAGAACTGTTCTTGCCTCTCTTGTTGCCGAATTGGTGTTTGTGGGAGGTTGCTCACGGCTGTCCTTCCTATGCCATGGTATTGCCCTCTCCCTCTTCCTCTTGGTAGTTCTCCATGGGTTATAACAAAGGACCTTTCTTCTTCATCATCATCTTCAACAAGTTCTTGTGGATTCTCCGTAGACCTAGAGAGTAATGGAGAGTTTTGAACAAGAGCTTCTAAGATTGCATTCTTTGCCTTAAGAGTGTCCATTTCTAGGCGTATAGTCTCAAACTTGACTGCAGGGTCTTAATCGTTGGACATGATATTTTTGTATTTGTAAATGGTGTTTTGGAATCGTCGGTCATGCAATGGAAATTTGAAAGGAATTAGGCTTTAATAACCTTGTCTCTGATACCAATATGATGGAGTGTGGTGGTCTAAAGTGGCTGGAGGTGGTGGCTGTGGTGTTTAAGAGTGATGATTGAAGTTTTGTAAAATCTGGAATTTCCCAAATACAAACAAATAGGCATATTGTAAGGCAAATTTCAAATAAACAGTTTGGAATTTGGAGGTTGTTTTTTAGGAAAAATTGTAGAGCAGGGAGTGGGCTACAACTTTGATGAAGGAAGTTTTTCAATTGGATCAATAGTTAAAAGTTATGGTTGATTTAGATCGACTATGTCTGGAAAGGTGTGGAAATGGGATTGAATAAGAAAATGGATGAAAAGGATGAGTGTTTTTGGAAACAAACAAAACCCTATTAGTTTTTGGAAACTAACGAAACCCAAGGAAAGTTAATAAATTGTAAAAGCAAATTCTCTCTTAATTTTTGATTCAAAAAATGAGTGTATCTTAGAGAGATTACAAATCCATATATAAGGAAATGTAAGGCAAACTAAGGGTCTTGATGGATAACCACAAATTCAGTTTCTCATCAGCCCATAATACTAACATTAAACATCATAAATAAGGAAATAAAACCTCCATAACTACTATCATAAAGGCTGCAAATAAAAGGTCTCTTAAAGGAAAATAGATCAATGCATAAAAGGAAAGTAAATGAGCAACTAAAGGCTCTTATTCTTCTCATCACTTTGGCCAGGCTTGAGATGTCTTTTGAACTGCAAATCCATGTCAAAGTGTACAACAAAGACTCCCTTTGTTGGCCAAAATAGCTCCTTTAAATGGTTGGTTTTGGGCTTCATAAATCAAGGCCTGGCAAACTCCAAAGGGTTTCAACAACATTTGCAACTTCAAAATAAGATTGGGATCCTCTTTAAGTTCTTCTTCAACCGTGCCTTCTTCATCACTACTTGTTGGATTGAGGCCCATATTAGTAACATCTTCTAATGCTTGGCTTAATGGACCTCCATTAGGAGAAGTCAAAGCAGAGGGCTGAGATAAATATTTTAATATTGAATGTTTTCAATGTGGTCAGAAAGGGCATGCTAAGAAATTCTGCAGGAAACTAAACATGGAGAATAAGAAGAACAAGGGCAAAGAGAAGCAGAATGATGATGATGGTGACAATAATACATAGCGGGTCACAACCACCATTGAGCATCTTCTTTTGTATAATGAGGCCGGCATGGTTAATGTTGTCAGTCAGGATACTAGTTGATTGATTGACATAATGCTACCATACATGCTACTTCACATAAGCATTTCTTCTCTTTTTACAGATCCGGTGATTATGGTCCTATAAGAATGGGTAATGATGGTATGACTAGAGTTGTTGGTAGTGGTGACGTGTGTTTGCATAGTAGTAATGGTTCCAAATTAGTTCTTAGAAATGTGTGACATGTTCTTGATATAAGGTTGAATATTATCTCTGTTGGTGATCTTGATGAAAATGACTTTGGAAGTTCTTTCAAGAATGGTCAGTGGAAAATCACCAAGGGTAACTTGA
The DNA here is from genome assembly GCA_025629805.1 of Erythroxylum baracoense. NCBI lineage: Eukaryota > Viridiplantae > Streptophyta > Magnoliopsida > Malpighiales > Erythroxylaceae > Erythroxylum > Erythroxylum baracoense. Next base: position 8,647,536 of record JAOTAY010000002.1, on the reverse strand, counting down.
TTGTAGCAAAAGGCTAGAAGTAGTCAAAATTGTACCATATGTTAGCAAAGGTTTTCAGTGAAGATGTCCACGTAGTTCAGAGCGAGGAGACAGTTACTTTGTGGCATAAGAGGCTTGCCCACATGAGTGAGAAAGGTATGTCTTTGTTGGCTAAATAAAATCTCTTGTCAGGTGTGGAAAAGGCAAAGCTCGAGAAGTGCAGTGATTGCTTAGCAGGCAAGCACACTAGAGCCACCTTTAAGAGTCATCCTCCTTCAAAAAAGTCATAGGTATTAGAGTTGGTGCATTCTGATTTGTGTGGTCTTATGAAGATGTAGACACTTGGTGGTGTTAGTTACTTTGTGATGTTCATTGATGATTATTCAAGGAAGATCTGGGCTTATGCTTTAAAGTCTAAGAATCAAGTTCTAAATATGTTCAAGCAGTTTCAGGCTTCAATTGAGAGAAAGGTAAGAAAGAAGTTGAAATGTGGCTGAACAGATAATGGAGGTGAGTACATTGGCTCATTTGATGAATACTGCATATCTCAGGGTATTAGACATAAGAAGACTCCTACAAAGACTCCTAAGTTGAATGGCTTAGCTGAAAGGATGAATATAACACTGGTCGAGAGAATCAAATGTTAACTATCACACGTCAAGCTACCACAGTGGGGTGAGGCTTTACATACAGTTGTTCATGTTGTTAACCTCACACCTAATGTTCCTTTGCAGTTTAATGTATTAAACAGTGTTTGGTTAGGCAAATGTGTTTCTTATGATTATCTTAGGGTGTTTGGTTGCAAGATTTTTGTGCACATTCCTAAGGATGAGAGGTCAAAGTTTAACTCGAAGACACGATAATGTGTGTTTGTCGGTTATGGTTAGGATGATTTTGGCTACAAGTTTTAGGATCCAGTTGAGAGGAAACTTATCAAAAGTCGTGATGTTGTGTTCATAGAAGATTAAACCATTGAAGATATTAATAGATCAACGAAGACAATTTCAAGGTCCAGTGATGGTGTGGCTGACTTGGATCCACTTCCTTTGATTACCACCCCGCAAGAGGCAGAGGTTGATCTTCAACATAATATATTTGATGAAGATGGTGCAGATGAGCTCGTACACGTTGAAGCAGATGGTGTTGATCCTATTCAACCAATAGAACCAGAAGCTCTAGCGGAAGTTTCACTTAGAAGATCTCCCAGAGTTAGACATCCTTCCACTTAGTATCCTGTCTATAAGTATGTGTTGCTGATTGACAGGAGAGAACCTGAGACTTATGAAAAGGTTCTAGAAGATGAACACAAAAAGGAGTGGTTTGAGGCTATGCAAAACGAGATGAGTTCCTTACAGCAGAATCACACTTACGATATGGTAAAGTTACCTAAGGGAAAGAGAGCTTTGAAGAATAAGTGGGTGTTCATAGTGAAGCAAGAAGAGCATATTTCACATCCACGGTACAAAGCCAGATTGGTTGTGAAAGGGCTCAGTCAGAGAAAAGGTATTGACTTTGATGAAATCTCCAATTGTGAAAAATCTTCTTAAAGACTTGGAAGAAGACATGTACATGGAGCAGTCAGAGGGTTTCAGGGTGCAAAGTAAAGAAAACTATGTTTTCAGATTAAAGAAAAGTTTTTGCGGTCTGAGACAGGCACTGATGGTATAGGAAGTTAGAGTCTATTATGAAGCAGTAGGGCTATAAAAAGACTACTTCAGATCATTTTGTGTTTATTCGTAGATTCTCTTATGATGACTTTATTATTCTATTGCTCTATGTTGATGATATGTTAATTGTTGGCAATAATATCTGCAAGATTGATGCGTTAAAAAAGCAATTGAGTAAGTCTTTTACTATAAAAACACTTGGGATCAGCAAAACAAATCCTTGGTATGCGGATTTCTCGAGACAAACCAGCTAGAAGGTTATACTTATCCCAGGAGAAGTGCATCAAGAAGGTGCTTCAGAGATTCAACATGGACAAGGGTAAAGCAATAAGTACTCCACTTGGTAATCAATTCAAGTTGAATACCGAGTATAGTCTGTCTATTGATGATGACAAGAAAGATATAGAGAAAGTTCCTTATGCTTTACTAGTAGGTAGTCTGATGTATGCTATGGTGTGTAAAAGGGCAAACATAGCTCATGCAGTAAATACAATTAATATATTCCCATCTAATCCAAGTAGAGAGCATTGGAAAGTTGTGCAGTGGATTATGAGATATCTCTGGGGCACTTTCAACTTGTGTTTGAGTTTTATAAGTGGGAAACTTGAATTGGTTGGTTATTCAGATTCAGATATAGCAGGAGACATTGATTCTCGAGAATCTACTTCATGGTACCTGATTAATTTTGCAGGGGGAGTTGTGGCATGGCAGTCAAGGTTACAAAAGTGCGTTGCACTATCTACCACTGAAGCTGAGTTTATTAAAGCAACAGAAGCAACTAAGGAGTTGTTGTGGATGAAGAAGTTTGTTCAAGAACTTGGTTTCAAGTAGGATCAATATGTGTTGCATTGTGATAACCAGAGTGCAATCCATATTGGTAAGAATTCTACATTTCACTCTAAATCAAAACATATCGATGTCAGGTATCATTAGATCTGAGATGCATTGGAGTTCAAAGAGTTTGAACTTGAGAAGATTCACACTAACAATAATGGTTCCGATATGTTGACAAAGAAGCTACCAAGAGGAAAGCTTGAAATATGCAGGTTAATTGCCAGAGATACAGTCCATTCTAACTAGCCAGTCAAATGTGTCGGGAGTGGGAGATTTTTTAGTCAATCCTCCATATTTGACATTTGCAGCCTCCATAATTGAAAGAAAAACAATAGTTTATGTTTGAATTTAATTTGGTTTCTTTGTTCTTCTGCTGTATAAAAAGAGAGGAGAGGATTGCATCATTGTAATGAATTAAAAAAAAACAAGAGAGTGAAGAGAGAAAATATTAGTAAGTGGAAGAGAGTTGTAAACAGTTTTGATTAAGTCCTCGATCGGATAGTCGTTTGTGGTTCGATCGAGCTCAAACTTTGAAGGCTTACTCTACATTAGTACTAGTTCATATCCAACGGTCACAATCGTGATCGGAGTTCTAATTTTTTGGTGATTCATGGTCAAAGTTGGGATTAACTTTTAGGATCCTAAAATTCCAGCACTTAGCAGTTTTGATCAAGGTCACGATTGAATAGTAAAACGTGGTTCAATTTGGCTGAAATTTTGCAACTAGTATAGAACACGCTGAACTTGATATCCAATAGTGGTTTTATGTTTGGAGATCTTTTGGATGATTTGCTCGGGCTGTTTTGGAGAGTGTGATTTCGTAAACTCTCTTGTTGATTTCTGTTGTTATTGTTATTGATGTTGTTGCCGAGAATTGTTATATTCTTGATGTTATTGTTGCTGTCTCTAGTGGGATACTAGAGAGAACTTGTTGCTGTCTCCCATCAGTTAACCATGACTATAGCTCAAATACATACCGAGTTAATGGAAAAAAGTTAAACAAGGATGGTAGAGGGATGCTACAATTCGAAACCTCGTTCAAAGGCTAAAAGAAAGGGAAATCTCCTTTGGAGCTTACAAATCGAAGGAAAGGCTATTAAGATGGAAAGGAAGTTAGTGATCAGCAATAATAAACAACTAAAAGAAAGTTAATATTCATGGCTTATGGTAGCCCCCAAGTGTACATTCTGGCATCACAACCACCATTAAAAGGTTACAAGTTATGTTTTATTGAAAGAACCTAGTGAGGCCATCTCCAACCAAGGCACTAAAACTCCAAATTTGGTGTTTTGGTGCAATAAATCCACTCCAAGGAAAACACCAAATCTTCACTCCAAAATTTGGTGTGTTACTATTCATTACACCAAAAGTACAAAAAGACAACTTTATCCAATTACTTTTTAACATATTCTTTTTATGTCCTTTTTAC
>JAOTAY010000002.1:8631408-8643527 GCA_025629805.1 Erythroxylum baracoense | reverse complement strand
TTTATTCTTTGAAAAATTTTGGTGTAGAATGGTTAAAGTAACACCAAATTTAGTGTAAAAAGAATCTGAGAATATTCTATTTTACACCAAATTTAGTGTAATGGTTGGAGATAGCCTTAGGGATGTCATAAATTATATCAAAAGACGCATAACATGTTAAAGGAGTAAGTATGACAATGCAATTAACCTAGGACTACTTCGACCTTTACCTATATGAGAGGAACGTTGGAGGGAACTTATCATGAATTTCTTTGAGGGTTTACCACCTTTTAGGAAAAAATTAGTGCTCTTCATTGTGGTTGACAGATTTAGTAAGTACCCCCATTTTGTAGATATCAAACATCCATACACAGCGACTGAAGTTGCGTAGGTGTTCGTCAATCACATATTTAAACTTCATGGGATGCCCGGATGATTGTAAATGACAGAAACCCCATTAAGTGTTTTCTGGTAAGAAAATGTTCAAACTAGAAGGCATTGATTCGAAGTTCTCAACTTCCTACCATTCACAATCAGACCAACGGACAGAAGCTGCCAACAAGGTTTTAGAAACCTACCTTCATTGTTCTTGTGGAGATTCTCCTGACAATTAAAAAGGTAAACTGAACTAGATGATAAGTCGGTTCAAAATTATTATAGTTGAACCAGTTAATCTGATTTGATGTTTTAATCATTGCTTGTAGGAAATCAAACTGATGTTCATACAAAAGAGTTTCTACCACTATTATCATACAAACATGTAGTTTTTCTTGGCCAGATATGTACAATGCTTTAAGAATCAAACAAAATGATATATTTCTCTTTAGAACACTGTTTTCTCTTCTTTGGAATAGTATAAGAGACAGCACGTTGCAGATTGTTTTTCAATTCCATCTTCTTACAAGTAATGTGAAATTGAAACACATCTTAAACTTATCTACGGCTCCGCTGAGCTGTAGGAGGCAGCTTCTCTGATGGACCACAAGGAAGCTTCTGTCCAGTCTCGAGTTCAATTCTTGTCTTTAGCTCTCTGAGTATTCGAATTTGGTCAAGCTTCTGAGGAGACAATTTGTCCCAGTATATTCCTACACACGAACAAACTCTTATTCTATGTGATAGTTGCACGTAACACATCACAAGGCCTACCGTTAAGAGTAAATCTCAGATCACAGAATGGAAAGCCCTTAAAAATCATTCATATCCTAGGATTCATATGGAAATCCTACCACAAGGTGCGTTCACAGAAGGTGAGGGAGTTACTAAACATCCAAACACCTTGTTGCATTGCCTTGATCTAGCAGCAAGCAGTAAGATTTGAGAGTAATGTACACTGATCCACTTCAAAAAGTATTAATGATGGTGACATACCCTCTTTTTTTATATTGAGCAATAATTTAAACTACAGACTACAGTGGTTCACAGACCTTGAGGCTTGGGAATGACTGTCCGGGTGAATATAACTTGAGTGGGAGTGCATATGATGTCAACAGGAACATCATGTATCAACAGTTTCTCAACTGGAATGTCATCCACCAACTGGCAATCATGCACTGTAAGAGAGGTTAAAATTTTGAGGAAATGTCAAAAGATGAGATTTCAATGCATAGAACTGGCTAACAGGGAACTCCACATCAAATAAATAATGAACACACTCTGATCGTGTGATTTGTGTTTCACCATTTAACAAGGATCGACTTCTTAATTTTCTTCCAAAGTTAGCTCCCTCTGATGAAAAAATGTAGAACTGCCAAACTTCATGACTATGTGCTGTTCAAGATGCCTATTGACACAAGAAACGGTAGGATTGATGGTTCCTTTAGAAAGGAAACATCATTTCCTTCACTAGCAGAGCACTACTACACCTACCGGAGGTGACAACTGGTGTTGAGTCATCAATGGCTCCCATATATCGCAACATTCCATATTCAAGTTCTGCAAATCCCTGCATCCCTCATCTCATTAGACAACCGCGCAAAAACTTCCACTTAAAAGATGCTGTTCCAGTTCAACTCAAACAACAATTCATAATAGTTGTCTATTGGAAAGGTAAAAAAAGAAAGGAATTATGAAATCAATAAGATTTGGACGTGATTGTTACCTCGCCCTTACCAAGTCGAGCCCCAGTCTTTGGGTTGACAGCAACAGAGCCAATGACAATTAAATCAACCTTTAGCTTCTCATCCAATCCAATAGGCGTACCATACTTGGCTACCCCTACAGAGGTACAAGCCTCGAGAATGGTACTTGGATTTAACATGTGAGATTCAAGGACAGAAAAAAAACCAGTTCTCAGGCGGGGTTGAGGAGTCAACAGCTTCTTTCCACCTGTGCAGCAGACAAGTCTTAAAAGATATAATAACTGAAATTCAACCAAACTAGTCATAACTAGACGCCACATTCAGAGCTAAAAATCAACCAATATAAGACTAACCAGTGAGAGTGAGAAACCTGACTTGCTTTTGAGGCGAATCCGGGTTCACCTTCACACAACCAGCATTTACAAACACCTCCAACCGACTCAGCTGACACAAAACATAAAGCGACCCATTTTAAAATTCAAATCAACTTCGCTGAAAAACGGACTTTCCAACAATAACTCAATAAAGGAATAAACATTTTTACATTTTCGGCAGCAGTTGAAGCGCCAACGAAGTTGGGGATGCGATGCTGTACTGGTCTGGGATTCTGAGCATAGTTGCGGTCCTCCATGAATTCCCATACTCTCTTTCTGATTACCCATTTCCAAGCTTTCGGGTCGACACCCTCTGCATTCGAACTTGACCCCATTTCTCTTATGGAAGCCTCGGCCATGGACTCTCGCGCCTGGGTGTCAAGTTGCAACCTTTGGGCCTCAAAAGCCGACTCGTCGAAAACGACTTCTTCCTTGGCACTGCGCCGAAAACCCTGCAGTCTGTGACTTGATTTGAACAGTATTTTTGTATGGCAGGGAAGAAAATGGAGAAGGCTACGGGATTTGTGAAAGAGAAGAGGGTGTTTCAGTTTTGGCGAGAATGGAGCTGGAGTTCGTGTGAAGGTCGAATCCATCAACTGGAACCAATATGATTCGTTTTGTTTATGGAAGCTATTTCGTGTCGGTTTGAAGACGGATGAGATTGAGATTAAATAAATATTAAATATTAAATACTGAATAATGCGCCATAGATTGGATAAGGCTGGACTTCCGTTCGGTTGCGCTCCTGTCCGGTGTTTTAAGCTGTAACTCTGTTTCTTTTAAAAACTTTGTATGATTATCGTGTCTTTGATCAATAACGACAAGAGCTTGCGGGCTATATTACATTAACTCGCGTAATTTTTACAGGCTTCCAAGCAGCTTTCGACAGAACAGTTGCCGACCTTCAAATCATGAACTTCTGTCTGAGGGATTTATCATGAGCTACTTACGAAGAAAAATATGATCCAAACCAAACCTAAATACATAAAAGAAAGCACCGACTCGCTCTACCGTCAAGGCAAGTTCAGCGATACAAGTAGTAACCACTTTTCAGTTCTAGGCCTATTTCATTTCTTTCTGATAGCTATAAGTCCTGCTCCTACTTCGTTCTTCTGCTTCAACAGACAGTTATGAATGCTAAAGGTTCAGTCATTTATCAACACAGATTTGATATCTGCTTACATTTTGATTCCAATACACCTTTTGGCTCACAAGTACCATCGGACTTCAAACATCTCTGGTATAAAAAAATTTGTCAGGTACCGTTCATGGATTTTTAATTGAATGCTTCAATATCCCATTCACGACGTGAATAAGAGCTATATCTTATGCTCCATTGATCACCTGGATCATAAATAACTTAAACATTTAAATGCAAACATACAGAGACAGAATCAGAAGCAGAAGAATTAGAAGAATAATTAGAAGAAGAAGAAGAAGAAGCGGGAAAGCTTCAGAAACGAATCCACGGGGAAGGAATGCAATGATCATTTTCATGACTTTTCTGAGAGAGAAAGAGAGGTATAGGTAAGAATATGAAGAAAGAAGGGTGGTTGAGAGGAGAACTGAGACTTCAAAAGCAGCTTATCAATGAAGGCCTGATTTGCCTTAGTTACAAGAATATACAACAATGGTACAATACTAGCTGTCCCCGTCTCTCCCTACTCTTCAAAACTGAGCACCAATGCAGGCAATCAATGATTCTACTCCTGAGTTCTGATGATAGGCATAACCTAATTTAATTGGTACTAAAATATAAACTTATCAAGATAGGTGGTCAAAGAAAAAAGGAAAAAGTAAATCCAAAAGCATAAAAGAAGTGAATCATTACAAGTGAAGCGAGATAAGTTAGAAGTCAGGGGTCACCAACATACAAATATCCTTGCCCAGTATGAATCCTTCGAGTTTATTTCCAATGCAAATCCTTACCCTCCTTATCCTTCTACGAATTCTCTCTAATAGACTGCAACTGAGAGAAGGAAATCCGAATTATTGACCCAGCAAGGGATGTTGCATGCTTGCACACAAGGGCCTCAGTAGCCTGCTCCTCAGTTTCAAATTGAACAAGGGCCTGCTTCTTTCCATTCATCTCGAAGAGCTTAGTGTTCACAATAGTTCCATGTTCCTCAAGGTGGTTAACAATTTCCTCTTCAGTGATGTCCTGCGGCAGAGTGGATAGATGGATCATCTTTGTTGGTGAGCAGCAGTATCGGTAGTTCTTCGCAGCATTGCGGTTGAAACGATTGAGATTAGAGTTTGCATACTCGTGTGTATCTGCACCTTGAGTTATGTTTGGATGCTTTGAAAAGTTGACCTCCATTCTTTTCCCAAAAAGCATTGCTCCCTATTTCACATTTCAAAGAGTATAACATCTCTCAGCGAAGTGATATTGCATCTCTTCAAGCCAAATAAATACAGAGAATTCAAATATTAGTGTCAACCAACTTCAAGTAGCAAGTTTGTAATAGGAATTTCTTTGAATGGAGAAAGAGATCATCGTGCAGAATAATATAAGTTGTCTCAACAGACCAACCTATTGGAAAGTAGTGGTTAAAGCTTGAGGATATTCAATGAATACTGTTTCTAACTGAGAGAAGTAAGACAAAAGACACACACACACACAAGTGCATATTAAAAAAAAAAAAGTAAATATAGTAAACAATATCATTAGTTGATAATGAAAGGTTTCTATTAGCAAACAAACTCTAAGTCAATGTCAAAAAAGAGTGCAGAAGTCAAAGACGGTACCAGTAACAACTGAGCTAAATTCCAAATCCATGTCTAGGTCTAGAGTTCATTGGATCTGGAACCATCTTCTATCCTATTTGAAGGAAATTTATTGAATGACAATATTATCTCATTTTGCTAACAGTTTTTTCTCTCAGGATACTAGAAAGTCATCCGAAATAGTCTGGTCATGTTCACCATTGACAAGTGGGTGTAGAGTGCCAAATCCAACTAGAGGAGAAACAAGAAAGGTCTAAGGCTTGAAATGATGTAAAGAAACTATTATCACCACAGCTTAAAAGATGACTTGGTTCAGAATAACTTGATATATTCGTCCCATAATATTATGCACAATTAAATTGATGCGAGTTAACGGTTTATTCAAGTAGGAATTACCTAGACTGTTAAGTGACTTAAAGCAATACGAATAACTAAGCAACTGAAGACAATATCAACAAGATGGTAAAAGACCAACAAACTGCAAGCAGAAATAACATAGAATAGTGTTCAAAACACACAGATTGATGAGCCAAGAATAGCAACTCATCTAAGATGGGAATAAATTTCTAGCATCATCCAAATTTCCCATTTCATAATTTTACAGACAAATAGGCAATAACTTCAATTAAACTTTGAACAAATAACTTTCAACAGTTATTATGTGCAATGAGACACTAGGAGAGGCAATTTATCTTGAATACAAGATAATCATATCCAATACCATATAAAGGACTAGTGAGATCCAGAAACCTCAGTGCAGAAAGTAATATAGAAGGCCGAGTTCTAAAGGATCAAACCTTCAAAAAATGCACTGCTAACTCGGCCTGAAAACCATCTCCCATCTGAACAAGTGCATGGTCAGGTTTATTGCGAAGAAGTTTAATCCTTAGGATGTTTCCATAAAGGGAAAAGAGGTTGAAAAGTTTATCTTCATCTGTTTGCTGAATTGGAATATAAAATACGGAAGATTACTAAACAGAATATCAGAACTTTACGAGGCAAAGACCAAGAGCTAGAGCAAAGTTGATTTACATCAGGATTCAAATTGGAGACAAGAACAGTGCACCTATCATTGGTGCCACTAATTCCAGGAGGCAACCCTCCACCAAAGGCAGCAGCGATTGCCGCTGCATTAGCCATCTGAAATTCCAACAGAGAATCAGTAAACCTCAACTATATCTCCATATTAAAATAAGTCAAAAGTTAAGTTTCAATGTCAACATTTTACAAAAACTTGAAAAACACCTCGATTGATGTCAAGCTATAATGAAGATATCAGAAACATATCACAGGTTTGCAATTTATTCGGCATGTGCACATGAAAAGAATTTATCTGCCTAAATCATTGCATGCAGAGCCCGGATTAATGAAATGCATGCAATCATTTTACATGCCTCTGCCAAGGAGAAATCATTTTACATGCCTCTGCCAATGAGAAAGCATTTTAGCCCATTTACAATGCATCATACACTGGATAAAGGATAACAAACAGGAAAATTGCATCAAATCCACAGGCAACTGCCATTGAGAAAGCAATCTAGACCAGTTTATATCACTGGAAGTCCATTTCTAACATTGCCACTACAGATGTATTTCAGTTTCACATTGCAACACATCTTACCAGTCAGCATTTTACACACACAATCTGTTTGTGAACTACAAATGAAATACAAGCACCAATGTTTCAATAAGTTTTAAATGGTCAACCATTATATCTCTATGCAAAAATTTCCATCCTTAAAGCATCCAAAGAAAGGAAAGATTCTTATAATTGAAAGCCAGTTTACATCCTGAAATATGGACAACAGTAATACGGACAATGAATAATACTTCTACCATAAATTTAGCAAAACCCACCTGTGGATATGCAACTGCGGAAAAGAAATAGAAGATATATTAGTTAACAGTCAAAAAGATCATAGTTAGAACAATCTAAGGTTTATTCAGCACTTGCCCTAGAACCATTAACCTGAAGAGTATACGTACCTCCTACATCGCCATATCCTGGCTGTTGCATATGAAACAAACACAAAGTAAGTTACCTCCAAGTATCAACTATATAACAAATTAGCAACTATGTAAACAAAAACAAAAAAAATGCAAACAATGCATACTTGTGAAGATCTGCCTTTCTGTTCTGAAGGCAAATTTGGGTTTGTGAAATCCCTGAGCAAACAATAGATAACATGAAGCAATATTAGTGTGTAAATGGCTTTAAGATAAAGAGAATTAAATACAAGGACATCAGATTATTCGCAAACCTCGATCGATCATTATTGTAGTTCACTTGCAGCTCATCCAGGCTACATGCATACGTAAGCAACATTCAGTACCAACTTGAAAATGAAAGGAACTTTAAATAACTTCATGACACATGGCTAAGAATATGGATAATTAAGTTTCAATGCCCCACATGACCATCACTCCTGTCCCCCCATCACCCAATCAACATAGCAACAAGAGAAAGAAAAGGACGGGAAACAGGGCGACTTATATGCAACAAAGACTGTTAAGTAGAAAAAGAATATGGAGAGAATATACTGATAACGTAAAACAGTTGCTAAACAGTTATTATACTTAGAAAACTGAATGTCCAGTTGGCAGCATCCGTCATAAATATTTCGTCCCTACAAAAATTCAAGAACTAAATTAGAACAGGAATTAACCACAACCACATACAACGGCATAACATACAAAAGATGGAAATAAAAACTTAAATTACACCTGAAGAGAAGTCCTAGCTGAAACAGCACACTGACGCAACTGATACTGAATCAAGGCTTGGAAACCTAATCGCCAAATGGAAATAATATAAGGGACCACTATTTAAAACTTACATAGTGATGTAAGCAAAAGCAAGTCAACGTCTCATGTTTCTGATATAACATAAATCCAAAAAAGTCTAACAGTGAAGAGTTGGGGAATCGAAAGCATGAATCTTTCAAATATAAGCTATTTAATAGGACAATTGGAACATTCGTCATGAAAACATAAGAATACAGAAACAGAAGAGGAAGGAAACAGAAGAAAGAAACTTGAAGCTGACCAGCTGACTTCTGAAATGTGACAATCTTCTCCACAAATCCATAAGGAGAAAAAACTTGGTGCAGCACATCCACTGTAATGGGATATAGCATGTGATGGACTGTAACTAATAGAATTCTGTTGGGCTGAGCATCCAGAGAGTATCCGACAAGAAGCCAGCAGAAGACAGAAGAGAACAAATAGAGAATAATAGACAGAGAGATGAGATAAAAAGAAATCTTATTCGCAGAAAGGAAAATAAACAAACCAAGAAATAAAAGAATCTTGAAAGACAAGTAGACAACCCATGAATTGCATTTAACACGTTATGAGAATAAGAAAAGAAAAAAGGAGAGAGACAGAGTTGAAGAACAAGATGTTACGAGTCTGTTTGGAACAAATGAGTTCCATAAATTGTGGAATTCGGGAGTCCATCGGCAATTCCACGGGTAATGTGTTTGGAGCGTTAAATAGTGTAGAATTGAAATATGGAATTCAGTATGAAATATAAACCAACCCAATGCATCATAAATAACAGTAAAGTCCAGAGCCAGCCAAATCACAGCATGATTTTTAAATAATTCCCACATTGTCCTTAGAGCAGTATTCAGTGACATCATCTATGGAGATAGTAATTTATCTATATTATCATATATCTAAGTAAGAGGAAGGTAAACCAAATAGCCAATAGAACTGATGGATTCTCCATGAGCGGAATGCACAAGAACGTATTCTTTCATGATGACAAATGAAGAGATAAAGAATTGCCGAGCACAAGAAGTACAAGGAAGGCAGGCTTCACACAATTACACAGTCAAAATGTGAAAGGCCAGGCATTATCCACTTTTAAGGAAGAAATTCCCGTGGCATACTACCAACATGGTACGAATGAAGACCTTTCTTATAGAAGAACAATTTCATCTCCAAAGAAAAGAGCAAATAGAGAGAGGCTATTTTTAATTTTTGGTTATTTTATGTTTTAAATTGATACACATAGTTGACAGCCGATACCATCGATCAGAAGGGAAACAAAAAACTACCAAAAACAATTGATGGAAAATTGGGTTCTCCACTACCATGAACAAAGTAGACTATCAATTAGATTAATAGATCCAAATGATTTCACACAATAACCAGCCGGCTGCATTATGTTTTTACTATATCAGACTATAAAGTACCAACCTCATCCCCTCGTGCTTGAGTATTTTGATCCATTGTAGTCAATTCTTGATGTGATGAGAATTGGACGTAAACATTCCTCCCCCTAACAAAGCCAACCAAGATATGAAACGCACAGTACCATCAAAGATTAGGAAAACTTGAGTAATTGTTCTAAGAACTCCAATGAACCAAGTGAAGTTTTTCAAGAATAAGATAAACTATTTGCACATCAAATATCCTAGGAAGAGTAGAAAACTGTGTACCTTATCGTTGGTTGAACATTTGTGTAGAATTGCAGGGCAGTAATGGCTGAAGGAACATCTTGCATTTGGAGGAGAGCCTGAATATGACAATTTGTACATTCATATAAAATGGACAGTCATCATAAGGATAGTTTTGAACTACCAGATTTACAATAAAAGGAAAAAAGAAAACCTGATTTTTTGCCCGAAGCATGACGAGCTTTGTTATGACACCAAACGGCTGGAATAGCTGGAGCAGATCATTCTGAAAGAAACAGTACAGCAGATCAAAGGCATATATATTTATCTATTTCCCAAAGATCAATGCTCAATTAATAAAAGCATTCTAAAGAAGATAAAAGAATGATTATAACAGCACCTACATTTAAGTGATCTTTAATTGGATATACCATCGTCAGGGCAAAGACTACTACTTAAATAATTCTCATCATCGGTTGTAATAGAGAATGACAGTCACAAGCATAAAATTGTTCTTTAGGATACCCTTTTTCAACAATTTATGAACTTGTCCCATTGACTAAGGTAAATTGTAAATATAGGTCCAGAAAAGCAAAGAAAAAATGATGTAAACTCTTTCCCATCTTCTAGAACCAGAGATTATTAGAATTATGTATACCTCAGGTTACTCTGTTGGCATGCATTTTCGTATCTGATAGCTTTCTTTTGCTTTAGAAAAGGTTTTGTCGTAATGAAAGTAAAGTAATCACTTAAACTACATCAGAGCAGGCAAAGAAAAATTAGAATGAATGTGTTTCGAATATTTAGTGTCATTTAAAATATCTTGTTATTGCCCTCATCTTGTCACATACCGACAAGTGAGCTCATCATTGTGTTGGGAAATTATTAAAAGAGCACCCTTAAACCCTAAGAGTTCCAACCCTGTAACAATTAGCCATTTGGCAATATAAAACTTCCAAGGAAGTTTACAAGTAATACGTTTCAGATCATATTCAGTCTTTTTGAATGATGTTCCTAAAACTGAAGTTTCATTCCTACCAAAAAAATATGAACTTCCCTTCAATGCCAAACAAAATCAATCAAGGGAAGTATACAAATGGATTGGATTTAATCCTTAGATATTGGCATAGATAACTTGAAAGTAATTACCGCCGATATGAAACAGAAACTGGAAGTTACAGGATTCAGTTTTGTGGTCGTTTTTCCAAGAGGATCAGCGTCAAAAAGAATCAAGACACACAAAACACCTCGACATATAAGGAGGCACTGTGAAAGGTGTCTTGGATACTTAAACAGTAATTTTAACACTAATTTAAATTGTTCGTGTGAACCCTTAGGACAGAGAGACAGAGGAAGAAAGAGTAAACTTACTTCAGAAATTTCATGCCCAACATTGCGGACATGGATCACTTTGGAGGGTTCTGTCATTTTGAACCACCCTGCAACAAACGCCGGTCACAGTCAATTAGAAGTTTTACAAAAGGACACATGAAAGAGTGGTATTGCATTCCGTAGATAGTAGCTCATGATAAGCAACTAAATACTAAACAGTCCCCATCCCACACCCATCCATATAAAAAGAACTTCATCAACAATCTCACTCAAGACCAGTGCTCAATTTTGACACGAAAGAAAGGGCAATTCGTCACCTAATAGAGCAACATAATCTCTCTCGCATATACAAATAGTCTAGACAGCAGAAACCATCATGAAATAATATCTGTCAGCATCCCTCGCAATTTTCACTAGTAAATCAACAGCAGTTCATAAATATGGAACTAAAAAAAACAAACTTTATTCAAAGAAAAGTCCCAAACACGAATGGAAATTCTGACGACAAATCTACGTCCCACAGGAAGAATTGAACAGCAAACCCTAGATAACAGTATGATTGTAAGTTGAGAAACAAGAGGATAAGTTGGGAAGGGAGGACCGCCAATCTGGACACGTAGCACAGCAAGCGAAATTATTGAACCCAGGTATTAGCTCTAGCTCCATTATTGGGCTAAGGTTGAAGTAAAGAGCGAGCTAGATCCAAAGCAAAGCGAGAAGAGCGAATAACTTGCCTTATTGTCTATGTGTATAGAGAGAGAGAGAGAGAGAGAGAGAGTCGATCGAAAACAGCTAACGGATGTTGCAGGAGAAGTGGCTTTAATGGATTTACCCTATCTATCCTTCCCTGTCCTCACATACCTACCCTACACTTTTCGCTTTTAGACTCGGATATTTTTCTTTTTAATTTTCTTTTATATACATAATGTCTTTGTGCGTATCAATGTTGCAAATACCATATCCGACTCGGTATTGAATTAAGTTCTAGTACAGTACTATACTCGTACCAGTCAATACCAGTACCAGTCAATACTGGGTACCATTTTGGGTAATTTTTTATATTTATGAAATAGTTCTTGAAATTTTTAAAATTTGCAAAATAGTCTACCGATATATTGTACAGTTATATACAATATACTTTACAGATTTACATCAACCTTGTTTCCAAAAATCATAATAATAAATAATAATCACAATTAATAATTTAATATAAAATGACAATA
>JAOTAY010000002.1:8600932-8627610 GCA_025629805.1 Erythroxylum baracoense | reverse complement strand
CACATTTCTGTCCTCGAGACGGAGACAATTGTCCCCTGCAACCAAACAGCTCACTGTCTCCAATTTCTGTTCTGTTCTGTCTCCACATTTCCGTCTCGTTCCGTCCCTGCCCCATGGAGACAGTTTCACCTTTTCTTTTTGTCGTTTTTAGTTTTATTTTTAGTTTTTAGTTTTTAGTTTATGTTTTTTAAATAAAAATTAATTTCTTATATATTATTTATTAATAAAGTATCAATAAAAGTATTTTATTTTATTAAATAACTATTTTTAATTTTTAATTTTATTTGAAAATTATTATTTATTTTAAATATTTAATTTTTAAACCAAATTTTATTGAAATATATATATTTTAAAGATATTTTAAATTTAATTATATTTATTAATAGCTACTAAATTACTTTTATTTAATTTAATTACATAAATTAAGTAAAATTTTCATCATTTTATTAGTAATAATTTTTAATTAATTATATATAATATTAAATTAAATTATTCATAATTTTTATTGTATTCAATAGTTAAATAATATATATTTAATTGATTATAAGTCAGAACAAAACAGAAAATAAATACCATTTTTAATTTTCATAAAATTAGAAAAATCAAAATCAAAACCAAAAAGAAAAATAAAAAACTCAAATTAACTTATTTTATTAAATTTAAAACCAAAAATAGAAAATTTAAAACATAAAAAAAAACCATCCGTTTGCCAACCTTAAATTTTCGGGTCGGAGCTTGATTTTAATTAGGGATGGGTCATGTCATCGGGTGCGATAGGAAATACCGAAATAGTACAGTACTGCGTATCTATGACTCCAACCGTCATGAGCATTCAAACACTCAGTGCCACGTCCTCACAAATTAATAAAAAGCATTGCAGATTTTATAGGAGCGGTCTCGCCGCCGAAACGACCGCTCCAGTTTTTAGCATCAATAAACCCTAACCTGTCTTTATCTTCTGTTCACACACACTCAAGTTTACCCTAACAGGTACTTCACAAGCTTCTTCACCTCTCTTAACACTACTCCTGCTGTTTTCTTTTCCTTTCTGAATTTGTTGGCTATGAAGTTTCTATTTGATTCCTTCTTTTTGGTACAAATATGGATCGGTACAAGAGAGTAGAGAAGCCGAGGCCAGAGACGCCGATCAATGAGAATGAGGTTCGCATCACTACTCAGGGTCGAATGAGGAACTACATTACCTATGCTACCACTCTCCTTCAGGTTTATTATTGAATTCAACTCACTCTGTTCAATCAAATAGTTTGGCTAATCCATACGCTACATTGTTGGTTGGTTTCTAGTAGTGTTGATTCCAGTCTTATAGATGTTCCAGTTGTTTCTTACCACAGTATACTCTACATGAGGTATTTTAACAGGAGAAAGGATCTAAGGAAATTTCTCTCAAGGCGATGGGCAGAGCTATAAACAAGACTGTGATGATTGCCGAATTGATCAAGGTTGTTTGCTGCAACGTTAAATTTCTTCTCCTTTAAACATCCATGTACTTGAACCTCCTAACTAGTTCTCTGGTTCTTCCTGCTTATGTACATGCAAAATTGTTGTTAGAAATGCCTGAGAATCATCTTGTATTTCAGAGGAGGATTGCTGGTCTTCATCAAAATACAACCATCGGTTCTACTGATATAACTGACTTGTGGGAGCCACTAGAGGAGGGCCTTCTCCCGTAGGAATTCTTTTCAATATACTCTGCTTTTGTTTGTGGTCAACAAATTGGCTTGAAGGTAAATTGACAGGCATATTGCCGTTGTTACAGCTTGGAGACTACTAGGCATGTTTCAGTGATAACTATTACTTTGTCGATGAAGGAATTGGACACATCCTCCACGGGGTATGTTGGAACTGAATTTGGATCTAGATCTCACTGCTTGGATTTTTTGTTTAATTTTGATCATTGGTTTTAACATCCCCTCTCCATCGCTCTTCCCCTATGCCCCCTGCCATACATGGATGTGCATGGTCCTATTATATGTATTTCTTGTCTTCACATTTGTGTGTCTTTTTCTTTGTTTTCCAAGCCCGTTGTAGTACTTTGCTGGGAGTTATTTTATTACTAATAAATCGCTTTGAGAACTTCTCAAGCCATGGGGTAACAATTGTTTTTCGACTAGCAAACATATTAAAACATAATATGTTAGAAAAGGATTGACACCAATCTATGTTGCAGACTTTTTATCATTTCCAAAATATCATCGGTCTTCCCTTGTTTGTATTGTAATGTTCAGAAATAAAAATTTTGAGCCAAATCCCTTTCTTTATGTGGTCCTTTTACTGCATCTGTTCATACATTGGATATCCACATCGTAAGTCATTTTTATATAATGATCATATATCTTTCGACTTATTATGGTTTCTTTGGGTTACATTGAATTATATTAATGGCAGCTACCAACCCCCTATTCCAGCTGATCAAGTGAAACCATTAATTGAACATGATTATGGAAGAGGTAAATAACCCATGATGTTTCTATCTTAATCCCTCTATGCCAGGTGTCATGTTTACTAATGTTCTTTCTACTTTATTGATCAGAAGGGGACTCTTCTAGCAGGAGGGGGAAAACACGCATTGGTCGAGGAAGGGGTAGAGGTAGAGGTAATATTCTGTAGTCTGTGAGGGAAGCATAGGTGTCCATTGCTGATTGCAAATCTCATATCTATAGATCAGAGTTTAGTTCAGCATGCTTTGAACTTGTAACTGTGTGCCAGTTTTAGGCTAAAACCTAAATCAAATAAGCCACCTGCTGAATTCTCTTTTCCGCTCCCTCCATGGGGAAGATAGAAACAGAACATCTAAGAATTTATATATCTCTGCATTTGTTATAATTCAAAGTAAAGATTTCATGTAAGTTGAATATGACTCTCCTTGTAATACAATTTATGCTGGAACTAATTAATTTTCTTTTGATTTGCTCAAATTAGAAAATAATCCATCTTCTGTCTGTTGTCATGATTAATTTCTCTCTCAACTTCTATATAGGGAATTATAACAATGGAATCATGGAGTATAATGGAGATAATGGTTGGGATAGTGTGCGGATTTATGGTGGCAGGGGTAGAGGTCGTGGAAGAGGGCATGGTTATCGTGGACGTGGGAGAGGTTATGGTGGTGGATATATGCAAGAACAGCCAGGTGAATAAAACAAATATGGTGGAGGATATTTACTCCTAATTTAGTATAGTGGCTTTATTCTTCTTGACTGATAGTACAAGATTTAGAACTAAGTATGCCATTGGCACTAGGCTGGAAAATGCCAGCCTGCTCATTCTGTTTAGGTATTCTTGCTGGATTGCAATCTTTGTATGTATGCTGGCCAGTGGCATCTCGATGGTTGTTACCCTATACGTTGTTACTGCACTACTGGAACCTTGAATGGCTCATGTTCTCCTGTCTTTCATCGTAAACTATCTGCTGTTATATGCAGGACGAGGGCGTGGATGGGGTGTGCCCAGGGGACGTGGACCTGCACGGGGTTCAAGATCTGATGGTCCAGCCCAGGCAGCTTAGTTAAAGGACTACATCTAATCGATGTTCGGAGAAAATCCGGAATGCCTGCTCTCTTATTTATGGTTTATCCAAGTGACAATAGAGAAAATTAAATAGTACATTCAGCTAGTTAACTTCTAGGCACAGTAGTTATAGTACTGCTTGCAAGTTAGTGAGTGGCGGTCATGTTTTTGTAGTTTCAAATGTAGGATTATTGTTATTTGCTGCTGACAAGGACTTGAAAAGTTGTATACTTTTCATGTGCAGGAAATAATAGAGCAGTACATTCTTTAACATTTGTTTGTCAGTAGCTTTGTGAACAGTGTTCTCCGTTGTGACATTTCAGGGAACAAATCATGCGTTCTTGTTGAACAGCATAAAAGATATTCATTTGGGTTAAAAAAAGATGTAGGGTTTCCTTGTTCAGCTTTCTTCTGAGCTTGGCTTCCAGCTTCATGTAAGAGTAGCAGAAGCTATTTACTCAAGAAACTTTAGAATGCTTTTGAGTGCCCCGAAGGCCAAATTTGACTAATAAGATTGATCATATCATCTGGCATTTTATGGTATTCTTGGTTGAGGCATTGTATGGTATTCTTGGTTGACTTTTTGAAGGTCTTATTCGTTGAATCACTGAAGAGCAAGGGGTTGCACGTTCTATCGTTCCTTAGCTTAAATGCTTCAACTCAGGAGAATTACGGTGAATAATAAACGATAGAAATGGGTAAGTATAGCTCTACTAGGGTGAGACTGTACGAAACAGAAAAAAGATATTTATGTATAGATCAGGTGCATGAAGAAAGCAAAAGTACTCATTCCACTGCCAGGTATTTTCCAGTCATCAATTTCTAAAAATGTCTGTTAACATGTTTACTTGGATTTTTTTTTAATCAAATTATTTAAAAAATATTTGATCGTTTGCTTTTTCTTCTTTTTATTTACATAAAGTGTTTAAACGATTCTTGTTACTTTTTAAGTTAAATTGTACACTGCATATTATATCAGTATGGATGATGCAAGTATAATTATGATAAATATAATAAAGATTATTATAAATCAGGATAACAGTATATTGAAGTTCCAATTACGGTCGTGGATAACAATATTTATCTTATAGTACAGTACGCTTTTCATTTCCCTTTTCCTTCAATTTCAACCAATGTAACCACACACCGACCGGAGAGTCTGTTTTTGCTAACAGTTCCTATAAAGCGTTTGGTCCAAATGAATCTGAATGTAATTGACCTTTAGCTGGCCCAAACTTTTGAGCAGCTTTGCTTTGCTTAGTAACATGCAGCAAGGAATTGTTCAGATAATGAGCATCACTGATAAAGATTATTATAAATCAGGATTCTGAATAACTAATAAATGTTGAAATAACGAACACGAAAAGATATTCTAAACTCAGAACGTATAAGATGTTGTAATAATAAACACCATTAAAAGATGTCCTAATAAGAAACACCATTAAAAATTATTCTAAACAGGATCAAATAGTGATAAATATTAAAAAATAAAAACGAATATACATTATAAAAATCTAGATACTCGAAATAATTTCTCAATATTCATCATTATCACCTGCCGTCATTAACAATATTACCAAACATATCGCACGCTTACTACGTTTATTTCAGCATGGCATGGACGTTTCACATTAGGAAAAAAGATATACTTCTATGGTTGTCAAAATCGATTATGACTCAAAAAGCAGACAATCCACATAACTTTCATCAAAAGTACCATTGTATAACTAGGACTGGAGACCATATAATCAAAATTCAGAAGCATAGCTTGATTAAAACAAAAATTAAACACGATTTGGTAGTCTTAAGAATCTCAAGCCTTCAAACAAATAAGAGGAGAACAAACTGTCTGACATTTTTCTCAAGGGCATACAAACACCAACTAATTTCCCTATGACCCCTCAAAATTTTAGACAGACAAACAATTACGCCTTGAGACGACCAAAGAACTTCTGTTTTTCCTGTGTTGTCTGGAAGCGACCATGTCCAAACTTTGACGATGTGTCGATGAACTTGAGTTTGATTTCCTCAAGAGCCACACGAGATGTCTGGTTAAGCAGTGACTGGCGGAGAGTAACCACCCTCTTCTTAGGTCCAACAACACATCCCTTAACCATCAGATAATCATCCTTCACCACACCATAATGGGGGAAACCACCCATTGGAGTGATGTCTTTCTCAGTCCTGATACATTAGTTTCATCTTAGAGAAATAAAAACATGCAGATAAGGGAGCAACGAAAAGGTCAACTGTAAAATTGTTAAAACTCAAAGCACGTATTGAAGTTGCACAAGCTAAATAACATTTTACCTGTCATACTCAGTAAGAGCTGAGTGGGACTCCTGGCCAGACTTTCCAATCTTGTAAATCTTCTTGTTCATCTCAGTTCGGTGGTGATATCCATTCTGACCAGCCCTGGCAACAGTAAATGATACTCTAGCAGGATGCCAAGCACCAATACAAGCAACCTTACGAAGTCCTCTGTGAGTCTTTCTAGGCAGTCGGGTGACACCCCAACGAGTGACAACACCTTCATAACCTTTACCCTTTGTGACGCCAATGAGATCAATCATCTCATCCTTCTGGAACACAGCATCAATCGGCACTTGTTTCTCAAAGAAACCGTAGGCAAAGTCAACTTTTTGTGCAACAGTCCCGCCATTGATCTGAATCTCCATGAGGTGTGCTTTCTTCTGCTTCAATCCCTTCATTTTCCTTATCTGCACTTAAACATAATAGAACTCAAAATCCAGTAGATAGAAATGTACATGCAGGTAAATCTTGCTTCAAATAACGCCATAGCAAGGCTACAGGGAACAAAAAATAAACAAGAAGTTTCAATTTTTTTTTTAAAAATATCTGAGTCCAATCCATTTACTTAGCCAGCTTTTCTCTATCTGTTTTTTAACATGGTTCTCAATGAGATTGAGTGAACTGGTGTTCATCTGTACGTCCATAAGATTCATTGCTTCGACACTATATCTTCTTCATAATGAATGTCCCATCACAGTAATTACCTCTGAAACTACATTTCAGAGAGAGACAACAAAACATTTAAGTATGTATCTTGAATTGACTGCAACGGATCATCACCTGAGTGTGAGCCAACACACGAACCACAGTGGCATACTTCTTCATTTTCTCAAGCTGTGCTTGGATACTCTTCTTCCCTTCATCAGACTCATATTGCTTTGAGTACTTCGTGAAAGCCTTCTTCTTGGACTTGCACCAGTTCTTGTAAAACCTACGCCTTACCTCCTCACTAAGATGCTGAGCCCAGATGGTGTTCAAAGAGCGGAGACCTCGTGGAGTCTTGACATAGCCCACAACTCCAACAACAACAATTGGAGGTGTTTCAATGATTGTTACAGCCTCACAGGTCTCCTTCTTGTGAAGCTCTGGAAATGATCAGTTAATGTCAATAAGGCCACTAACAAGTTGTAAAATCTTTATATTGATTCACTTTGATGTTTGTTTTGTTATATACTGTTATACATAACTAAATGAATTTGAAATTACGATCATAAAGAGATGATCAAAAGAAACTCAAAGTTCCTTACTTGATCCAGGCTTTTCGACTTCTCTAACAATGTGCGTCATACCAGCCTTGTAGCCCAAAAAGGCAGTGAATTTGCAGGGCTTGGTGGGGTCGTCCTTGGGGAAAGCCTTCACTGCATTTGACAAATAAATTAAGTTCGTTAATTGTTGATAATCTACCAGCCATAAACATCACAATTAATTATGAGTCTCAACTTGTTATAATATGACATTGGAGAAAGTGAACAGTCTAATTAAACATAACTGAGTCAAATACGTCAAAAAGAAATGTTACACCTTTTCCTCTGTGGCGAGCGGCTCGCTTCCTTGGAAGAAATCCAAGGGATCCATGCCTTGGGTGCTCAAACTTCCTGTGAGACATTCTTTTCCTAGCTCACCTCCTTCACCTGAGCAAGCTAACAATGTTAGACAACTTTAACCTATCGAAACAAAATCAAACTACGAAGAAACATCCGGTTTGCAGGATAAAACTGATCATAGTCTATATACTATAATTAACCATAAAAAAAGGGAAAAGGACAAGTTTTTCTTGAGAACAAAGATTTAACAGATTAAACTAAGAGATATTGATCATTAGAACAGTACGGCAACAGAAGAACTATCATGAAAAGAGAAACAAAAATCAACAGGCCACTAATATTCAAGAAAATGGAAATGAAACATGTATTGTTGATGAGAATCCAAATGAACATTTGTCTTCGGTACTTTTTTTTATCAGTAACCAAGCGCATCCAGCATGCAGATAGAGGGATGGTGAGTGACAGAGCAGTGAATACCTCTTGCGGCTACTCGCACTTGCTCCAGGGAAGGCCCCGTAAACCCTAAATGCTCTTATATACAAGAGATAAATAAATACTCTCTTTATTTGCATAAATCCCCCTGACTTTCCTTTTAATTATTATGTACCCTCTTCCCCATCTGGGGCTTTACACGGACAAACATGTGGACTTTTCATAAATGGGCCTTATAAGATACCGAACGACAGACCGTGTAGCACGCCCACCCCACATTCGCAGTTTCACGTAGGGCAAACTAAACGAAACACTACTCCCTTCATCGCCGCAAAGAGCAAGTATAAAGTGGACTCCGACCCCCAGATTAGCTTCAGCTTGTCATTAGGTTAGGGTTGGAAGCAGTTTGTTGGGTTTCAGAGTTAGGGCTTGGTACTCGGTTTTTGATTGATTTGATCATGGATAGCTAGAGAGTGTGTGATGAGTCTTGATTAGTGCTATTGCGCAGCGCCTATGGTGCAATGAGCAGCACTTTCCACACGAGATTTCTGATTCTCTCTCTGCCTCCCTCTACTTTCTTTCTTCTTTTGTTATTTTGCTGCAAAATTCTTGTTTTGTTTGGTTGCAAAGAGATTATCGTCAATCTTACTTCGATTTCTTCTTTATCATCACATCGGATTGTTTTTTCTTTTCACTACTGAATCATTAATTTACTCAATTTGGATTAGCTTCCCCAGCCGGCGACTGATTGTTTCTGTTCTTAGGTGCCAGAAATTTGGGCTAGTTTCTGAAACTGCGGGCCTCGATTGAGAATGAATTTTCACGGGTTAGACTGATCCTCATAAACTTAATTGTGACATAACTCGATTCAATCCAAGTTCAGGATTTATTAAAGGATTGAAATTGAGGTAAGAGTAGATATTCAAATACATGATTACGACTTGACTGAAGCCTTAATTCCTTGTTATGAATTACGGGTAGGCTTGTTAATGGGTTGGCACGAAAGGCCCAGATCTGAGGTCAAAATATTTTATAGCCCTGAATGTGATAAGAGTTTCAATTAAGATTTTTTTTCCTCCTTATCTCCAACTCTATTAAAACACGGGTCCAAGTCCACATAGTGACTTTAAATGGATATGTTGTAATGATGCACTAATATGAGTTTGTAGCAAGGTAAGAGGACTACTGCATTGCTGAATTCTGGCACAGCGCTTTATACGATTTGGTGGTTCACTGTCAAAAATTAATGCATAGATTGTAAATTAATGCTTAGATTGTGTTGTGAACGTCAAGTCTTATTACAAGTGATTATGAATAACAGCAAATATATTAATGCAAAGAAGTTTGAAATGGAAATTGAAGGGAATGCTTATTGACTGGAATAATTCTGTATAACCAACCTCGCAATTGAGGACCACAAAGTCTAGCAAAACTAATCACATTGTAAACTACAAGCATTCACTGTGTGCACTAAAAGAATGAATAAAGGAAGGAAAACAAAAAAGAAGAAGGAAGTACTGATGCCGGTCCTTTGCATCTATTCTACGCATACCATCCCATCCCAGGCACAAGTTTCCTTGGGAAATTATTCTGAAGAATGGTGGTGCAGACGGCAGGATAGTATGTCTTTGCAAACAGAAACTTGGACCATTTTTGTCTCAATCACAATTTAACCCGCAAACCTCTAGCACGATGCCACCCTTTGACACAAACGGATTGATTCTGACCCATAAAAGCGTTAAGATGGAAGCTAGAAGTATTGCCCAGACAACAATTATGGTAGGGAGTCTGTCTTGTTTCCCTATCAATCCCTTAAGGAATGGGTAAAGATGGACAATAACCCAGAATGCAAAGAACAGCTTACCAAAGAGAGGACCCCATGAATCATAGCCATTATTGATGGCGTCTGAGATGCCAACTATGACCCCAATTATGTTTATGATAAGTAAGGTCATAGGAGGAACCAACAAAGATGTCCATTTGAAGAGGTAGAGCTCTGAAAATTCTCCATCATCTCCTGCTTTGGAAGTAACAGTAAAATTTGTGTTTACTCCAGCCAGAACCTTCAGAAGACCTTGGAAAAGAGCAAATAAATGGGATGAGGTGCCACCAATCACCCAAAATTGCTCATTTCTCCACCAGTCATGTATCCCAACACCTCCCCACTGCATTTCAAGTATGCTAGTTGCAGCTATAGATATAAAGAGGGCCATGAAAACAATACTGGCATAGTTGCTAATCTGTACATCAAATAAGAACCAGAGTAAGTAGACAAATTGCAAGTAATACATCAAAGATCTCTGTAATGAAAACTGCACTGCTAGGACAACCTAATATAAGACCCTGAACAGCTTAATCTTTGATTACATCCATAAAATAGGATGCTGATGTGTCCATTTACTTCCAAACTATGTGGATAACTTATTTACCTCAGGAACAATGAATTTCCCTGTAAGGAGGCACACAGCTGGTAAAGTGCAGTAGACAAGCAAGGGGATTGATGTCAAGGGGTACACAACTGAATTTATATATGAAAACCGTTCCAACCATTTCAATCCACAGCCGTATCCATACCATAAAGGACAATGCCTGCTGAAAAAAATCTCAACAGATCCCAGGGCCCACCGGAGAACCTGGTGCAGACGATCAGAAAGGTTTATCGGAGCTGAGCCCTTAAATGCAGGCCTTTTTGGTATACAATACACTGATCGCCAGCCATGGCAATGCATTTTGAAGCCTGTTAATATATCTTCAGTGACTGAACCATATATCCATCCAACCTAGACATTTATCAATTTTTAAACAATTAGAACTTGAAATGCAAGTTTTTCTCAAGAGATATATAAATAAAAAAGCTGCATTAGGTATGCACACCTCTTGGCCCCATTCAGTTTTATCTTCATAACTGCAGCTAATGACATGGATTGCTTCTTTCAAGAGCAATGCAGAAGTTGCTTCTTTTGGAACTCCACCTTCTTCCATTAGCGTTGCAGCGATGAAAAGTGGAGACTGTCCAAATTTTTCCTCAAACTTTACTTGGGGCATTAGAGCAGACTTCTCATTATCTATTCCTATATAGAAGTTCAGTAATTACATTGAGAATCATGAGCTAACAATAACAAAGATTAATCAAAACCATTATGACAAAAGGAGAAAGTAGTTGTGGTTTGTCAACTATGTGCCAACTTGGGGAATTCAAGGTCTAACTAAGGAGAGGTATAAGAAAGATTATGGGAATAACTACTCCGTTATGTTTGTCAAAAAAACCAGAAATGCAAGGTCACTTAGCGGCTGGAATGATCTTACCTTCTATGCCTTCCTCAATATTTTCTAAGGCATGTATGTGCTTAGAACCCTCCTTGTTCTTCTTTGCCTCACTCAATTTTATTTTCTTACTTTTCCTTCTAGATCTGCAACAGCAGCAGCACCATTTAGGCCAGCAATTGCATGACTTCCCTGGTGGTTTCTTCTTCTTTGGGGCATCATATCCATAAAGTGCCTGCCTCCTGAAAACACATCCAGTGCCAACATATATAGGCCCCTGTATGCCATCCAAACCTTTCATATTAATCTGCATCAAAGAAAAATTGAATTAGAATCTTCTAACTGGAATTGGAACAAGATCACAATATCATTGAAACAAGCAAAACCAAATGTGCATGCACACAACTTAAAATTTGCTTACATCAAAGAAGACGACATTGCGATTGGAGTATCTATCATGACGATCAATCCCATCAAATCTTTGAGGAAATTGCACATAACAGATTTTCTTTCCAGATGTCGGATCCATCATGAAACACATGGCTTCTCTAAGAGCTTTGCTGTTGTTTATGTAGTGATCACAATCCACGTTCAGCAAATAAGGAGCATTTGTTATGATTGAAGATACCCTTACCTTCATCAATCAGGTAACACAGGCAGTTACAGAGAGGGATGACATTCCTAAAATGACAATTTTGCTAGATTTGTGCAATTTTCTTATCTTCTGTGTGTCTGTGTGTGTAAGGGGGAAAGGGAGGGAGAGAGAGAGGTCAACCTACCAATGCATTCATTGCCCCAGCTTTCTTGTGATGATCAAATCCAGGTCTCTTCTCACGAGATACATAAATTAAACGTGGCAATTCATTTCCTTCAGCATCACAAACACCATCATGGCCTAGGAAAACCTGAAAAAAGATATTTAGCATTAGGATCATTCTAAATTTCAAGGCCGAGTCTTTTGCATGGCTTCCTTTACCTGGATCATTCCAGGATGATCTCTGACATTATTTCCTGGCCATGGAGTCCCATCCTGCATTGTCCAACCATCCTCAGGGACCTTTTGTGCCATGGAAACTAGGCTGTTAATCCGAACTTTAAATTCTTCATACTCTCTCTGGACCATCAATGAGAATAGAGAATGTCATGCCTTAACTTTTGAAGCAAACCAAATTGCATAAGATTTTTGTAACACCTTCATTGCAGCTAGAACATGCTAATGAAGATTATAAACATTATAGTTAAATATCTGAGGCAAAGAATATCAAGGATTCTCTAGTGTGCAAATTTTATGAATCATCCTGCTTCCCGGCCATTATTCCAGCTAGGAAACAAAGTTCAGGGCTGATCACTTTTCTGAACAACACCCCACCCTGACAGGTCAGTGCCACTCTTTTTGCAACAAACAAGTCTAAAAACAACATACTAAAATGAAAAGTCGCAAACCTTCATTGCACGACGTTCTCTAACAAATGCTGGATCTACTTTATTCTTCAAGTAATCAACCTTCTGCGAGAAGTAAAATTCTGGAGCTCGGGGTTCAATGCTAAATTTCTTGCAGAAAGGAACCCACTTTTTAGCAAATTCAGAGGTCTCAGAAAGGGCTTCAAAAGTTAGCATGGCAGCACCATCATCTGAGACATAGCATGCCACTCTGTCAACAGGATAATCTACCGCAAGTATTGACAGAACAGTGTTTGCTGTGACAAGTGGAGGTTCCTTCATAGGATCAACTGTACTAACAAATATGTCTATAGCAGCCAAATCAGATTCCTTCCCTTCTTTTTCATACCTAATTTCAAATTCCATAGGTAAAAACATGACATTACTAATACATATATGTACATATATATATATATATAGATATAGATATAGATATAGATATAGATACATGTAGATAAATAGATAGATAGTAGATAGATTTATATATAGATTGATTGATTGATCAAGAGAGAGGGAGGGAGAGTACCTCAATTGCAATCGATCAAGGTATGTTTCTCGCACAATTGGATACCATTTTGGGAACTGATCTAATATCCAGGATACTGCAAACCATATCTCACAAACTACTGATGTTAACCACAATCCATAAGCATCTTTGACTGGATGGAGAATTCTGTAGTGAAAAAAGAGGCCAAGAACTGCAAGCCGGAGTAAAATTATCATTCTGTAAGGATTTATCCTGCTGGAAGAGATTGGTAACTTCCTTGAAAGTGGCTGCCTCCCCTCATCCATCCTACCAAACCAGCAAAATGTTTATTTTTATAATTCAATATTTTCGTTCCAGCTAACTGAAAGTAACCAAGAGGAAATGAAAATAGAAGTGGCATAACTCACAGAAGACAGAGAAAGCTCCTAATGAAAACTATAACAAAAGTTTGCCAAGAACAATATTTGATGAATGGATGAATACAAAGTTCATAAGGAGGATATTGTCGCTCCTGCTACATTAACATTCTTAGACATAGGAAATTTCCAGCTAGGAAATCCTAAATCATGGACATACAATGCTGGCAGAAGCCTAACAATACTTTTTTGTGTTTATCTTCGAAGGAATCTATTGCAAAATACTTGTATAAGCAGAAAAAAGGTTGCTGTTTAACTAAAAGCAAAGGGTGAAGTCTGGAAAATAACGTCCTAAGTTTATTCAATAACATGGCCTTTAGAGGAGCCAATTGTTTAGCCATTCAATGAAGGTGTTGCATCATATATGTTTTCTCATATTCATTTCCAGGTGTGATACCACAACAGTACATTCATCTCAATTCTATTCAAACGATTATGCTTTTTTTTTTCCAACATCAGTAGAATTTATTAGCAGGGAAAGGAAAAGGGAGCATAAGGACAAGCAAACATGAAGACCATCACTTCACCATTTTGTCCCATGGTTTATGACACAACTAAGAAGATAAAAGAGCTTTATTATGATTCCTGTTCTATTTAACATGTTGATTTTATAGCATCAAAATATATGAAGGAAATAAATTTTCAGGGCATAACTTGGTTCACGTATAGGTATTATTTACAAGAAAAATTTCATCATGTTACAATACATACCAAGATTGGTCATAAAGAGAAATTCAATGGACATCGGAGGGGAAATGGCCTCAAAATTCAAGTGCATTAAGAGCTCCACTAAAACCCAGTCCACCAAATATTGATCAAAACTCAGAAGTTCAGATATACCTATCTTATTGATTTTCCTTATTCTTGTTCTTTCTCTGTTTCCCACTGTAATTATCATCACTTAATGTTATTATGATTACTTCTCTGTGGATTTTCCGCTACTTCCCTCGTACACAATTTATCATCAGTTCTTTTTCTAACCGTTCATGGAGCTTTTTTTTTTTAACCAAATAGTTCTAAAATTAGTGATTGAAGAAGGAACAGATAATATAAGGAAATTGTTATTGTTCCAAAAAAAACAACCGCAAGACTTTTCATAAATGAAAAGGCCCTGATTATTACTACTGTACATTGAGAACTTTCCAAAAGAAATAACTCTTCAGTGTGGGTCGATCTAAAGTGTTTATTTGACACGTCCACATTCTAATCAGAGGTGCAGTTTCTTTCTCATGCCGCATCTCTCCAACATGAGCCAAAAATAATTAGCTTAATTGTTTTTTCTTTAAAATTTAGAATTTATTAGTCATCACATCTTAAAATTACCGCTCATACAATTTCAGTAGTCAACTCCGCATGTAAGTGAAGACTCACCTTATATATTTTCAAATGAAAGAAAGAACCAAAGCAACTCTATAAACTGAAAGCTCTAATCAAGTCCTTGACAGGAGACAAGAAAAAAGTTCAATATGACATTACAGGGTTGAAAAGTTGCACCTACATGGGCAAATCAGGATCATCAAATTCAGCTCCACTACCCTTTCCACCTTGATGCTCAACAACCTGGAGTTTTTCACTCTGCTTCTTCTTCCACTCCTCCATTCTCTCCTTCCATGCAACTGTACCATAGCCGTACACAGCCAAGTCCTTTTTGGGATCCATTGCCCTCGGTTGCACTGCAACATCAACAAAACTATGCATTAATCAAGTGAAAGCAAGTGCAACAAACCACAAAAGATAATTGCTAAGTTCATCAAACTTACAAGACATAGAAGAATCAGGAAATGATATTGGATGGACCCGCTTTCCACGAAAAGAGGGTATAATTAGGGCATGTTTGTCAGAGGAAATGCCAATATCCTACATCATAATCATGTCAAATGAATAACCAAAATACTAGTTTCCACTCAAAGACCAACCGTCATTTATGAGACAGCGACAACATAAACCAATTGCAAATTATTAACAACTAATCAAGAAATAATGAGGAATAAATGTCAAACAACTTGGTACATTTAAGTCACCTCTTCGCCATATGTCAGAAGTGGAACCTCCCGAATTACAGAAGTAGAATCCAGCTCTGATGCTGTAGAGAAACCTGGAACATTAGACTGGGCACCATGGCCAGTGTTAAGGCCATTGGGGTAAATAGCATCAGCAATATGGTGAGGGTCTCTACTGTCATAAGCTCCCATATCAAATTCATTGTCTAAATCATCTGTATCCTCCTCTTCTTCATCCCCTTCAACTCTAGGACACCCTATTAGGGATAACATATTTAGCTGTTTTGAGCATATCACAAAGTTAATCACATACTAATCAATTGATACGCACAATGCAGTAAGAAGCATACCTTTGATGCGCTTGTACCTGGTTTTGCATTGAGGGCAGGCTTGATTGCCTTCTCTTCTTTCATATTCATAACAAGGTCTACAAACAGGGAATGCACATTCATTGCAAGCAACAAATGGCTCCCCACCTACTGTAATCTCTATCTCATCCCCACAGATCTGACAAATCTGCCCACTCAGTTCTTTAACTGAGGTCACCTAGCAGGGTTCAAAAACGTAAATCTATATGAAGCAGCAAAGATGAAGAGGTTGATGAAATTTCAATAATTCATTCTACTAGGAGAATTAGCAAGTTGCAAAACTTTGAGGCAGTTTTGTCGATGGCCTATGGAACCTAGAGCTGAAGGGACAAATTAAGGAACAACCAAAACATTGAGCAGGTGAGAGGAGTTGAGAGATACATAACATTCTGAAGGAATATGATACTCTGTCTGGTTTTAGACAAAGAAATAAACAACAACAAACTTAGGGATATGTAGAGAGCAGAAAAGAGAGGCAGAGGTACACCAAATGGTAACCACAAAGGGGTGTTGAATCAATATAAGCATTTCACCAACTAATCTGAAAATAACCCACCTAACTGTAAACGAGAAAAGGGCACGTACATAATGCAGATGCAATCACAAGAAATAAAATGTCAATGCCCTCAAAATCATCAAAGTGAAGAAAAATACTAAAAACAATAATTTTAGGAGCACTTACTCTCGCAGTCTCATCAGCATTGATGAGAACAAACTCATTTCTGTTGTGAGAACCTGCAATGAGTCTCCCTTTGGTCTCCATTAGGCCACAGAGGAAAAAAAAAGGCCTTAGAATTCAGCTCACAATCTCAAACTCTCTTTCTTCTTTCTCAGTATCTGTGAAAATCACTAAAAAACTCGCAAAGTACCCACCGTTATCTCTATCACACTCCTGGGTTTAGGTTTACCCTTTCTCTCAGACTCCCTCTACAATAAACGCCAACAAGACATTGTAGAGCTCAGTTGAAATGGGACAGAGTGAGAGTAGGAGAGAGTGAGAAAATAAAGTAGAAACAGGAAAGGAATTCAGAATTGTCAATCCATATTCAGAAAAACTTAAGAAATGGGTTGAGACTGTTTTAGAATGGCTGTTTTTTGCTTGTAAATGATGCTTTGCTCGATTCTTTCCTTCAGAGACACCCAGCTTTCTAGCATATGGGTTCTCTCCGTCAAACTACTTTGTTTCGTCTATGACACAAATGAAGCCGTAAGGGAACAGTGAAGAGTTAACCACTTTATCTATATACAGAGTCTCTGTCACTGTGTTTCAATTAAATTATGAATACGTGTGTCATTGTCCCTGTATACGATTATAGAGTTTGGTGAAAATGACAATTTTAATAATGGTGGTGGTGGCGGCAGGGCCAGTGGTCGTGGCCCACCGTGCCTCTCGGTGGCTGCTGAGGGGGTGATGTTCAAAGGGTAATTGCGTAACAGTAGAGTTCCGTGATGCGTCACTCTTTGAGTTCACCTGAGCCTCGTTGTATGGAAGTCAGACTGTGTCATGTAAATTGGTATTAAGCTAATAAACATTGAACATAAAGTACTAGAATTGTTAAGAATTCTACTAATACTATGTTTATTAACAACTCTTAAAAGGTATAATGATCTATACTAACGAAGTTTAACCACCACTAAACCCACTCCTCAATTAAGGATGGGATAACGCTTAAATATGATCAGCAAGATCAATCAAACAGGATTCATTAGTTGCCGACAAGAGTTTGGGAATATGGAGAACTCTCTATCCTAAATCAAAACACTATACCAGACTATGAACTCCAAAAGCTGACCAACAGCCTCGTGTTTCTCTCCTCGGTGGACACATCTACGAATGATTTGATACACATACATAGATATAGCTTCATTGTTTCCTCCTCCTAACATGCGCAGCTGGATATTGTTCATTTCATATAAAGTCTGACGACAAGTTCAAGTACATGTACCAAACCCATATGTAACTCAAATTGCATTATATTTATGAGATCTGTGTTCCTATTTCAGGTTACACTAACAGAAGCTTATAGGAAATTGGAGTTGATGAAACTTGGCAACCAAGAGAAGTCTTTTAATCTGCTGTAGACACAAAACTATGGAAAAGCATGTCATGCAGGTGCTAAAAGGTCCCAACTTTATAGTTTATACTTCCTCTGCTTTTCAATAAAACGATTGTAACATTAGAAATTAGAATCATACGTTACATCATATATATGTTCATCTTAACTAATCACTGAGACATGAAATTGATATTACTACAGAAGCACTTTGAAAACTTCTTCTTCAACATAAAATTGGCCGACAATGATGACTCGTGACAAAGTAATGTCGGTTATGATAAATTTCTCTGCAGTACAATAATTATACATAAATTCTTCACAGCCGAAAGCGACAGAGCAACCAATGCTTATATGAGCATAATAAGAATTCAAAATATTAAGTATATAAAAGCATTAGCATGCAGACATTAGAACAAAGAACACTGGCAAGCACATCCTGCAGACATTATTATCTATACCGACTGAATAAATGTATATATTAATTCCAAGGTAGATGAGTGTACAGGAACGCATCACATGCTCATAGCTTGTGTTTTAAAGATATGGTACTCAAAATATATAGTTAAAGACTCGTCCACGCACAAGTGGGATTGTGTAGAGCATTAGATGCTTCTTTGACAGGATACTGGCCTGTCATATTCTGCGCTTTTTGGATCGAGGGAAAACCTGCAATGTCTGATTATCATTGATTGCTTCTGGAGTATCCACCATATATCTCCCACTGTATGGTTTTTCATCCAGAAAAATTGGTGAGTTATACAAAAAACTTTGATTGGCTCTAAAAATTACTTTAATTTAAAAAATCTCCCAATTCAATGGATTTATCCCTTAAATATTAATTACAAGACGTAGACAGAGTTGGTTGCGGAGTCCTTACATTATTTTAACATACCCCGCCACTAACTCTGACAATTTGCATTTGAGTTAATGGACAACGAGTATATTACAAACTGATCAATCAATGATTAATTGAGTAGACTAAACCATAGGTGTATAATATAATTATGATTCCTTCACGTTTAGGTCCTACAATCTAACGCAAATTCATGAATATGATTAGGTGATTTCACCATATGTTGATAAGCAGATGGTGACAATATTGCAGATGGCATATCATTATCCTGGTGCTACTTGGCTTGGACTAATTTAATTTATATCGTCGGTAGCAATTGGTAGCGACAGTATGGGTATCGAGAACTACACAATTTCTAGTTTTCCAAAAATGAGGACACTACTCTCACGTTTTACTACTAGCTACGTTCCGCCGTCGAAAGTACTACTGTTGGTCCACAAGGCACCGACGGTTCTTTCATGACATTGTATGTAACTTGATTTGAGTGCTAGCCTGTGACATTAAAAGAAAATGTCTAATATAATTAACTTGGGAACTTTTTCCAAATACTCAAATCACTTTACGATTGTGCTTTTCCATATGTCTATGATGCTTCTTGCAGGCAAACACTTGGAATAAAAGGAATGTTGAAAAGGTACGTAGAAGCAATAATTGCGTGAAGAGAAGAAGAGGCAGGATGAATGGGAAGGTGGGGGATCTTCGGATGTTGTGCTGGGTTTCTTGCGTGCAACTCAACCTCGGCTTGCACTGTACACTATGTCCCATTCTTTTTCTCTTTTATGTGAGAGTTTGGAAGAGTCGCAACCAGTGATTTTGTGTCTTTGGCATGGTTTCTCCTACAGGACCAGGTTAAACAGTCCGGAACTCCCTCTTGTAGCAAGCCGAAAAGGTCAAAGTTAGCTTGATTGTTGTTGGACCTTTTTCATCATGACAGCTTGTGGCATTGACACTTACATTTCTGCACTTTCAAGCCATTACAATGGTTTAAACTCTGGTCAGTGCTACTAGTTCTTTTTTTCCTTACTTCTTACTCTTCAGATCCTCTCTCCCAATAAGTCTAGAAATTTGTCAAATCAATTGGAAAACCAAAGTGTTAATCATATTAGATATGTTAGTTGTTGACGAAAGCGTTTTCTTACAACTTTTCTCCCAAGAGCAATTATTATTGCAACATTTCTTTAAATTTAAGAATCACTAATTAGGAGGCATGACCCTGAACCATTCTCCATCCTTTTTCCAATAGCTTTGGATGCTCAAATCTTATTTTTAACGCTTCATATCATTGTCCCTAAAGAAGAAATAATGGGTTAGCACGGCACGTGTGTGTATGAGACAAAAAGCATTGTTCTCTGGCGACCTGCGAGGGGTCCAAATTCCGTCGGTCGACCATGTCACTTTCCACGTCGGTGTCTTTTAGTCGACGTCACTCCATTTCTGAAGTGATGGCTTTTGTTTGGATTTCCCGAAATCTGAAAACTTGCCAAGTGTTCTATGATCTGGTCGAACGTGAGAATATGACTATTATCAGAGTTTGCAGCCAACGAGGCAGAATGTCCTAAAAGGGTTGGGTGGCTCTAACCTCAATTGCATCTGGACTTCTTTTTTGAACTTTGAGAACTATTAAAATTACATAGAATGTTTACTCAAAATAGGAATATTACTAGACATTTAAACAAAATTTATACTTTTTGACAAAGGTAAGTGCTTGTAGGTAAATGTGGGTCGGCCAATTGGTTTGGACGCAACCAAATAAACATTATATTCATGTTCATTGAGCAAATTGTTTGGAAAAACAAAAGGGTATTGTGGCTGCTGGGATTCGAGCCCAGGTCTCCACGGCCACAACGTGGAATTCTTACCACTAAACTACAGCCACAAGACGTTAACGGGGATGATAAGAAAGCAACACAAACTAATTGCGCTATCCACTACATGATTGTCGTGGTGATTTGGGAAAAGCAAAAAGTAGATGCAATTATGGGCAACTCAAGAATCAGTGCCAAATCTTCATTCACATTCGTCTCTCACTTTTCTTGAGTGCTAAGAAGCAATAACTTTTAGTGCATAGAGAATGTTAGTACCCACACTGCCACACATCATTACCACACTCCATCCGATGCAGAAACCATTTCAAGCTTTTTTTGGACGGGAGTTCCAATAATCAGTCTATTAACTTTGAGGAGGAAAGCTTTATATTAGCCCAAGCCCTGGCGTGTATATTTGAATATTGCTGTTGTCTTGTAGTGGTCATCGCACTGAGTAGGGGCTTAGGTCAGTCAGCAGCTGAATTGACAGACCCAAGCCCATTTATAAAAGCCTCCAAAAAGCTTGACAGCAGGTTGAGCTGCATCTGAACTAACCGACTTCTGAAGAGGGCAATTGGGCAATCATGGAGATTTTTGCGCATTCTCATTGGCTTCTGCTTTTGCACCAACTAAAATTCCTTTCAGTTTTCGCCAATAATTACAATTTAATATCTTCATGTTCCAAAAAGGAAACAGTCAGGTAGCGAAGACGAAACACATAGATAACATCCTGGCTTTTCAGTGATCAACATGTTATCTTCAGTTAGCCTTCTTGTATTCCACCATCAATTATACATGTAACGTCACTAACCAACCCCTACATAAACCCTTGGCTCTCTTAAACCCTGCACTACTCGCATCTCTCTTTCACTTTTTGCACATATATCAAAAGAAAAAACAAAAAGATAAGATGGCTTCCTCTACTATCAAGATGTTATTTCTCATTGTTCTTTGTGCATCAACCATAGACTCCATGGCTAATGCACGACCGGCTCTAGGACTGAGCTCCAGCCTGGTGGCAAGACTGAAACTAGACGACGAATCGCCAACTTGTTGGGAGTCATTGATCCAACTTCAAGCTTGCACTGGTGAGATTATTCTTTTCTTTCTCAATGGCGAGACCTACATCGGCGACAGTTGCTGCCATGCCATTCGCACCATCACGCAGCTGTGCTGGCCCGGTATGATTGATACTCTGGGGTTTACCACGGAGGAGGGCAACATTCTTGAAGGTTATTGCGTCGCATCTGAAAACTCGCCACCACCAACACCAACACCAACACCAACAATACCATCTGCTGCTTCGACTAAAGTCGTTGCCAAGGACCATGACCATGAGTAGAGTCAAGTGCATGGTATCATTAATATAACAAAAATAATGAAACAATAACTCGTCTATGTCATCTCTAATTTGGCTGCAGTTTGGGCTTTTTCTGTCATTAAATTTGTAATTGCAGGTAAATCGATACATGCCATCTTTATATTGCTAATTGATTAAGTAATTATTATATGGACAGTCTATAAGAGCATTCTTAAGTTAATGATGAAGTCATTAAGCACCTTCCAAGGACTCAAAAGGTTCATAAAAATTCATAAAAACGATAAGGAAACAGCAATGGCATATTGAGTGTGACATCCAATTCACATCTTAAGGGGGTGCATAATTATAGTATCTTTTGTTTCAATCTCTCTCACTATTTCTGTTTTTGTCTATAGTATCAGTACTAACCACACCTTGGTCAATCAACCATATCTTGGTTAATTTATGATTAAGAGTATGAAAATAATGTCACGTGGATCGAGGAATGGTTCAACTGGTGATGGTGTGATTGGACATCATTTCTTTGTAGCCATAGAATGAAATAAAATCTCTGGACAATTAGTCTGTTTCACACTAAAAGAAAGGTTTTGAATTGTAAGAGATTATGATAATCACAAGGTAAGTTCCCTTGTGAATGTACGCGGAGACTCAAAGAAAACTAGAAGAGGACAATACCATCAAACAGGTTGGATTATTATTACATAACAAGAAGATGCACACAAGAGATAATTAACAACCACCATCTGCCTGACTAAGAACAGGCTATCTGAAAGCTTCACTTAAAACCCCGGAGTTAATACGTAGTCACTGGCTGAAACAGAAATACAAGCTTATAATCACAATAATAGCTTGAAAAACTAAAAGAGATGGTGGTGCTTCTTTCCATGAGCCTCGTCATCCTCTTTCTTGGCTTCTTTCTTCTCATGGTGCTCGTGGAGTGCATACCCACCACCTCCGACCGCCATCGCGGCAGCAATCTCCTCCTCTACCTTGTGCTTGTGGGCATGCTCAGGGTCCTTCTTCGCCTCATGCTTCTCGTGCTGATGATCGAGAAAATGATAACTTGTTATTCACTTTTGATTCTATACTTTAAACATTTGTATACATCTAGTATCTATTGTTTAGATCAAGGGATGTTTCGCCTGTTAAAAACTTGAATGATGGGTGGATAAAAATTTGATGAAGATCAAGTATATAAAAAGGGAATATAATCATAATTAATGGATGATAAAAGCATGAAGATAGATTGATGACTATTAAATTACCAAAGCATAAGCACCAGCAGCGGCAGCGCCGAGCTCGCCGAGATGCTCGAGATGTTTGTGGTGCTTCTCCTCCTTCCTGTGGTCAACTTCACCGCTAGCCTCCTCGCCTTCCTTCTTGTGGTGGAAGAGGTGGTGGTGGTGCTTTTCTTCTGCCATTGGTCTGATGATATAAGAGAACTAAACTAAGCAACTGGGAAAGGTGTATGTGTGTGTCCAACAAATGTTAGCTTACGGCACCATTTATAGGCCAAGAGGGTAACTGGCATGTTAGTTTCTTTAGTTTCAAATATGTAACAGAAATCTTGTTGTTTATTACACACAAAGACTAAGTCAACTGATTTATAATCTTAAAAATTTTGAACTATTGATTTTTTTTTAAATTTTTTTTCGATTTAATTTTGTAATTATTATCATTAAAATTTGACCAATTTATTAATTAATAGGTCAATTTCGATAAATTAATAGGGTTTTATACATAAAAATAAATCAAATAATCTTTTTAACAATATCTTTTTTAATTCTTTAATTTTATTCATATTTTAGACGATTTTAATGTATTGAACATTTTAAATCTTAATTCTCTTGTCTTATTGATTTAACTTTCGGTTTAGTTTTTTAAGCATTGTTAAAGATATACGAGAAAGAACTTTCTTATTGTTAATTATTCGATAAGGCAAAAATGGAATTTGAGAATTAATTTCAAATATTTTAAGTTGGGTCAGATTCCATTAACCATTATAGATAATAAAAAAATTGAGTATTCAAACTAAATTAACACCAAACCAAAGGTTAACAATTAATTACGAATTGGATTCAACGTAGAAGTCCCCACGTTTTGGCCCATGCTTTAAGTCATGACATAATTAGCAGCACGATAAGACACCTGTCTGTAACTTAAACCTACTCAATGTTGCTGGGAAGCAAGTTATTAATTGAGGCAGAGTTGGAGTTGGCATATTCGAATCTTTAGTTGAAGGAATATGCATTATTGGCAAATTTAGGTAATATTGAGATCAACAAAAGAGCTTCTTCTTTGGATTAAAGATAAAAGGTTAATACTAAGATTTGAATGAAACTCAAGTGAATATAAGATAGTTTTAAGTAAGTCGTGGAATGCTACTAGACACAGCCACCGACCCTGCATCAAGCATTCCCACACAGCTTATGCACTGCACCAGTA
The DNA here is from genome assembly GCA_025629805.1 of Erythroxylum baracoense. Lineage (NCBI taxonomy): Eukaryota > Viridiplantae > Streptophyta > Magnoliopsida > Malpighiales > Erythroxylaceae > Erythroxylum > Erythroxylum baracoense. Next base: position 8,603,337 of record JAOTAY010000002.1, on the reverse strand, counting down.
TCGACTTGGAAAGTTAACAACGTTGGTTCGTGCCAAATCCTTATTGGACTTTTGAGATCGTAAGAAAAATGTATAGAAGAATTAACTACAATGTTAATCAATGAACACGTAGGCATACCACAAGAAATAATTATATCAAATATAAAATTTGGAATTAAATATACTACAACTGTATCGAAGATACGGTTTATTTGTCGATAAAATTGAATATTTTGGCTCCCACATCTTCAACAAACGTTCCTTAGGTTAATACCTGACCTTTCAAACCTAACATTCTTCATTCTTATATTTCTAATTAAAGAAAATGATGCATGGCATGGGCAGTCTTGGAGTGTTTACAGTTGATTAAACAATAGTAGTCTTACAATGCATATGCACAGACAGCTTGGTGAAGTTATGATGGACAATGTGATGTCCGAAGTCCAAAGCCATGTCTAAAGTCAAGACGGATCATCACAAATCATAGACTGCACAACAGCAGATTTTTTTCTCTCTTAAAGGAGGTAAATGTTATAAAATATATATGTTCCATTTATTTAATTATTAATTTCTGCTGTACACGTACATACGTAAAGTGGATAGCTAGTGGCTAAGAATGTATAAAATTCACAGAAACCAGAAGCATTTATTATACATAACAAAGCAAAGAACACAGAACCTCTCAAAGAACACGGGCAGAGCGGGAGAGAGAGGTTCAACGAGGACAGCAGGGAAAGCATTTAGAAAGAGACACTCGATCACAAGCTCAAATAGTAAAGCACTGCATGACACCCAACATAAACATACATGTATGTTTAAATACGCACAGTACATAAGATAATTTGAAACTTAAAATAAATGGTGCTTCTTCTTTCCATGTGCCTCCTCATCATCCAAATAAATGGTGCTTCTTCTTTCCATGAGCCTCCTCATCCTCTTCCTTGGCCTCTTTCTTCTCATGGTGCTCGTGAAAAGCGTATCCTCCAGCTCCAACTGCCATGGCTGCCGCGATCTCCTCCTCCGTCTTGTGCCTGTGTGCGTGTTCCGGGTCCTTCTCTGCCTTGTGCTTCTCATGCTGAAATGAAACTTAACACAGTTAGAAACGAAAAGGAACACTTGGTATGCCAAGTAAATAGGAGTGATTAGTATAAACAGAGTATTAATAGGAGGAAGAGAGGTATTACCAAGGCATAAGCTCCAGCAGCAGCCGCCCCGAGTTCGCCGAGGTGCTCAAGGTGCTTGTGATGCTTCTCCTCCTTCCTGTAATCAACCTCAGGCTCAGTAGGTTTATCCTCAGTTGTGTAAGCAGCAGTGCCTCCAGAGTACTTGTTGGTCTCTGACCCCGAGTATTTAGCGGTATCAGAGTATCCAGTGGTCTCAGTGTACTTGTTGGTTTCGCTTTCAGAGTATCTACTGGGATCAGAATACCCAGTAGTCTCAGAGGAGTACCGGCCTGCGGTATCAGAGTAGGCAGTAGTCTCGGAGGAGTATCGGCCACCGGTAGTATTAGGAAAACCCGTGTCCCCAGAAGAATACTTGTTGGTCTCAGAGTAACCAGTTGTGTCAGAGGGATATTGAGTATTTTCGGAGTCAATTGGCTTATCCTGGTCGTCTTTGTGATGGTGGAAGAAGTGGTGGTGGTGCTTGTTCTCTTCGGCCATGGTGGTGATGAAGAAGAAGAATAAGAAGTTGACAATAGATGATGAGAATGTTTAGTGATAGTTGGAGTAACGCCATAGGGATGGGAATGAGTGCTATTTATAAACTGACGGAAAAGGCTTGGTCACATTTTTAAAAACATTTAGTTATTATCATTTAATTAAAAAAAGAAAATTAATACATGGGCCTCTGTAGCGGTGACACGTCGTTTTCTATTCTCTATTTATACATGAGGAAATTAAAATTATCCATAAAACGCTGTCGTTTAATTACACCATTTTAACTAAAATTATTGTATTTGGGTTGATTTGTGCGTAAATTGCGCTGGGCTCTTAATTGCAGCAGACGTATGCACGAAGTCTTTCCTGGTCTACGGTCAAAGGTTCAAAGAATGGCCGTTCACAAGCATTCATAACATCAATTTTCACGCCAAAATGATGAGTGATGTCCATCTTTTCCTATTGCCTCCGCTTTTATTACTTCCAAAGTGTGTTGTATAGGTTATTTTCTTTAGCTGCTTTTGGATCTCTGGTACGGTGGCATAAATATTTATTTACTGTAGTTTTAAATACAATCATATGTTTGAATCTGCAGTAAATAATTAGAAGTTAAAGAAAATTGCAGTACTACGATAGGAATCAATAAGTAAAAAGAGGATTGCGGTAAAAAATATTTCTATAGTGAAAATTGTACTTTTCATTAATAACCTTCACTACAAGTATTATTTTCTATTATACTCTTAATTAATATGACTAATAATATATTTT
>JAOTAY010000002.1:8578667-8600832 GCA_025629805.1 Erythroxylum baracoense | reverse complement strand
GCCAATCTCATTGCAAGGATAATCCTACTTTGCTCCAATCGAGCAATTGCAGCATCTCGTTCAACACGCTGTTGGATTTAAACAGTCTGCAAAACGAAACAAGTCGAATAAAATTCTGCTCAAATATCCTCCATATTCAAAAGTATATGATGCATATGAACCGAGAAATGTGAGAAACATCTTCCTCCACTACGGTTCAATTATGGTGGAGCCCTCTATTCTTTTCAATTAACAAGCTGATAAATCTAATCTACATCATTCGAAGCAGACATGGTGATCTTAACCAAGCATCTGTTCGCAAATACAACTGAACAAAGACCATCCTGACACTCAGATCAAAACCAGTTGGTGTTCATTTCCTTAATTAAATGTGACTGTTAAGGATACAGTGGTCGACTTTTTTTTCATAGTTTACATAAAAATCCTTGTCGTGAGAAAAATTAGCCGATTTATTCTCCAAAGTCTCAATGCTTACTTTTCGCAAAATTTAATTCTGCCACAGTTGCTTTGAATTTTATCTATGGATTCCTTGATATAAAACAACTATGTCATAATTTTCCAGGGAAAACAAAAATAAAAAAATTAAACACGAAATAAATAAATCAACATCTAAGATTTAATAACGCAGTTCGATATACCTTACCTATATCTGCAGAGCCCCCACCTAGCTTAAACAATTTTCACTTGTGATACAATAGTTTCACTCAAGGCATTACAGAACTGACTCACTCAACCCTTGACATTATTCCTCGTCCTTACAACTCGTGAAAGTAAATGATACTCAATAACACGACCACCTCGTGCTAACCTCATCAGAGAATTTTCTCAACAATGTTTGATAATAAAGAGAATAATTAAACAATTCAGGTGATTTAAACAATAAGTACATAAATAAAGACACCTAAGATAAAAATACAACTTCCCTAAAATGCAGCTTCATTAACGAAAGAATGAAAAGTCGTCCACCAAAAAATCTACTGTGAACCTTTGATATTGTCACTTAAGCATTTCACGTACAGCTAGAGCCAACCCTAGGCAAGGGCAGGGTGGGTACTTGTCCAGGGCCCATCCTTATAAATGATAAAATATGACCTATTTTTATTCTTATAAAAAATAAAATGAAATAAAATAGGCCCTATTTTTAACCTCATAAAGACCAGCAAAAAAGACTCATATTTTGTTTATTTTTATTCTTTATAAGAGCCTAAAAATAGGCAAAAATAGAAAAAAAATTACTATACCCAGGGCCATAAAATATTAGGAACGACCCTGCGTACAACACTAGAAAAGTTACAAAACAAACAAATACTAAAAAGTTACAAGCAATGTTGGAGGTTTTTCCACTAAAACACGATAATTAGACCGCCCTGAAAATCACGCAACGTTTAGAGAAAACCTGGCTACCAATTTGGATAGAATCATTAAAAAATCAGCTACCAAAAATAACTCAAAATACTCAAAATTACAGTTGCCAAGTTATCATGTTCTGGTTGTTTTTTCCACACAATACAGCCCATAAAATTCAAGCAATAGGTAGAGAAAGCGCAACTGTCTAATGTGAATAATATCACCAAAAAATCCAACTGCTTTAGATAAATAGAACTACCAAAGTAGGCTGTCAAAGATAACTCTTAAATTTCCAAGATTTTATCCCAATTAAGATTTTATCTTATTCAATCTTATCATCCAGGAATCCACATAAGTTAGAACACTCATAATAATAATATTTCACAAATAACTAATTATTTCCGATTACAAATAATGTCCAAAATATCATAATACATATCTTAACAATGAATTACCATTAATTAGCTTTACCAATTACCACTACGCCGACAAATGTGTGTAGAAGAAGACCTACAGAGGTTCCGTTTTTGATAACTAAATCAATTAGAAATAGAATCAAGTTAGGACTGCGTTTGGATCTACAGTGTAGTGGAAATAAGTACTTATTTACCGCAGTTTTCAAACGTAATTATATATTTGAATTTGCGGTGAACAACCGGAGGTTGGAGAAAAATGCGGTGCCACTGCAGAAATTAATAAGCAGAAAGAGGGTTACGGTGGGAAACTGCTTCTGCAGTGAAAATTTTACTTTCCATTGATAACTTTCACTACAAGTATTATTTTCCATTATACTCTTAATTAATATGACTAATAATATATTTTTATAAAATATTTTATTTATATTTTCTTATTTTATTATTTATAATTTTAAATTTATATGACTAATAATATATTTGTTAATTATTTATACAATAATTAATAGTTTATTAAATCAATGAACTTTTTAGTCATTTTATCTCTTTTCAGCAACTGTAACCGCACTTGCTAAACACCTATTTTCACTTTTCAGCAGTTACCAAAATAGTAATCCTAAACACATAAGTACTTATTGAGTACTTATCATTTCAGCAGGTTGTTTTTAACATATTGTCAACCATCACCACTCCTCCAAACTAAACCTTAGAAGATTGTTTTAAGTACGTTGGCATCTTTCAATACACATATATATTAATAATTATATATTATATATTATTATAAAATTTTATCTAAGATTAAAAATGATATAATAAAATTTTAGGTTAAAATTTTAGGTTAACGGGCATAAATCATCTACTTAAGTATTTGTTATTATATGTGTAAAACCCTAGGAAAATTAAGAACAAGTATTATATATATAATATATAAATATAAATAACTGGTTATTAACTCTGAAAAAACATTGGACTTTCTTTTTCTAATATTTTGTTATTAAAAAGGACAATCAATCTCTCTTAGATATTATTTAGTGGTTTTCTGGCTATTATTCATTCACATCCACGCGTCTCGTCCCCCACACCACACCTCAAAACTTTTTTTGTTAAAAAAAATCAATAATCAAAGCGAGTTATAAACTTAAGGTTCCAATCTTCCCATGGACAGTATAACATTTCCAAGTGAAAGCGAGAGCCTCGGCCCTTGCTCCTCATTATATGCAAGTCGATCGCTCTCAATTTCCATAAATCAGATAAACAAAACTGTTTAGATAAAGCATATTTTCTCATAATTTTAAGGCAATTGATAGACAAAAATGACAAGGAATGGTAGAGGCGGACAAAATTAATCGTACACACTCATATCTACTTTGGAATGTTAAATCTATGATGATTGGATTGGACGGTGTATGTGGGGTTACTACTTACTGCTTCCTGCTTCCTGCCAAGTGCTGGGTGTCGGCAAAGAGTAGTACTGTAGTAGATATTATCCCTTTTCTTTCTTAATAAAATATTGTCATTTGGATAAGAGAGGAAATGATCAACTTCAACCACCTTTAACTGTCTTTCTGGTCGGTAGGTCCCTCGGCTCTTCTTTATTATTACTGTTTTAACCTTGCGTCAAATGGAAAACCAATAACGTGAGGAAAAGGCCACCCCAAATAGAGCGACACATCTCTCACTTGAGAGCCACTCCCCCAAACCTATACTTTATAATTTATATATACCACCGGAAATTAATTTCTTTTTATTTATAAAATAATATCAATTTAATTATGTATTTATGATATATTGTATGCGCATTTAATTTGTTAACAAAATATTTATGTGGGTATTATTGTATTCCTTTTTCTGATAAACCCACAATGGACGCAAAACGTGACAACATTACTTTTACTTTGGTGGGTCTCGATATTATTAGTCGACTACTTTCTTTTCCTTGGACAATAAAAGAGAAACCCATGATTCTTGGTAGTTAACATTACCAAAACCATTATCAGAAAATTTTTAACAAGTGGAGGAAAATGAGTGACCCGTCTCGTCGGCAAGGATAATTTATGTCGACAGATATTGGTACCATGACTTAGAGAAAGTGGGACCATAGGAGTTTTGAGGGAGACACGTAGGTTGGCCAACTGTTGAAGGACATGTCATATTAATTAGACACCACCACCGAAAGTCTACCCCTCCTTCCATCCATAAGGAAACGCGTACATTACATATCTATAGATCTAAACAAATTAATGAAATTTGAGATTTTATACGAGAATATGTCAAAAATTTATAATGTATGAACATGAACATTAGGTAATGGAGTTTGATTAGGCATACGAGTCCCCGGGGAAGCCGAGATCGTATGGGATGTGAAAAGGACAAGAGATGTGATCACTTCCAAACAAGTGGGGTTTAGGAAACCTAACCATTCAAGTATGTATAATGTACATGCCTTGCTGGTAGTATTTAGGGACATAATGGAGACTTGTGACATTAACGACAGAGAGGGGACGGACCAAACCATGTTGTTCTGACGCTTGGAACCTCTCATCAACAATCAGAGCCACGTGGCAAAACTTTTACTTCACTTCTTTTTCTTGTTTCTTTATATGTTTTAAATTGAATATTTTCAATTCCTTCTCTAATGTCATCCGTCAAACTCCCCTTTTTTTTTAATTTTTTTGTCGAATTAGAAAATGACAGAGACATTCAGGAAAAACACAAATTTCTATGTTCGTAAATAAACTTAAACTAATTGCGAGTTTCTAAACTAAATCACAATGAATTAAAAACTAATCCAAAGTGATAAAGTTTTAAGAAATTGGATTGATTAAAGAATAGGGTTTTATTTAACCTCAATTGACATTTATTTATCTACTGATCTACATGCATGCATACGTTAGATGGAAGAGAAAGAAAAAAAGAGGTAAAAGACCTGTACAATGAATAACTGTATCTTCATAGTTTGAAGACCGGCCCACCGTCTATAAGAAACAGACGGTAAAGGGTTATTACAGATCCGCCTGTCTCCATATGCCCTGGGCTTGTTTCTTTATCTATCCACATTACCAAAAGAGGAAAAGGATTCACCAATGACGCTTTATATAGCCTATGCCGCACCATTTTAGAAACTAAGATCAATATGAACTCTGAAGGCCACCCACAAATGGTAAGTCGATTGCCATTTATCCTGTCGTAATAATTCTTCAAGTGTAGGGACGATGCCAATAGCAGCTCGTTTTTTTACTTGGGACATTCATTTATTTTCACCACAGTATAGAACACTATGAATGTGGGTAGTCCAATGAGAACTCTGACCATAACATATGCTTGACAAAAAACCTCCATACAGTAAGCAATGAACACCAAGCTGAAAAATATCCGTCCTTTCTTTCCCGACGTAATTCTGTACCTGAAATCTTGCAGTATTTGCCTTCATCTGAAAATCTGAATCGCTGAAACTGCTGAATATCTCATGACGCCCAAGATCAAAGGGATCCTCGAACAAGTTCAAGTAGTAACAGCCTCCACTTAGCAAGTTCCAAACTTTATGCGATAAACTAGTTATGCAATCAAGAAACTCCTTTGATGTTCTTTCAAAATCAACAAAATTAAAAGATAAAGTGGTTTGATATCTATCAAGAAATGAGCACTTGCGGCATTTATGTTTACCAAGGTACAAAATGTTTAGGACAGGTAAGTCCCGTTCTTCAAAGAAACTCCATTTGGAGCTTCTAGCAAGAGTTACTAAGGACTCTCCTGCATTTATCCAGAAATTTGCAGCAGACGCAATGAGGGAAGCTTCATAATGAAAGAGATGATTAGTGGCAGCAGCAAGGAAAAAGGAGTAAGCTGCACTAATTCTGCTGATGTGAAAACTGTCAAATTGATGTCCACCCAATTCAGAATAGAGAACCAATGAGTCACAAGATTGCATTTTATATGCTGAAGCCAGTGTTATATATGCATTCAGAGCTAGATGGTGCAGAGGATGTAACCTAAGATTGAACTGCAAATTTCCTTCTCTGAACTTCAAATGTTCATCAGTGAGGCCAAATATAAGTACCCTCTCCAGCTTCTCACAGCAAATTTTGGCATCACCAACAGAGAGATATTCTGATATAACTTCATCTACGTAATCTGTTATCTTTACAACTGCTTTATCTCTACAAAAAGTTGAGTCTGAACTCAAGCTAGAATCAGAACATTTTGATGTGCATAATTCCTACAAGCCATGGTTAAATCATGGTCACGGTACTTATCAATAGAAATCATCCATCAATGAAGCTTCAACAGTATAAAATATTCTATCCTACATGCATTGACAGTAAATTCTTGCAAAAGTGTGATTTCTTGCATAGATTTAGAATTCTCAATTAATGGTTATTTTCTTTTTAGGAGCTTTGTTTGGATTACTTGTAGTTTTTCTTTTCTAAATTTAGATTTATCTTTGGTTAATAATTAAATCAGAGGTCCTTTGCTATTAATTGAATTAACACCTAACAGTTATCTTTCTGAGAAGACAATCAAAAAGCCACTGCTTAATCCTAGGAATCAATTGATTACCCCAAGAAAGTTGTTAACATGTGTCTTCTCATAGGCATCTGTAATATTCAGCAGTGGCTCTCATCATCAACAGCCAATGACAGTCATCGGTATACAGTTTCAAGGGACAATTGAGAACCGCAACATTACGGCCATTGCCTCCTCCAGGCTCCAAGCCCTATATGTACTTCAAAAATCCAACCAAAAATTTTCTTGCACACAATCAACACCGAAGTAATAAAAAAGGTAGAATGATAAAAACTTTTGTACTTCGGGATCACCTTCATCTTTAGTTCCATAAATTCTAGTTACAATCTCACTTCACCATCCATTGCTAAGAACATTTGTCTATGCATACTCTTTCACCATCTAACAGAAGCAGGATAAGATCATGAAAACAGGAATGCATGCGAAGTTGAAGAGAGTAAGAAATCTTACTTGCAAAGTAAGATCAACATAAGATGGGGCTGATGAGTTGCATCGCACACAACAACAAAGAAAACGATACTTCTCAAACAACTCAGATTGCCTCACTGCCTATCAAAGTGAAGAAAATGGAGTTATTTTCAAAGTTGAATGAAGTGCCATGCACCTCAATAGCATCAATGGCGTTATCAATACCTTAGGCTGCAACAAGTCAGTGTATGCCACAGTCACCTTATCACCTCGATTAATCCTCTTGATACTCCTAACAATTATCCTTGGCCCATATCCTCCAGCAACAGCTGCATAGGGAGAGTAATTGCCGGTAATAAGTATGATGCAGTTTATCCGACGACAAAGTGCAACAATGATCAATAATAACCACCTTTTGGCAATTGAGTGTTGTCATATTCACCGATCTCACCCTGCAGACAATGTTCATATCGAAATCGATATTACAACAATGTACACAAGAAAAACAAATTCTAGGCATGAACAATTGAGCGAGCTATGGCTTCATACACTGGAGAGGACGGGACGCAATCGCAGTCTAGACTGGCACGGAGACGGGGTATTATCACGATGAGGAGGAGGAGGCGAAAACAAAAAGCGGTAACAAGCATTGGGAGAACAGTTGTGATTGATCCAAGAGAAATTGGTGTCGTAAACAGCAGCACCGAGAGAGCGCCCATCCTTATCCTGTACCTCAACGGCGTTGGTTAGCACCAAGCACAACGCATTCTCAGCCGCCTCCAAGTCCTCTACGTCCGCAATCGCCCGGGCTCCGGCATGAACATGCGCCGCAATATTTTCATCCTCCAAAAGGTTGTCCCGATTAGTCAACAAGCCTGAGATCCTATGAGAATGGGAGGAGGAGGAGGGGAAACAGTGGAGGAGGTGGAAGGCACAGCGGAGGTGGGAGTCGACGTGGAGCGGGGAAGGAGTAGAGGCGGAGGCAGAGGAGGAGCAGAGGCGGGAGCAGTAGAGGGGAAGAGAAGGGTGGTGGTCGGAAGGAAGTGGGGGATTAGGATTAGGGAGAGGGGAGAAGCAAGAGGAGCAATGAGAGTGAAGGAATGAGTTGTGAAGGGCACATGCCAGAGGAGAGAGTGGCGGGGTCAGGTCTTCCCCTATTTCTATATTCTCTTCTGCTACCATCTCCATCTCCATCTTCAAGTTCAATCCTTGAGGATATTTCTTCTTACTTCAAATTTACAAATTATAGGAGCAGATGAATACAATTTTGTATCGGCCTTTAGACGCTCGGTTTTAACGACGATTGCATCCGACCTTGATAGGCTCTAACATATTATTAGTAGTAATAATAAGCAAAATCGGCAGATTGAAATGAAAAAATTAAAAATAATAATATTTAACTTATCAACATGTCATCGTAATCTGACAAAAAAAGTAAGTACAACTGCAGTCACTGAAGCATAAAGGAAAGGATGACTAAGACAATCTTCCAGCTCTTTCTACAACCTTGTAGACAATAGCTTCACCGTCGCAGGAATTGTTGAACCTGAGAGACACGGAGAGTTTTTTAGGCGTCAGAAGACAAACAATTATTATAAACACTAAAGAGAAAACTTCAGAAGTATATATAATATGCTTACAAAGATTATAGCTTCACATTCAATGAACTTTCAATGCGTTGAATGAGCTGATCTTTAGTCAAAGCACCCTCCTGAAGCAATGAAACCAAAAACTTTGTATCAGTAAATGCATTATTTTGCGTCGTAGCTGATACAAAATAGCAATTAAAAAGAATGTTCTTGTATAAGAAGTTTATCTTCTTTTAAGTTACTGAATCACAAAATGTACCAAAAATGCATCAAGGAATTAAAAGACTCCTCTGATGCTCTGACTATGAACCTGTCCACCTATTGTATTCGTAGATTCAGAAGATAAAAGCTGAAACTTAATTTGAGCTATAGATGGAAGATTAACTTACAAAGCGATCACAAGGTTTGCCATCCTTAAACAAGATGAAAGTAGGCAAGGCTCCTATCTGGTACTTATCAGCAATGTTAGGATATTTCTCCGTGTCAATTTTCACCAATTGCACTGTGTCTTTCAGTACAGCACTGACCTCATTGAGAATGGGAGTCATAAATTGGCAAGGCCCACACCTGCAAAAGGAAGTTTGGTTTAGTTACTCTTCAACTGAATTCCATTCAAAGTCAAAGCATTCAAGAATTTTAATATGAATGATTCCAATTTCTTGGCTTAGCTACACTACATGTCCAATATCATAAATTCAATTTCCACCATATTGTCTATAATGCTTGGAAGCGCTCAATCCCTTCAACTGGTTGCAACATAAATTAGGCTCAAGTGTTAATGTCCAATGAGAAACGAACATTCTGATGAACTGTACAATATAATCCCAATGACATCGATAGCAATCAAAGACAAACTAAAATGTTTATTGCTTTGGTTTTGAGTTTAGACAAATATTTTATCCTTCCTTATTTCTATTTGCATTGTTGACAGTCCTTTGCACACAATTTGAGAAAATTTTGGCACAAAAATGGTAAGGTCATTCCTACAAAAAGGTATCCCTAAGATCAATTCCTTTACAATAACCACTAATAAAAAATTAAGTTTGAAAACAAACTATGCATGTTAGGCTTCCCGCTTTGCGATGGTCAAAGAAGAGTCATCAATTATACGCAACTTTCCCTTTACATTTTATAAAGAGGCTGTTTACGTGACTCAAATATGTGACCTTTTGGTCACAAAGGAATAACCTTAACAATTGCTCCAAAACCTGCCCTCTTTTTTCAGGGATGCAACATGAGGACTTCCTAGGAGTTCACCCGTGGTATTGACTAGGACAGTGTTACCCCAGTAACACATCTAAATCATTCAAAATGTAGTTCAATGGTACTTAAAGAGACTGTATCACAGAAACAGACCATTGCAATTTCCAATAGGAAGCAATAAATTATAACTAGAATCATCTAACTCATTGCAGCCTTTTCCAACTATACACAGAGTATAGAAAGGAAAGCACATCAAAATGAAATAAAAACAGTTACCAGGTTGCATAGAAGTCGACCAATATAGGTTTGTCAGAATTCCCGAGCAACTCATCTAAATTGGAAAAGGTTTGCTGCTTTGCTGCAACCTAGGGTAATTCATTTTGAAAAGGAATCCCAGCTAGAGTCAATTAAAAGACATTAACCGTATTACTGAGAAACTAATAAATATATTCTCCAATAAACGCCACCAAAGAATCCTGAATATGGCACCAGTGAACATTACCCAAACCAGTGGAAAACATGAAGCATAGAGAAGGAAGGTTTCATTACCAGAGGTAAAATTCGAGAGTTGGAGTGCGAGTAAAGCCCTACTTTCCTCAACTGAAAACGCCGAAGCTGTGCCGGAGGTAGCAGAGAAGAGAAGGAAGATAATTTGGAGGAGTAAAACGACTGTGGCGTAGTCAAAGAAGGAATCGCCGATGAGGAGATGGAAGAAATCGCCATTTCTTCTTCTTTCCTATAGTGCAATACAAGATAACGGATATAACACAGAATCGAGAAAAAAGGCCAAAAACAAGTTAAGAAAAATATCTGTTTGGTAGAAGACAAAATCGGGGAAGATCGACCTTGGCCGGCGTAGTTTTGAAGCCAGTCGGGTACCCCGGTTTTGATATGATGGTGGTAAGAGCAGGACAATACGGTGCTCAAAGCTTCTGATGACGAGGACTAAATTTGATGGCACGGATTTGTATTTGATTGATAGGACAACGTAAACTCAAGAATGGTTAGATTGAGCAGTGCACGTGGCAGATTTGGGTTTGTAAAGGAACGGAGGATTATTCTTCCAGAAATTTCAGGGAGTTCTGCCCCACGCGCCATGCTTGCAGTACTGAACAGATTTGAGCTGCCCACTTTAGTTGACGTTAATTAATCGACAACTTTTCAGCGGCAAATTCAATTATCAATTTTTAGATTAAAAGACAAAAATCACTACTCCTCTAGTAAGCCATACCGTAAGAAAACTCCCTAAAATTTAAAATTCTTTAAAAAATTATACTTTAAACTATTTTTAAAAAAATTGATATTAATTTCTATTAAAAAATTAACAGAAATTCGTATGTGACAAATTTTATAATAAATTTTAAGTATGTGAAACTTAAATATTAAGCTATAATTTGACCTACATTATAATTTGATTTATAGCATTTGTTTACCTTCTTTAGAAGACATCATATCTTTTGTCCTAAATATCTTATTTCAACCCTATTTTCGCATTAAAATGACATCGTTTTATATATAAACGGACATAAATTACGTCATTTTGAGACAAGAACAAGGTTAAAATTGAGCAACTAGGATAGAAGATCTGAACCTTCTTAGAAACATACTGTAAACCCTTTACAACATCAAAATCACCTTATTACCCTCTTTAACAATGCAAACAACTTATTCACCTACTCTAAAAATAGCTTGATCACACTTTATAATTCCACAATTAACCCTTTTCTAAACATCCGTTATTATGTTTTAATAAGAAATATTTAGTACTATCTAAAAACACCTCCATCATGTCTACTGTTGTTTCGGAGTTTGCTTTTAGCATTGGTAGTCGGGTTGTTAATCCCTTTTATACGCGACTTCATATTCGTAATGTAGAAGCCCTTATGTATACTTGAAGTTAGTTAGATGATGAAGATATTAAGGGTAAACTATTTTCTCTTTGATATATTTCATCTATTTTATATTATCTTACTTTATATTGTTTTTTCAATTTGTACACTAATACAACCATAGATATTGATACGAAGGAGACTAATCATACACATACTCGTACTCATCGATCATGCGGATATTGTTTTGATAAAATATTCGATGATAAAGGTATATGTAATTATTTATTAATTATTATCATGTGCTTAATATTCCTTTAATGTTTGTCCACTGAGCACGTTAACTTTGACTTTGACTTTGGATATAATGTAATTAGATGTAATGTTTCTACATACATAACAAGTGATACAAGTCATTGACGATTCTAACTACAAAGATTAGCAGCTCTCACTTGTCTCCACTTTTCACTCTCAATCTCTCGTAGTCCTAAGTTCTTATTGCGAAACATTATTTAAAGATTTTATCTTGAATTTTGATAAAATTATCATTAAAAAAGAAACTGTGCTATCATTAGTAAATTTTGTTCTTATTATCGATTAATTAAATTTATCATTTTAATTATATTTTTTTCTTTCCTAGAATCCTATCTTCCTTCATTAATGAATTTTGTTCCAACTTATTCATTTTATCAACGTATATATGTTTTATATATTTATTCATTATAAAATCTCAAATTTTGTTAATTAATTGATATTCGTAATTCCAATTAATTGAATTGATCATATTAATTATAATTTTTCCCTTCATTTCCTACAATCCCATCATCTGTTATTAATGAATTTGATTTCATCTTATTTATTTTATCAATATATATACGTTTTATATATTCATTTATTATAAAATCTCAATTTTTATTAATAAATTGAGGTTGGTAACTTTAATTAATTGAATTGATTACTTTAATCATAATCATTTCATTTCATTTCCTATAATTATTTCCTCCTTCATTAATGAATTTAATTTCATCTTATTTATTTCACACACACACACACACACACACACACACATATATATACGTTTTATATATTGATTCATTATAAAATATCAATTTTATTAATCAATTAGAATTCGTAATTTCAATTAGTTAAATTTATCACTTTAATTATACTTTTTTTCTTTGATTTCTATAATCTTGTTCAACTTCATTAATAAATTTAGTTTCATCTTATTTATTTTATCAATTTATGTATATTTTATATATTCATTCATTATAAAATCTCAACTTTTATTAATCATTGAAATTCACAATAATAATTAACTGAGTTGATGATTTTAAAATTTTAATTCAATAAAATTCTATTAAAATTTCCAAAAAAAAGAAATAACAAAAGTAAGACCAGTTCAAGGCCGACCAGACTCGAGCCTAATTAGCCTGATCAGAATAGGGCTTGTATCCCGAGACTCGGTCGAGCCCAACCTAATTCATTGTCATCCTTAACAATATTAAGGACACCAATATTAACAATATGCTATTAATATCATCAACAAAATTAATATTATAATATTAGATAAAATTAATAATTTTAAAAAATACAATACCTCCATTAATAAATTAATTCGATTAATACATTTTTTTGTGATTTATTAATTTTCAATCATTCATCCTTTTATGACATAAATGTCTATCAGATCAAAGTTTGTCATGTATGTCAGTACATGCTCCACCATTATTTTTAATTAAAAAAAGTAAACAAAGAATTTTGGGTAAATATGAAATTTTCCATAAAATTTTTGAAACATTAAATTTTGAAAAAAATTGGTGTCTTTCTACCTACACTTAAACTGATGAAGGTGTCAACAAAATCAACTTGAGAACCCAAAAAAAAAGAAGCAAAAAGGGTAAAAGAAATACGATACAAGTGGTGTGTTTTCACAACTTTAGCGTGTAAAATTAGTTAGAATGCATAGTTCATGACCATAATTACAAATGGTTAACAATAAAAGCTCCCAAATGAGGTCATTCAAGTGACTGCAACTGTAAAGCTGCACCAAATAACGAATCCAAATTTCAGATCGTATCTTACAACTCATTCTGCTATCAACGTGTAAAATATCTTTCATTGCTACTTTGGGAATAGTTGGATTATCCCCAAGACAACTGGCAAGCTCAGATTGGTGATGAATGTTACACTAATTAGGTTTTAAGACAAAAACCTTTTAAGACCTACCAAAGAACAAAGTGCCAGCAGATCATCCATCGCTTGTCCATGTAAAGGCCAGAATGACTATTGTAAGTGTTAGGAACATCGTTATACAAGAAAACACCCACATATACCTGTGTTGGCTCTTCTTCTGGTTCTCATTACTTCCCCATTCAATCTCCTTAAGAAGCTCTCTCACTTCATCCATGTCCGAGTCCTTTGCTGCTTGAATTAGTCTCCCGTGAATTTTCTCTAGTTTAACAAGTCTTCTAGTTTTTGATGAGTTGTTACCTGGCCAGATAAAACCCGTCATTTTCCAAAGAAGAATGCCTACATATATGGCCACAACACAATCCACGGTGTAATGGTGGCGCTCCCGAATTTCTCTCTGAGCACTATGCATTACAAGTAACCATACGAAGGCTGAGCTATAACCTCCATAAGCTTCCTGCAATGATTCCCCATTCTAGGTTTAGATTACATTTGCAAGCAGTATCATTTGCTAATCGGTGTTGCATCATTTTGCCATAGAGTCATGCTGTAGACCAAGCTTATTTTAAGAGGTTATAATGGACAATGCAATTAAAAAAATGATTAAACAAATTTACCGTCCAAGCCATAGCAGTCAGTACAGCAACAAGCATGTGGCCACTGTATAATAGGTCATTGCAGCCGCCTCCAGCTTTCTTCAGAACACTGTACCATGATCCGTCAGCGCGATTGGGTCTCAAAAAATACATCAGAAAGCTCATTCGTCCCCAGTTTGGATGATAATCATTGGGGTATTGCCCATAGTCAGCTACAAAAGTAGTGAGCAAAAAGTTTTAGATTCAAACTTCCAGGCAAATATCCTATGCTTGATTCTCAATAAGATCAAAGCAAACCTCAACCAAAATGAACATTCATTTTATTATCAGTAGTGAAACTCCACCGTGGGAACATTTAGACAAGCAGTCAGTTCTCTGAAAGACGCTAGCAATCACTAACCTAAAATAATCACCACCAGTTTGTCTAATATCAAACTAGAAAACAAATGTGGACATCCGATATTGTAAAAGCTAGATTTGAAGTTAATAATGTAAATGAAATGTGATAGAATATCTCATGCATGAATTAGCATACTGAAGAAATAAAACAGTTTCAATTGGTCCACCTGTATTATATATGTCTTAATCACAAAGAAAGAAGCCAAATGTCATTTCTTTTCAAAAAAAATACCCATCTAACTTGTGAAGCTTAACATGGATCAACAATAAAGTCAGCAGCAAAAGAACATAAAGCTGACATCCAAAATGAATGCATGAAAGCAAAAAGCCTTAAGGTGATACAGTTAAGGCAGGGCAATAAGCATACCATAAGCTGTATCCAGGTTTATTACTTGACGAATAGCATTAGCATCTGAAGCATAAGGAACATAGTATT
The DNA here is from genome assembly GCA_025629805.1 of Erythroxylum baracoense. Taxonomy (NCBI): domain Eukaryota; kingdom Viridiplantae; phylum Streptophyta; class Magnoliopsida; order Malpighiales; family Erythroxylaceae; genus Erythroxylum; species Erythroxylum baracoense. Next base: position 8,585,895 of record JAOTAY010000002.1, on the reverse strand, counting down.
TCTGAGCCCAACGATGAGGATATGCTGGTACTGCAAATCGAGCTTCAGCACACCATGGCCGTGCCGATGGCAGAATTGTAGAAACAAAAGTTATAGCTCGAAGAAGACGGCCGATTGCCATAGTGAACATGTATCTTGCTCCTAGGCCCATGCCAGGAGCTTCTACCGAGTCAAATAGTACAGAGAATGCAAGCATCATAAACAACATCAGGAAATGGTGCAGCCCAACAATACGGGCTCTTAGTATCTCAACCATTGCCCCAGGAAGCTTTTCATTCATTGATAAAAGCAACCACTGGCCAGTGTCAGGAAGAGGAGGTGTATTGCTGTTCAAAATAATCAAAACCAATTCCAAAAAGTAATCTGGTTAATACATCTAGCATAGATGAATAAGACTTTTCTAGAAAACACCAAGTAACAGTATGAACCTCAACAAGTGTACTGACAGTCACATTGTAACCGACATCCATTAGATGGGAAACTGCACTTGTTCAAAATTAAGATTACACATATTATGTATAATCCATCAAAGAATCTGATCCTGATATTCATGCCAAAAGAATCATGATCAGCTAGACTGCTAATGTGTCTGCATAGAGACTCCTTCGAAATTGAAATCAACGTTGGGGACATTCTATAACTCAGCACATTAATTGCATGTTTAAAAAGGGAAGAACCACACTCTTCTGGAACACGTAAAGTAGCTAGAGACATTTTTACCAATCAAAATCCAGTAAACAACTTGCTTTAAATTTTTTTACTTAAAACGAAGTAATTAGCAAAAATACAAAAAGAAAGTAGATCTACAGTTGTTTAAAGCCAAACCCACATCTGAACTTAACATAGATTCGTGTTGCTACTAAGCATTAAGGTAGGATAAGTGCACTCTACATACACTCAAGCGCATGACTTCAAATCTTAATAAAATGAATTCAACTCTTACAAAAATCTTCGGTAACAAGCCATCACCGCTCAATACCCGACCTACGCCCAAATGATTTGGCAAATCAAACCTGACCCACTTGCTATAAACAGAAAATGATTCAAATCAAGCTCTGCCTTCATAATATTAGTCCAAAAGAAGATTGGAAAATAACCATTTCCACTTATAATTACCGATTACCAACGAATCTACAATCTGGGTAAGTTCAACATCTGTGACCCGATGTTCTAACAGAGACGTCATAGCACCTACCGATGCCAATCAAGGCCGAGCACGGCGGTGACAAAGCGGACAGAGAGAGCCTCAAAGAGGAGACAAGCAAGCATGAATAACATGGAAGCAACAAACGGTATCGCTGCGCGAAACTCTAAGGACCAGTGACGGTAGAAGGGCACACGAGAAATGGCGATTAGAGCAAGTATGGACCAGAGCGCTGGCTGAAGAGGCTCGTGCCACGTCGGTGAAAGGTGACGCAGGTAATCCACCGCCACGTAGGACATTGCCGCTACTCCGAGACCGTCCGCGGTAGTCGCCGGTCGCCACTTCATGACTGTGGCGGTGGCAACTGCTTTTGGACAAACAGATCGGAGTAAGAGATAAGTATAGCCACGCACTAATTCTGTGTCAGATCGGCGTTGAAGATGGGTTGTTCGTTGTTGCAGTATAAGAATGGGACTAGTATGTATAGTACCTGTATAACAGCTTAATTGACTTGGCTTTGTCGTTCTTCCTAAACTTGTTCTCCTATTTGACCGCAAGAAATTAAAATTGTTGGTGATGTTCTCTAAGTCACGTTTGAAGTTTGATACTTTTTTCTTTCACTTTAAAGTGCATGATTAACAGTATTAACTGTTTTCTTAGAAATTATTCAATACCAGTTCTTTATCATCCCAACTTGATGGGAAGACTCCATCTTTTCTGCAACAATCAAAATTAGAAACTGACCAAGCAGTTTAGTATTGGAACTAAAAAAGTAGTGCTTAAATTTGAATAACAGCCTGAACTTAGGTGGAAAGTAATTCTACTCGCTCACCATGAATTGTGTGTTTGCCATGCTAAATTCGGGAATGGTTTAGTGGGAAATTTTCATTTTGAGGATTTGAATTAGGATTTTATGACCCTAAATTCCGAAGTGTTAGAAATTTTTAGGTTTTAAAGTTTAAAAATATTTTAGGGTTTACGTTTTTAAATACATAATTTATATATTATTTTATATATTTAATGATTATTTAATATATTCTCGAAATATAATTATTACTATTGTCTTATTAAAAAATTAATAAACTTTATTTTTAAATAGTTTTAGACAGTGTTTATTAACAACTTATTTTTATTAACATTAAGAGTATTTTTATAAGACATAAAAATATTACAAATTGATCGTAATAGAAGTAAAGACATTATGATAACAAATAGGAGGTAGAATCAATAAAGATTTCTTCTTTGATTCATCCCTGGAGTTGAATACCTTATTCAAGAATTGTTTTTGATCCAATCCGTAGGAATTAATAAAAAAGGCAAATCCCTTATGATACACCAGATCTGGCTCGATTATTGATAGAGTGAATAGATCTGCTATCTCTTGAAATCTCTCTTTTGATTCAAAATGGTGGTACATGTACCCACTCCCATTCTGATCATGATCGAGTCTAGTTTGGGTGCTAACTCGAGCTTAGAACCAGCTAGAGGTCCGACTGAACTTAGTGCTACCTGACCTTAGCTTGCGCCCAACTGGGTCCTAGGCGGGTCAGGCCAGATCGATCCTACTTTTTTATTTTTTTAAAAATTCCAATGTGTAGTCCGTAAGACAAGCTTTAGTTACGCATCTAAGATCAAACGTAAAAGATAATGAACAACAAAAACTCTAAAAGTGCCTAGTTTCAGTTCCATGACTTCCAACAAATTTTTAGAAGCGGAAACAAATCTGATTTCGCGACAACTTTCACAAAAGTTGATCGCTGGAACGTCATTAACATCTTTCTATAACTTTCTTAACACGTAAACCTTTTCACGAAATAGAGAATCCGAATGTTCATGAATTACTTAAGCAACTGCTAAAGACCTTAACCTTATATATATAACTTTCATATTGGACTTTTCCATCATAAGTCCAATAAAGGTCTGACTCATATTGATTATTGTTCATTTTCTTTATCGGAATTCAACTCATTAATTCAGATCATTTATCAGATTACTTTATTGTAGGGTTAGCCATGGTTGCATGCATCACATGCATGCGGATGCAGCGGAAGTGTTGGAATCAAGATTCCGATACCATGATAACCCGAAAAACACAATATCATACATGCATGCAAGGATATGTAAAAAACATGCAATATAAAAACATTTTTTACCTTTGTTTCTTCTCCTTGTTTGGGTTGTTGCAAATACGAACCCTTCCTTGATCACCCAAGAATATACAAAGAAGGAAGATGAAAAAATGTGTAAGGGTTTTAGAACACCAAATTTGATGAATTCAAGTAGATGTTCAAATGGGTGATGGTTTAATGTTATCTTGCATGTATGTTGATTTACACAACAATTACATAAATTGCATGAAGATAACTCAAGAACTCTTCTCACTCTCTTTAAAACTCTTCTAGAACCCTTTCTCTATCATTTGAGCGTGTAAGAACTGAAAGAAGCTCATGTACATAAGTGTAGAATTCACTTATATATCATTTCGTGGCCTCTGTCACGTTTGTGGCTCCACGATCGTGGCATGTCTCCTTCGGCCACGATCATGGCCTGCTTAAAATAGGTCATACACACTTGTTTTTTATCCGATCTTTTATGCGTGTGATCTTTAGGTTCCTGGTTATTTTAAGCACTTGAATTGACTCTTAATTCAATCAAATCATGAAGGATTTCATGATGCCAATTTATCGGAATATAAGTGGATTAACACACGAACTCTTCAATAGTTAATTATCCAATTTATGAACCTTTCCATAGACAATTACCGTACAATTCATCCTTTCACCATACTATACCCTACTTGGTTCGGAGTATGGGCCATGTGTTAACTCTCACTAGATTGACTACGTCACATTTAGACCAAGTGATGTTAGTTCTTGTCCTAGGTTCTCATTACTCTTATATGTCATTGAAGACTCTCTTCATGATACATAACTGCTCTAGTTAGAGACTCCCGAGTAATGACCCTGACAAGAGGCCGTGGGTATCATCTCCTTCTATCAGGAGTGCCGAATTCTTTATTGGCTACCCATTTACCTTCGAATACAAATAACTGTACCCAATCACCACCCTAAGATTGACCTTGTCTTGAGGCAATAACGAATAATGTCAAAGCATAGGATTCATATCCAAGATATCCTTGAGTACCTCAAGTCTAAGGATATTTGCACCATTGTTATGATGAGATTAATCACTGACATTTGATAGATCTTCCATATGATAATCTCATAGCGGGTCATCCGATGTACTTACTACCCTTAGTAAGCATCCACATATTAACTTTAAACATCTCATGCTTATAGTTTATGAGTTCCACTGCTTGATCAAATCAAGAAGTATAATATGTGCTAGTCTGTCTGGATTAATAATGTCATGTCTTATTAATCCTATGACTAGGAATTTTTTAGATACTAACATAATTGCACATGATAGGAATCTCATTATTATGATATCATCATGATTTCCTTCACAATATGTCTTGTGTCATGGATTTCATTAATTTGATTTAAGATCAATATCAATTCATATATAAACGAATATCAAATCAATGAAAAATGCCTTTCACTTTATTAATCAAAATAAAGTTTGTACAAAAGTGATAAACGTAATTGCCTTTAGAGCACTACTCTAATAATCTCCCACTTGCGCTAAGGCCAATCGCCTTTGTATCTAATACCATAGGCCAGTACAAAAGAATCAAATTTTGCTTGAGGAAGTGGCTCAGTCAAAGGATCAGCGATGTTCTGATTTGTGGGTACTCTCTCTATCTTCACATCACCTCTATCAATGATCTCTCTGATCAGGTGATATCTCCTGAATACGTGCTTGGACCTCTGATGAGACCTTAGTTTCTTGGCTTGCGCAATAGCTCCATTGTTGTCACAGTACAACAATATTGGGTCTACTATGTTAGGAACCACTCTAAGTTCTATGACGAACTTCTTGATCCAAACAGCTTCTTTTGCCACTTTCGCAGCTGCAATGTACTCTAACTCGGTCTTCAAATCTGCAGTCATCTCTTGTTTGGAACTCTTCCAATTGACTGCTCCACCATTTAGTGTGAAAGCAGAACCTGATTGGGATTTGGAGTCATCCTGGTTAGATTGAAAACTGGCGTCCGTATGCCCGCTCACTATGAGATCTCCATTTCTATAAATCAATAATACATCCTTAGTCCTTCTTAAGCATTTTAGGATATTCTTGACAGCCACCCAGTGACCCTCACCGGGATCCGATTGATATATGTTCGTAACACTTAGAGCATACGATATATTGGGTCTTGTACATAACATAGCGTACATGATTGATCCTACTGCCGAAGTATACGGGATCATACTTATGCAAGTACTCTCATCTTGTGTCTTAGGATACATAAATTTTGAGAGTTTTATCCCATGAGTCATGAGAAGAAACCCTCTCTTGGACTGCTCCAAGCTAAACCTATTTAGCACTTTGTCTATACATATTGAATGTGAAAGACCTAGCAACTTCCTTGATCTATCTCTATAGATATTTATTCCCATTATATAAGTTGCTTCTCCAAGGTTTTTCTTGGAAAAATTCTTGGACAACCAAACTTTGATTGATTGCAAACTTGGGACATCATTTTCTATTAGTAATATGTCATCCACATATAACATAAGGAATATGATTCCACTCCCACTAACCTTCTTGTACACATAAGGTTCATCAGGATTTTGTGAGAAATCAAACTCTTTGATTGTCTCATCAAATTGGAAGTTCCAACTCCTAGATGCTTGCTTCAATCCATAAATGGATTTCTAAAGCTTACATACCTTTTTGCCATCTCTGGATACAAAGCCCTCAGGTTGTATCATATATACATCCTCAACTATGTTTCCATTTAGAAAAGTTGTCTTCACATCCACTTTCCATATTTCATAATCGTAATGAGCAGTAATGACTAGGAGTATTCTAATAGATTTAAGCATAACTACGGGGCTAAATGTCTCGTCATAGTCAACCCCTTATCTTTGACAATAACCTTTAGCAACTGGCCTCGCTTTATAGGTAAAGACATTACCTTCCATGTCAATTTCTTCTTGAAAATCCACTTGCACCTTATGGGTTTTAACCCTTCGGGTGGGTCAACCAAAGTTCGTACTTGATTTTTATACATGGAATCCATTTCGAACTTCTTGGCTTGAAGCCATTTTTTAGATTCTGAACTCTTCAGAGCCTCTTCATAGGTTGTAGGCTCATCGTCCTCTATGAGCAATAAGTAATTGTGTTCGCTTATGAGAAATCCACATCTCTTTGGAACATTGCGTATCCTACCTGACCTACGAACATTTTACGTGTCAAAAGGTTCAACTGTTGTCTCATCTCCATGAACAACAATTTCAGGTTCAAGCAATTGATTTATGCCTGTTTGAGCATCATGAGCTTCATCAAGTTGAATTTTGCTCCCACTGTCTTCCCTTAGAAGAAACGCTTTCTCTAAAAGGACAACATGCTTTGAGACAAACACCTTTTGCTCTAAAACATTATAAAACTGATATCCAATTGTTTCCTTTGGATATCTTATAAACAGACATTTATCAGATTTTGTTTCAAGCTTGTCTGATTGAATCCGCTTCATATAAGTCGGACAATCCCAAACTTTCATATGAGAAAATAGGGTCTTTTATTAGTCCATATCTCATATGGAGAAACTTCAACTGCCTTTGAAGGGATTCTGTTTGTCACATAAACAGCAGTCTCAAGTGCATAACCGCAAAAGGATTTCGGTAGATCTTCTAAGCCCATCATCAACCTCACCATGTCTAACAAAGTTTGGTTTCTCCTTTCAGCTACACTATTATGTTGTGGTGTGTAAGGTGGAGTCCACTGGGATACTATCCCATTATCTCCAAGATAAGTTAGAAATTTCTCGTTTAAATATTCACCACCTCGATATGATCAAAGTGTCTTAATATTTCTACCGAGTTGTTTCTCTACTTCATGCCTAAATTGTTTGAACATTTCAAACGCTTCATATTTGTATCTCATTAGATACACATACCCATATCGTGAATAATCATCGATAAAAGTAATGAAGTACACAAAACCACCTCTGGCATGAAT
>JAOTAY010000002.1:8540276-8561316 GCA_025629805.1 Erythroxylum baracoense | reverse complement strand
AGATGTAAGTATTGACTTCATTGTTGGCTTGCCAAGGACTAGGAGAAATCATGATTCTATAATGGTTGTTGTAGATAGATTCTCAAAGATGGCTCATTGTATTGCTTGTAACAAAACTAATGATGCATCTTATGTGGTGAATTTGTACTTTGAAAAGGTTGTAAAACTCCATGGAATTCTTAGAAGTATTGTTAGTGATAGGGATGTAAAAATTTTTAGCCATTTTTGGAAACATTTGTGGGCTAGATTAGGAACTACTTTGAAGTTTAGCATGACCTTCCATCCTCAAACGGATAGTCAAACCGAAGTGGTCAACCGAAGTCTTGGAAACATTTGAGAAGCTTGTTGAAGGGAAAAGTGAAGAATTAGGACAACTTACTTGCACATGCCGAATTGGCTTACAACAATTCAAAGAGTAAATCTACAAATTTTACTCCTTTTGAATTAGTTTATGGAGCTAACCCACTTGTTCCTCTTGATTTGAGTTCGGTCCATTCTAACATTCCATTCAATACAAAGGTCAAGGATAGAGCATTAGAGATAGTCAAACGTCATGCTAAAGCGAAAGCTCACATTGAGAAGAAAAATGAGACCTACAGGAAGCAAGCCAAGTTGAAGATGGTTGTGGAGTTCAAAGAAGGTGATCTTGTTTGGATACACTTGAGAAAGGATAGATTTCCTTCTAAAAGGAAAAACAAGCTGATGCCTAGAGCTGAAGGCCCATTTAAAATCCTCAAGAAAGTTAATCAAAATGCATACAAGGTAGAATTATCAAACACTTATAAGATTTCAAATACATTTAATGTTTGTGATTTGACCAAGTATGTAGAGGATACTATGAGTTCTAGTCCAGGTCAAAATTTTGCCCAAGAGGAAAGCTTTGAAGGAGGGGGGAATGATGGAGGTCCATTAAATGCAGCCTTGGAAGACATTTCTAACATAGGTCTTGGTCCAACAAGTTCGAATGATAGTGATGATAGTGATTCGGTTGGAGAAGAGGAGCTTGAGGAAAACAACGATAGTGGTACAAGCGTTAATCTCGGCAGCAAAGTGGGTGATAGTCAAGTGGTCGTTGAAGGTGGAGAAATATGGGTGTTTCACGAGAAAGTGGGTGATACTGTGTGCGTTAGACAGAGTGGTGGTCGTAAAGAAAAGGATAAGTAATAGTAAGGAAGGGAGTGAAATTGAAAGAGAGCTGCATTGTGCTAGACTTAGAGTGAAGGGAGAGAGTGTCTATTTAGGAGCTTTGTAGTTTGTAGTTTGTTGTGTGGTCCGAGTTACACTTATAGAAGCATGCAGTTTATGAAGTTTTTTTTTTGTGTTAGAAGTGTCACACAATCGTCGTCCCAAGCAAGAGTTTACTCTTTTTCACATTAATTATGCATTGATGTAAGGTAAGACAAGCTGCATCTCTTTGGCCTTTTAAGTGAGAATACATTCATCAGGTACGCTTTTACTTTTCACTTATTTAATTTTCGTGATACTTCACTTACTAACCTTACGCCTCTATCAGTATAAGGCAAGTCCATTAGATTTTTTTTATAACTTTATACATCAACCTTTTCTTTTATTTTTTTATTCTCTTTATTTATTCAATTATTTTAAATTTATTTGCATACTTTTTTAGCTTATCAGTTTTACATACCTACTATTTTAACTTGCATCATTTTTTTCATTGTCACATTTGCATGTGGATCTACCAGAAATAGCATCTCTACTCTGTAGGGATAAGACTGCGCACTATCAGACCTCTTCAGACCCGGCTCTATAGCAAGATTTCGGACTGGGTGCGATGATGACATTATAAACCCTTCCATTATTCCCAAACAACAATTTTCTAATATTACGTCCATCTACAGCCAATTATATTAAAAATTAACCTTCCATATCACTAGGCATAACATTAGACAACATGCAAAAATGAGAATAAACCGTCACAAACCTCTAAAGAGAAAGTCCATTATCACTGAAAAACTAGGACATTTGCTTCGTTTTGGAAAAGACAAGACAAATGTAAATACCGTAGTTATACGCAGTAGTTCCCGTGACGTTGGGTCCTCTTGTTGTGCATTTTGTTTCATTTCTCTTGGAAGACAGAAACTACGGATTGCTGTATTACTCAGGACAACATAACTAAGCCATTGGACTGCTATTCGATCAATTGCTGCTTCTCTATTATATTGTTTTTGGCTCCCGTGTAGACTTATAACGCTCTTCATAATTACTTAAGCTGACTTCTGTTCTGAATCTACTCGGTTGAAGAAAGTAATTTTGGCCTTGGGACTCTCCTAACACCAATTAAGTCGCGTTTCATATCTAAAATGTTCTTAATAGTAAGTATGACATCTGAACGTAAGACACCGCATGATGTTCCAAAAACATGGGGTTCCATATTTCCCTATTTTTAGTGCACGACAGAATTGGTCGTGCTTCGTCCACTTATATATACATGTCCTTGGAGCTACGAATTTCTCGCCCTTCTTAGGAAAATGAGACCTTCCTGTTCACGTCTGCTTATCATTTTGTCTCTGCTGTGCTCATCACGTTACTTCAGTTTTGTATGCAGAGCTGACCCAACAGATGGTTTCACTCCTGTTCCAGTAACAGAAGCCAATATTGAGTTGCAGAAACCATATGACGTACCTCTCAACGAAAGATACAGCCTTATCAATGGAACACACAAGATGTGGGTATATGCCGATGACAAGCCACATGATCCCCATAGTTTTACCCAACCGCGAACCGAAATTCGCATCAAAGTATGTTTACGCAATTGAAAAGCTGTTACTTGTTACGAATATGTGATTGTATTATGTATAAGAACTTAAAAAGTTTTGTTCACTTTCAGGGCCTAGACTACTCGTCAGGAGTGTGGCAATTCGAAGGCTATGGTTTCGTGCCAAATGGAACCTCCGGCGCTACAGTAATGCAGATACATGGCGCAGCTCATCATTCTTCCACTATTATTCTAAGGATCTATGACGGGAACATGAGATACTATAGTGGAAATTTGATAGCTACAGATATGTACGACAAGTGGTTCAGGCTAAACTTAATCCATGATGTAGATAGAAGGAGAGTGTCTGTTTTCATAAACGGCGAAGAGAAATTTTCAACCAACGATAGAGGACCGGGCGACTTCTACTTTAAATGTGGAGTTTATGCGGCGCCGCGTAGCATAAGTTACTACATGGAATCGAGATGGAGAGACATCAAAATATACAAGAAGTGAAGGACCATATTCAAGAATATAAAAGGAGCTACATGCTCACATAGTCTTTAGAAAAGAATGTCCTATCCTATCTATGATATACCTATTTATCTTGGCTTTCAGTTGCAGTGTACCATTTACATTTTCATATGTTCTTTAGTAGCTACAAAGATGACCTCAGTTCTTTTTGCATCATTGTAAAATTTTTTTACGATGCCATTTTGGGACAAAAATAAGATTAGAACAGGTTAAGAAATACAAAAGATCTTACGCTCATCAATCATTCTGTTTCTTATTTTTCGGATTGATCAAATTGGACAAGAGAATATGGATAAAGAATAATACGAATTGGAAAACAGAACAATAGAAGCATCACATTTTTGTTCTTCAATATTCCGACTAGTTGTATTAGTATTTTTATGGATTCTTGCAGCAGAAACTCTTTATGTCAATAACTGGAAAATACTAAAGAAGTCATGAAAGATGGAAAAAGAAGACATTAGAAAAGAAAATGTGAAAGATTTAATACAAGAAAAGACTTGTATTCCGCCAATAAAATTCTTAACAAGAAAGACATTTGGCAACCCACAGGCTGGTTCAAAACAATTATCCCTCCATGCTATATTCCCCCACTTTGCCATATATTGCTATAGTGTAACAAACCAAAACATTGTTGTACAATATGTGAGAATGCATTTCTACCCCCTAACTTTGGACTATCCATCAGTACCATAAAATGAAACCACTAATGCAATGAATGAAATAATAAGCCTAAATGACACAACAAACTAGCAAGATTTGAAAAAAATTACCAAAAACTGTGACGAAAAGAAAAAGGATTTCTATACAACACCAAGCTTAAGAACCACAGGCCAAGCAGCACCACTTTCCAAGTTGGGTAAAAAATAGGTCCACGGGGTTCCGATTTTCATCTTCAACCGGAGACACGTTGGGTAAGGGTAGTTCAGCAGGCAAATGCCGATGAAATGCGTCAACCGCAGCACCAACTCCATCTTCATTTTCTATCAGTCTGGCCAAGTCCATTGCTCGTGATTTAACCTGACGCAATACAAACTTCAGAAGAAAAATAATGCACTTGCGCTTTAACGCAACTGACAAGATCTCACTTTATGTGTTCTACGTACTGCAATCACCTCCAGCACGCCAATAACACAGTTATGGGATGAATCAAATGATATTAACAGTGTTTTAATTGGACTACTAAATAAGAAAGAACTGAGGACCTAAACGTTGCAGTTAATGGTGGCCGTTTTTCTGCCCTTGAAAGCATGATTTGCTGTGTCTTGCAAGAACACATCTTATAGTACTTTGAAGAACATATAGGAAGTCCCCAGTCTCGAAAGGGAGTCCCCGTGTACAAGAGGACCCCTAGCAATTTTCTCAGCAAACTATTTACAACCTACTATGTTGTCTTCAAAATTACAGTTTTTTAAGTCGATGAATCCAAAAATTACACATACAAAATTACCTCCGGCTGGAGCATGAATGTTATTGCATTTGCCAGGTTCTCAACACTGAGTTGAGATACTGGTATTGGCTTCGGTCCTAGTGCCTTTTCATGTATCCTGTCCCCCCAGAAGAACTGATCCCCAAAGAATGGCACGATGGTTGTTGGGCACTGTGATAAATGAATTTGATAGTAATCCAGGTTAAATTGCAAAATGTAAGAACAAAATTTACGAGGAATGTATCAAGATATTACCAATAGTTGATCCAAAACATAAATAAGTTTTCCAATGTAACATCTTCTGAGCATTCCCCATAGAAATTTGTAACAATTATTATCTAAAGTTTGATGTATTAAATATTCACATGCAATTGTAGTCAATAGAAATATGCAAAACAATGAAAAGATTTGATTACCCCAGCTTTTAGACCCGTTGCTGTAGTTCCAGCACCACCATGATGGACCTGCATGTATTTTAACAAGGCAATTTCCAATTCGTGGTCACTAAATTATTTTATAAACACGACACCAGGGCTCTGGCAGAATGCATAAACAGGGACAAACAATAAGAACAGCAACAGAACACACCACTGCAGCACATTGCGGAAACAGCCAATCATGCGGGCAATCCTTCAAAAGGAAGATATTGTCAGAAGCTTCTGTAACTGCACCAATCAAAAGAGAAACCATATTGGAGTTACTATTTTCATTCAACATGTTGCAAAGACTTTTCCTGGGCTCATCCGGAATCGTGACATGTTGGAGCTTCGTAGCAATAGTTATTAAACAATATTACTTATAATACAGCAACATCCAATAGTCTTTTCTCCAAAACTGAATTAAGCGATTATTTCACTATCGAACTGAAAATTAGCATTCTGCTTTCAAAATGTATTGTCCTTTTATGATAGTTCAAAATGAGAGTCAGGAATTTCAAAAAGAAGACCGATCTTAAACCTAAAATTATTTTTAGCTTATGCATCTAGAATATCACACGTCAATAACTTCTGTCAAGCAAATTGATCAAGAAACTGAAGCATCCTTAAGCCAATCTCAGGGTTCATAAACAAATCCTGTCCCAAAGACATAGATAAGGAAATAGCATGCCCTACATATATGGATTTGGGAATGTAAATAAAGCACATCTCCTTTAAAGCCTCTACTTCAACTTTCATATTGGGCTTATAAGGGTGCCTCTAACAAAAAAAAAAAGTAGAGAAAGGGGAAAAGTGAAAAAACAGAATTGACCGGTTGAAATTAACCAATGGATAAGATCCATTAACAATTAGTACCCATGGACTTAATAAATGAACTTTTACAGTTGAAAGAAATATACTCACTATTGCCTAGATCACCCCATCCTCGGTCAATTATTCCTCTTTGTCCAGTATCTTTCAGTGCTTCCAATATTATGCTCGTAGTTTTCTCAGGATCTTCAAGAGGCTTCAGAATCAATAAATAAATAGTTTCAATCATAGCCTCCACAGATGTTAATTATCCAAAAACATTATACCTGCCAACTTTAGTAATCATACAATAGAATGGCGAGCTAAGTGGAGGAATAAAAGGGAATAAATAAGCCATAACAGGGAAAATCCACTTAGGCTTGACTAATAGCAGTTTACCATCAGGCTACTACCTCATGGAACGTACAGTATTCAAGGTCACCTTACACTGGTTTAGTTGAAACAAAAATTCTACATTTAGGCCTACTAACACAGGAGTAGAAAGAGACTGGGAAAATCATCAAACGAAATTGGCAATTTCAGGAAGAAGTGAGTAAAAGGGTACAAATATTACTGCAAGAGTAGAGAAATAACCATACCATGCTACCAAATCCAACATATATAGGTGGTGTTCCTTTCTGAATCCACTGCACGAATTCTTCCTTAGGTTGGTAATTTGAACCATTGTTCAAGAAGCAATAACCAACAACGTCAACCAAAGGACCCCAATCTGCAGATACTTTGTCAAATTAGTCACAAATTTGAATGCTAAAAAAGTTAGCAATCAGTGTCAGCAATAACATGAAAGAGGCTTAAGAATGAGATTCCAATTGCTTTGAAACAGAGTTTAGATTCAGAAAGAGATTCAACTGCCCAGTTGAGATTAGATGTCATCCGAAGCTGGACACATGAAGCAGATGCCAATCATTCCATATACATCTCTAAAACTAACATGAATTAGCATATAACAATGATTATTTCAAGACTTTCTAAGCAGGTGACATCTGTATAGCTAAGTGGTTCACCTACTGAAACCTTTAATAAGACGAATGATGTGTCATCTCAAATGAATCTAAATAATCCACCTACTTATCCATTGAAATACCTAATCATCATTATGTCCTGGTTCAGTTGCTAAAACTATAAACTGTTTCTGGTTCAAAATTTGCCACTAAATATGAATTAATCATCTAACAATTACATCTATAGTCTTAGATTTTATCAAGACCGTCAAGCCTTTCTTTCCAATGGCGGAAGACACAGAACCAAAAAGCATATCAATAAGTGATAAAGATTACAAAACCCAAAAAAAAAAAAAGGAAAGCAACATAGACCCTGGAAGTAAAGGGTGAAACCACCAAGTTCTCCATTAGGTTACTGATTTTTGTTAGAAGAAAAAGAAGCACTTGGGCTACTGATTTTTGTTTGAAGAATCAGAAGTACTATCATCTCGACAATCCATCTCCTATGCCAAAGAAACAGATAACCTAGATAGGACTAAAGATACATCAATCCTGTACAGTTTCTGCAACATTTGTAAGCATGGGCTTAGCAAGAATCTATATAGAAGAAGATAATAACAGCTACTGCCATGCTTGGACAAAAAGAACTACAGAAGACTATCTTCAATATAGCAGGAAAAAGAAAGGAATAAGGAAAAGATAAATACATCCTTACCACTGGGCTTGGGCACAAGATGTTGACTCCACATATAACCTGTTGGCAAATGCGAGATGGATCCATGGTACATACTGAAGTATGCAATAGGGGGAAGCTTTAACTTTCTTTTCCTGAAGTCATTTATATGTCCTCTGATTCCCCACCATATCAGCAAATCCACAACAATATAAGAAAGCTGAATCCAGCAGATGGAATAATGGAGGGTAACATAAGTTCACAGGTCACTGACATAGGAACATAAATTAGAGAAGTTATTGAATCAAGCAAGAGCATACCCAATAAGCAGCACTCTGAGGTACACGGGCAAAAGGATTAGGGAATTCATATGTTGGCCTGCCTATCAACAATAGAAGTAAGAATGGTGTATCTCAAGGAAATTTTATGAAATAAAGCACGTCTAGACTTTATAATCAATCTCTTCCTCATATGTGTTAATATGAATTATCTTTGAAATTTTGAACGACTCATTCTAAAACATCACCATTGATCTATACCAGAATAAATTTAAAACTAAAAAGATACTGTGCTTTTGCTATCTAGTTTAGACAATGCTCAGAAGTCGGAAATCATGATTTTTAATTTATTCCACACAAAGGATTCAATTACTAAAAGTTTTGAGTTAATGATCCTATTGTTTCAAGTAATGCCTGTAATTATATTCTCATACATGGAAAATTACTATTAAAACTCACGTCCAAGGCATTGTGAAGAACATATGAATTGGTACACCAAGAGCTTCAGCAACATGCACATGTCCTGCAACAAAAGTTGCCAGTCAGAATATCACGTATGACACTTTAGCATATAATATCAATGAATAAAAAATTAAATTCTGAACATCTGAATTCAAGACAACATATAGAATGTTACTGAGAAGAGTTGAGGGTCCACAAGTGAAGCAGAGTAGTCCCCAAACCCATAATAAAAGTTTTCTTCCCCGCCTTTAGTTTCAGCCTTCACATATTGACACGACTTAAACCAGTCATGCAGCCATAGTATTCAAGTGATCTTTACATTATCTAAAATCAAGCAACACATGAATCAAATTTAGAAAAACACTGTTCCTTTCAGTTTACTACCATCTGGCTGCACTGCTAAGTTAAATAAGGCTTCAACCCAAACAGATGTCTTAAATGGAATACATGAATTATTTCAAACATCTGCGAAAGCTCAGTGAGAATAACAATAGACTGCTGTTATTAATGAGGAGATTCCTTAAGCTTAAGTCCCAACCAGAACATCCTTCTTTAAGAAAGAAGCAATACAACCAACCAAGGAGAAACAGGCACATCTAAACTGAATTAACTCACCATAAGCAGGAGGGTTTGCAATGATTGCCTGCGCTCTAAAAGGTATACCAGTTTCCATATCTGGTTCCATGCAGGCTGGAAGTAGGGATTCTATTATGGCTTTCAGCTGCTTCCTCTGGATGGAAATTTCTCCTGGTGCAGATGGGATGAGACCTTTATTCCTGGCCATATCTAGAATGGAAACCAACAATATGAGTTATATAATATTGAATTTCAGTATGTAGTACGTGGTGTTGGACATAGGAAGAAACAACGTCAACTTTTTGGGCCATTTTAATTTGGGCATTATATTGTTAAGATAAGCTCTAGAATCCTTCACACTCCAAACATAAAAACATTAACATGTTGGCCCTAGGCAAGCCATTTATAGCTTTTGCAGATTTATGTTACAGGTCTTATGGGAGAACCAACCCCAAAAGCTAGCTTGAAGGATAGGAGAGCCGATAAGCATATAAATCGCACGTCAGTCTCTTTTATTACCAATGTGGGACAATTAGACCGTAACATTCCGCCACGCTTCGCAGCTCGGGCCTCGGTGGGTTGACTATGTGCTAGACCTTTTCTAGCCCCGGGCGAACACTGCTAAACCGGCGTCACCACCCACATACCCACGAGCTGGTTGTGCGCTAAACCTTTTCTAGCCCCGGGCAAGCATTGCAATGCCGGCGTCACCACTCATGGGCATGGCACGAGGACTTAAAGGAGTGGTCTTAGCTCTGATACCAATTGTTACAGGTCTTATAAGAGAACTAACCCCAAAAGCTAGCTTGAAGGGTGAGAGAGCCCGTGAGCCTATAAACCCCACATCAGTACTGTAACAATTTACCATAGTGATACAAGTCAATTGGACATTTGCATTTTGCCACCAGCTCGATATAGTTGAAACGCAGAAGGAAAGTCCACCAACAGAGTTGACATCATAAAAAATTTGAATGCATTAAAGAAAGAATAATGTAATACAGAGATTAAGGGCCTCTTACATTCTGCCAAAAGTCTAGGATCACCGCTCAGGGGATAAAACTCTACACCAGCTGACCTCACAAAGCCATCAAAATTTGCATGAGTTGCCAACCTAACACGGTGGCCAAACTCCTGCAAGAAAGAATTGCATCAATTAATACTGAAAGTCATCAAAACATACTGGAAATCATTATTTAGGTCTACTGAACAATAGACTAAACAAGGAATACATATACATGATCCTGGCAACAGAAATGCTACATCTAGGATAATGCAGTAATTTATGTTTGTAAAAGCAATTCCATGGCATAGACTAGAACCACCAGGTCCTTAAAACAAGGAGGTACTTGAAGCCAAGCATCATCAAGGAATAGAATATTTAGGATTAGTATGAGATGAAATTCAACATGAAAATAGAAATAAATTATCAAAGACAATGCACCACAGGAATCAACAGATTGTTAGAACCTACCTGAAGTCTTTTTGCCATAGCTAGAAAGGGCTGAACATCTCCTCTTGTTCCAACAACAAGTATGGCAATATTCAATAACGGGATTGACTTTTTTGACTCGGAAGAGTTGTCACCAACATAAAAAGATGCATCTTCAACAGGTCGAAGCTCTAGTAACTCTGAAGCAACAGAATCATTTTTATCTATATCAACTTCCACGGTTCCATCATTTTGGATCCTAACTAACTCCACAATCAGCTTTTTCTGAAAAGAAAAGAAAAGAAATAATCATGCTTAATACCAAAAAAAAAAAGATTGAAGCTGCATATTGCAAGTTCTTCAACAATGACCTTCAAATGATGATGACAACTCATTTCACATAATTATTTACATTTGTCTAGGTGAGACAGTACAAATTTGGTGTGACTATATTCTACACCACTTTGCTCTTAGTTAACAGAACACGGAAATGAAACAGCAAAAAACTGCTACCTCAATGTGAAACGTAGCATTTAGCAGATTTTGAGTCAATAAATAAGTTCATCGACAGCAAGCACTAGTAATGCCTCGAATGTAGTCCAAAAGCCAAAGATAAAAGAAAATATTAACAGGCATGTGTAAAGAATCTTGCAGATCCATGCATTAGAAACCCTAATTACCTTGTCATTCTCTGACAGTCTATCCAGTTTTAGGTCATGCCTTGAAGTCCTTTTCTCAGACATTGATCTCCAGAACGTAATGTTATAATAGTCACTATTTAGCAAATTTCTGCGAGTGTCCACAGGTGCTGTGATGCAGTGATCCAAGCCTTCAAAAGCAAACGTTTTTACATTAGAAATCATATAGATGAACTTTGGGGAATAAAATTGGAAAGTAGTTCAAACTATAAAGTGCTAAGTGTCAGGATAAAAAAAATTGACTGAATGTTGATTGTTCAGAGTTACATATGAAAAATAATAAACGCTAACACCAGATGAAAACTCTGCAACATAAGCTCTCATAAATGTGATGGAAACCACAGTTACAAGTAAACTGCATGAATGCATTGCAAATTTGTTATTGACGGCTGTTCCTCAAAGTCCTTCAGGCAAGTTGATATTTATGTTTTTTATTTACCCTAAAAATGTTATATTACAAGTGAAATAATTATAGAATTTCAATGGGGGAAAGATCAGTACAGGCAAAACAAGTTACCACTAGCATTTTTCCACACAAAACCCCTTCATTATAAACTTACAATCCTTTTGAGATTTTCAGGTTTCCAAGACACCAATTTTCATGCGAACAAAAGAAACAAGAAAATGGAAACTACAATTGAGATCCCAAGAACTAACCTCTACTAGGAGAGGAAGTGATCTGCTTGTTGGTTTCCTGAAGGGAGCTTGCTGTTGAAGGTTCATCTGAAGACCTAAATTCAACTGGCACTAACACATCATTATCATCATTTGTTTGCTCCATGCGCTTGAACAGCTCACTATTTTCTGAATTTCTCAAAGGATGATCAATTCCATTGCTCCCCATTGTATCCAATCCCTCGCTTTAACCACTAAACCTTTAAATCACGAATAAGTCCCAGAATCAATGGCCTTACTTCATCAGCTGTGTCCAATATCGAAGTTCATCTATACTCCACAAACTAAATGCTACAAGCTCACAAGAACCAAGAAGTGAGAACTTATGCGATAAACAACTCTGAAAATCCTGGATTGCCAATTCAAGGCTCCCAGCTCTCAAACTCCTCAAAGACCGTCCGTTTGAAACTGCATCGAAAACATAACCCTCAAGTACCACTTACAGGGCTTACAAATCCCAAACCCATCTCATCGATACTTCCTCTTAATCCCAAAGGTCAAGATGAAACTACAGTGACCCACATCACAACTCAGACATCCTTCAATCACAGTGAGTTTAGCACCAAAAGCGACACGAAGAAAAACAAGTAGGTATACGTCAAAAGTACGAAAGAGGCTGAAAGTTGAAGCCTTCAATTGTACAAAACGAACATGAACAGTTGACCAAACAAGCAAACAAGGAGACCAAACTACCACAACAACCAGTCAATCCCAACACCGAGACGGTTAGTTAAGCGCAAGGGGTTTGTATACGGTGCTAAAGCCACCCTAAAACCCGCCTTAAAAGGCTAAAATTCAGCTGAAACCAAGAAAAGACCACCTTAAACCGGAATCGAAAACCCCCGAAACAACTGCACCAATTATGTTTTAAAACGTATCACTGTCTGATGGATGATAGCAACCATGAGGATTGTTGTGCAAAAAAAGTTTTGGTTAAAACGAATAACCACCTTCACTAATCATCATTATCTTTAAGACACCTTTGAATGGGAATTTTAGTATGCAGTAAAAATCATTTCTTGACTGGTAATTATTGCATCATCGAGCTAAAAGAAAGTCCACTGCTTTCACGATATCCGAGGTCCGACAGTTTAGAGATCGTGCACCACGATACATAATTTAACATATATATATATATATATATATATATTGATATCAGTATCTAACACATGGTAATAATATAATCAAAAGTAAAAATTTTGAACTAAGTTTAGATGTTTCAAGAGCGAGAGGTCAAAACACAGAGGCGGTTTCGCTGGCTACATTGAAGTTGACCCCATGATTATCAACGCGGTTAAGCAAAGGGTCTTTCCATAAACTAATCACAATCCATAATAATATCTTTTCCAGTGTTGGATTAAAATATTTATCTTTCCTAATCCTAGGTAGTCCAGGACCATCACAAAACTTATAAATACATCCCTAATGGGTGTTTGGTTAACTGGAATCATTATTTCATTTATGATATATTTTTAGTAATAGATTATTTTAAAAATATACGGAATATATAATTCGACAGTTTACTTATATATTGAATATGAGGTATAAGTAAACTTATCATCTCCCTATTTTTATCTGTTTCAAATGAGTTAAGAATAAAAATGATGATTTGTTGGACAAAAATATTCTTAAAGAATTCACATAATTACTTAGCTATTATAAAATAAATAATAATAATTGATTCATAAAATTAGTTATTTTAAATTTATTTAATATTTAATTATTATAAATAATAAAAATATAACTACATTAACATTAATATTTAAATATATTTTCGCTTTATTTTAAAATATAAAAAAGAAAAATAAAAGAAATTTAAATAAAAAATGACAATATATAGGGATGACAATGGACAGCCCAAGGGGATACATCCAAGTGTTTTCAATTGGCCGATCTATGGGTCAGGCCTAAGCCTAAGTTAGTTCGAGATCCAATTATTCTAAGTAAAATGACATTGTTTTATTTAAAAGAGTTACATCTTAAGTAGACCTAGGCCTGGGCAACCCATTTAAAAAAAACATTGTTTTATAATTTTAATTTTAAAAAATTCGCGAAGCTGACCCACGCCTAAGTACAATAGATAACAAAACTAAAATCAAATAACTCCCAAGTGTATAAGTTTTAAATTTTGGTTGGACAACTCTATGTTATACTTGTAATAGTTTATAAATTACTTATTACGTGACACCAACCATTCCTGAGGAACTAAAAAATTATGGTGGAAGCCAGCAAGAAGATTCGTAATAGTAGACCATGCATGGAAGTCCTCAATGTATTAAATCTACTCATCTCTAACCGGCTAATTCTGTTCCATAATTCACCTACTATATAGTTTAGTTATTTGAAGAGGAAAACAATAATAAGACTAGCAACCAGGTTATTGTATTGAACCTTAACTTGAATCATTTGTGTGGTTTACCAGAAAGCACAAATTATATTATGGAAACATCTAAAAAGAATATCTATATCTAGTCATGCAGGCTTGTTTGTCAAGTGCTTTACTGGACATCACGCCAATAAGTTCCAGTAGAACAATGGAAAATGTCAGTTTATAAACGTGATTGGCAAGTAGGTAGACAACTAATCATTGAAGACTTTCACATGACTTTGTGTTACTTGGTTCTGAAGACGTCAAGTTACAACACATGCAAATAGTGGCTAAGCAATTGCTTTGTTATTCATTTCACGCATTTTATGGATTTTGTGGAAGCAGGTATTCTTAATTTAGCGCAAATACATTCCACGAATCTACATTCTAGAATCCTCAATCCTCATCCTTACACTACGTGTGCCGGAAGCAACGCATTTTGAACCGTATGGGCCTTTGGATTTGGGATATTGAAAAATTTTAACATGCTATGCGCAGCGTTTTGATGGCTTTTTCCATGATCCATCAAGACTTGCTTGGTTGGACTCGGTCGACTCGGCCGCTTACGGGACCCATGGTGACGCATTCATGCAGTGTTGACATGAACAAGTGGCATATTTAAGCAAAAGACAAGAACTGCAGTCTATTTCCGTAACTAAAAGTAAGGAATCTTGGACGTTACAACTATAAACTGTAAAAGCATGCATTACAAGCTCCGGGTTCGTTTTAGTTTGGGCAGTTTTTGGGTGCTATGACATGTTTAGCTTTGCAACGACCATTCTGCCTAAATAGAGTTTCTTTGTGCTTAAGTTAAAACAGAGCTACCAAAAAGCTTCACCCACAACATCACCAGCTAGTCTCGATATCTTCCTTCCCTTCTTTTCCAATTAATTAATAAACTAGATCTGATAATGCCGAGGCGCAAAGCTTAATCAGAAAACTGGTATCGCATGGCCGTACTACATTAAAGATTATAGTCGTTTATAAGCCAAACTCTGTCCTTTATCTTTTAATTTTAATTTTTAAGTAAGATTCAGTCTTTTAAAAAACGAAAATTAACAATGAAAATCTTGAACCAATTTTAACTATTAGGTTTAATTTAGTTTAATAATCTTTATTGTTAAAAACTAATTAGTTTATTAATTAATCGGTCAATTTCGTAAACTAATCAGTTTTTATAAATTAATTAATTTTCATTTAATTGTATCATTTTTAATTAAACTTTAAAATTTTTAATCGGTAAAGATTGTTTGCTTTAATTAGTTTTCAAATTTTTTAATTTTTAACTAGTTTTATGATAGTCTAATACCAGATGAATCTTTTAAACATTAAACCTTTTATCTTATTGATTTAACTTCTGGTCTGATTTTGAAAATATTGGTAGGAAAAACAAAAGTTATAATGTAGTTTGCCTCTTATATAGTAATTAAGGGATAAAATAATATCCGACTGCTGCAAATAAGACATGTTGTTTGAGAAAAAACAAATGATGATAATTTGCACGTAGAAGCTTAACCGTTGATCATGATAAACATGTGATACAAGACGGTAAGATGGATCAAATGACATTATGATGAAGCTAAGGTATAGCCTTTCAGCAATTGAGCATTCCACGCGTTAAAATGCTGTGTGGAATACGGATCTCTCTCTTTCTCATCGGGGGTTGAGTAGCTTGTATGGGCTTTAGGCTTTAATATTATCTCACGCCTTCTGCTTAATTATGCATGGATCATATGAAACATTTCAACATGACTTCTAAATTTATTAATATACCCTTCATACTTTACAATTTTACTTATAATAATAATAATAATAATAATAATAATATTGATACCTAAACTTACAGTAAATATATTTGATACCTACAATTGGGAGCAATTCGCTTAAGGGCACACTAGAATTGTGTTAGTTGCATTGGAGTCCAATATTAGCAGAGAAAGAGACCCATGACGTACCATTTTCTTGATGGGTTAAGCATAATTTTAACATTTAATTAATAGGAATATGCATGATTACGTGCTTTTGACTACATATATATATGCATGAATTAAAAGCAATTTCTACTGAATTTTTGGGTTATTGAAAACGTTTATCTGGTTGATAATGAAGCCACTTAACTTACTGAGCTAACAACCTAGACGTGCAGTGCAGCACTGTGTAACCAAAGTCATTATGCATATACGTGATACTAGCAATGATTACCAAATTAAACCGGTTGGGTTGATTTAGTAATAAAATCTTAAATCGTTTAATTTTTAATTTTAGTTTTTAATTTTTTGGTTCGATTTATTTTAATAACTCTTGTTGTTAAAAATAATCAGAGTATTATGTAATCGATCAATTTTTGTAAATTAATAAATTTTTATTAATCAAAATAAATCAATTAATTTTTATTTAAAAATCTCTTTTTTCAATTAAACTTCAAATTCTACAAAAAAAAATCTCTTTCATTTATGTTTCAAATTCTTTAGTTTTATTCAATCTTTAATTAATTTTATGATGATTTCATAAATATTTTTTTAAACGTTAGACCTTTTATCTTACCAATTTAACTTGTTTTTAAAATAATGGATAAGAGTCATAAGACACTTGGAAATAAGCAGTGAAAAGATGTTTTAAGGCGTTAGAGAGAATTATGACAATGAAAGATCACTAAACTAATAACATGTTTTCAAAACACAGATGCTTCTTATATATATATATATACATGAATGATATGTTGGTTTGTTATATACATATACATATACATATACACGTATACATATACATATATTATATAGCTGTATACAGGTGGTGATTTGGGATGCTTAAGCTTCAATGATTCCAGCCACCATTTTATAATATGGTTTTGATGATATATGAAGATTCTAAGAAGCATCAACTCCAAATGGTACAAAATAGTTACCTAAGCTTTATTAGTTTCAGCTAAGATGTTTGGCTTTTTAAGCCAGCAAACGTATAGCTGAATTGTATGTGCTTTTTCAGGAAGGTTTTCTCAGGTTCTATGTAGAGAGGGCAAACCAACAAATGCCAATTACCAAATGACAGTATAAGGACAAGCGAGAAGACTTGCATAAGAAGTATAAAACCAGGATTTTTAAAGGCAAATGGGGGAAAAAGAGCCCACCAGATTCAATAAAGGTACTGAATAGATGGGGTTCTTCACCAAATTAAGCCTTAAAGGTTGCAAACAATTTGGAGAAGCAAAATTCTCTTTCTCTCTGTATATAATAGATGAGAGCTATCATCAGAAAGATAACGTGAATTACAATATTATACTTTAAAATGCCTTTTAGAGGCTTTATAAAGCAAACATATACATCAAATTTATGGACAACTTAGGAAGTTGTATTGGATTGTTACCAAGTCGTTTTCCTTAAAAGGTTTTGTGTTGAAGTCTTAGTTGCATACGTACGAGATTTTCTGTTTAGACTTCTCCACTCCAAGAAAGTGATTGAAACTTATATCCCTCTTCAAGACCATTTCATCCGGTCTTTGCTCCTGTTGTATATAAGAATTTAAGATGTGGGCCAAATTTAGATCTTCAAAGGCCAGAAAAGGTACTTTATATACATTCACTTCCTTTCTTTCATGCCTGAGATGTATTCTCATCAGTATTGCATAGTTATGCAGGTGCAGAAGATTTAGTGAACGCTACTGTATTGGCATAGATAGCACAAGTGATGTTTGAGATATAATGGGAAAGCTAGAAAGAAATTTTCCTTTTAGTTTTTCTAACACTTTTAGTTATTTTTCATTAGCTGTTTTGATATTTTTCATGCTAATTATGTCTTGAAGTCATATTTTGTAGTTGTACTAAGATTGACCTAGGCCAATTAAAAGATACTGCCACTGCGTGTTCATAACATTTTCTTTCTTGGTGATATATGCATATACTTAAGTATAATAGACGGTCGACAATTTGGATACATGCATGGATGACTGAGACTTATTTTATTGGTTAGTTTTTTTTTTTCAGATGGGAAGGAACTAAGAGATGCTATTGCTCGTAAAGGCTTGAACGTGAACGAGGAGTATCTTAGTGCTTTAAGAACACAATCCTATGCTGATTTCTTCAAAAAAGCTCAGTCTCTTGTAAATGAACCATCTTTTCCATCTTATTGTTATCACAAATTCTCCGAAGTTCTTTTGGAACCAGGTCAAGATGCTATACCGGCAATTCTTGAATCGGCTTCTACTCTTTCAGGAATACCTGACCTGAAAGACCTGATGTTCAATTACTTTGACTTGAGTGCCGAGGCTTCAAGAATTTGCAGCCACCTGATTAAGAAAATAAACCAAGTCCAATCTAGCTACCGCCTGGTTCAGGAAGTGCTTGACAGCTGTGCTCAGGAGAAGGTCGATTTCGTTGTTTCAGATCTCAAATTTATCGTAGAAAGCAATCCCTTTTCAAATCCGAACAAGAGTGACTTCAACTTAATTCATGACAAGTACGTCTTCATGTTACAACACCTAAAATCAAAAAGAAAAAAGGTGGCCAGACGCATAAAGTTGATTACATGTATACACAAAACAACAGGAATTTGCATAACAGCAGCTTGTGGGTTAATTGCAATCACAGCTATAGTCCTAGCAGCACATACTCTTACAGCTCTAGTGATGGGGCCAGCCATTTTCAGCTTACCGATCAATCGCTTCAAGAAAAAGCTCTTGAGCTTGAAATTCCTGAGAAGTGGATTTCTTGGCAAGGTCGGTCAACAACTTGATTTAGCAGCGAAGGGAACTTACATACTGAATAGGGATTTGGACACAGTAAGCAGACTTGTTGCTAGGCTTCACGATGAAGTTGAACACAGCAGGGAAATGATACGATTCTGCTTGGAAAGAAGAGAGGATAACGGTAAGCTTTCATTGGAGGTGGTGAAAGAGCTTAAGAAAAGTGGTGTTGGATTCAGAAAGCAAGTAGAAGAACTTGAAGAGCATGTCTACCTGTGCCTTCTTACCATTAACCGAACAAGAGTATTGGTCACTAAAGAAATTATGACCACCTCTAACATAGAAGATTGGAGATATACGAAGTAGCAAGTAAAGTTAGAGGAGTCTTTGTACAGTAAGGTTTGTTGGTCTGTGTGCAGAAACTTAATTTCCTGAATAAGCAAGAAATTCAGAACACTGAAAGTCAGAAAGAAGATTGAATTGTCTCACCTGCAAATGCTATAATTTTATGTTTTGCAAATTCATCAAATTTTTTTTGAAAATGCATAATACTTCTCCATTTCCTTTCTTCCTCATTGCACTTGTTCAAGTTGGATCAGCATAATACTTTGAAATAAATCGGTGGGAAATTTGTGTTGGTGGTAGAGCTAACCGATTTATAAAAAGAAAAAGTAATTGAATGATGTAACCATGGAGAATCAATGTATTATAGAAAATGTTACCGTAGGAGATTAGGTAGGTAAAGCTAAGAATTAAGCAAAAATAGGAAGAGATATATTGCTGGAACTAGATATTTTCATTGAAACACAACAGTAGTTTAAATACAAAAAATTGTAACTGAACTTGAGAAATAGTAAAATCTGGCTCAGGAGTACCTTAGATGTGAAGTTAAAAGCCTAAATTGGGGTTTAAATTTGTAGCTTGTCAAAGAAGGTCTAAAATTTTACAAGTATGCTCAATTTAAGACTTTTTTGAACGAAAATTAGGGTATATTTTACATGTGCCGTTATATGCAGATCAGTTAGTCTTTAGATGCCACGTTAAGAACACATAAGTTATTGTCCAAGCCAGTGGAATTTAAGAACAAAAATTTTAATTTGATTTAAATTTATACTCTTCAACCTTAAATCAACCCTTTTTTTCCAGCAGATGTTTTCACCCTCTTTCTCTTCTCTCGATTGTGCTTTCACTCCAATCTTAGCACGTATCATCACTTCCATTACAATAAAATATGGAGTTTAGAGACACAATAGGTGGAGTTTTTAGACTTTTTTATGTCTTAAAAATAATTTTAGGCGCTTTATAAAGCGTCGAAAAAACAAGTGTCACAAAAATCATTTTCGACAGTTTTCCTAGACACATAAATGCGTCGAGAAAGCATACCTTTTTTTTACGCATCTAAGCGTCTAAAATCTATTTACATATAGATGCGTCAAAAACATAAATTTTCAATAGTTTTCTTAGACACATAAATACTATTTTAGACGCTTTGTGTAAATTTTTATATGCTTTTCTCTGTCGATATTATTTTTCACTTTTAGACAGTTTTTTACGTTAAAAAATTTCACCATTTTTTAGTAAAAAAATAAGCTTACAATTTATTTTATGCATCTTTTTTAAGATCACTCACATGCATATTATTATAACAAATTTTACAAATTATTCTAAAATATGTAAAATTTATGATTAATGAAAGTAACTGCTAAAATGCTTGTTCAAGGTCCTGCTGTCGATTAACGTGATTGAATGAAAGGTATCTAGTGAGTTGACTAAAATTTTAAAAACAATATTGCATTAACTAAGAACAATCAACTATATTTATCATATTTTTCAATTTATGCATTATAGTACAAAATGGGTAGTCTATCATTTTCAAGAGCTTTGATTTTGTGCCATATCTACCCTTTTTAGGACATAAGCCCCTTCACACGTGTCTGTACATCAACCTCCCATGCTTTTGGATAGGCAAGAATGTCGACTGTAGGACTGCTCATTGGCATTGTCACATTGAAGCAAATTCACCTGCAAAATGAAAGAAACTTTATTACCATTTCTGGGGAATAATCATAGAAACAGATAGAAGAAATCAAGAACAAATGTACCTTAACTATTTCAGACTTTGAGATGGGATGCATATAAGCTGCCAAGATGCTCAAGTTGAAATCCTAGTTACATGGAAAGAAAATAAATAGTAGAGGTTTTAGCTTTCTGTGATTAACGAATTCTTAGAAACCAATATAACTAATAGAAGGTATTCTATTACTCCTTGAATGGAATGGACTTTCATTGATAACCAAATCTTCCTCAAAACACTACGAATGATTTAGTTTCTAGAAT
>JAOTAY010000002.1:8505361-8534999 GCA_025629805.1 Erythroxylum baracoense | reverse complement strand
TGTCTAAATCATATCCATCGCACTTGTGGCAAACAATTCAACCCAATGCATTATCAAACTCCATTACATTAAGGTTGGCAAATTGCTTGAGTATCAATTTCATTGCACAGTCCGCATCAAATTATTGAAACACTGAAAGAGGAAATTAGAAAATTTAAATGAAAGAAAGTAAACTCGATTTCTCATAACCCAAGAAAGAAAATGACTACAAGTGCACTGTGAGTAGGCTCTACCTACCTAGCTAACAGAACTGATCATTTAATAATAATAATCCTAATCATTTTCTCTGGGAATTTCCCACTTAAACTGCTCAATTATTCTCATAAAG
Organism: Erythroxylum baracoense; assembly: GCA_025629805.1. Classification (NCBI taxonomy): domain Eukaryota; kingdom Viridiplantae; phylum Streptophyta; class Magnoliopsida; order Malpighiales; family Erythroxylaceae; genus Erythroxylum; species Erythroxylum baracoense. The sequence continues at coordinate 8,534,671 of JAOTAY010000002.1, read as the reverse complement.
TTCTGAGGTAATTACCTGAATTCATTAATGAATGGAAAAAAATATATATCAATCCACTTTTTACTGTAAAAGTATTAACTCTCTGCTCATTCAAAAGCCCAATACATCCCACATTTAACAGTCTTATGCATACCACTTTCTCCAAGAATCTCACTTTCCTCCTCCGTCCTTCACTGTCTCTTTAGTTGCTTGTTAATGGGCATGATGGCCAAGGAACACAATAATGTACCAAAATCTGACAGCCCTCTTGTGGTTTGATCTCTCTTTCTCCTATTTACATTTCACAAACAGCAAAACCAAGGAGCCAAAGTCATGCTTCTCTTTCTCCTGTCTCTCCTCTGCTTACTCGCACCACCTTCTCAATCCACCACGATACTGGTTGACGGTGTTTCAGAGTGGCAAAACCCCATTGTTCATGTAGGAGACTCCATCAGTAAGTTCTTAAATGCCCAGGTCCTTGTTTCCTTTTAGTTTAGTTGTTTACTTGCTTGCTTAGTTGGCTGCTTACTAACATTCTTTATCTTTGTTCTTTTCCTTATCATCTCTTGCCAAGTATTCCAACACAAATATCACTACAACCTCTACATTTTCCAGAACCAAAGAGCCTTCAATCTCTGCAACTTCAGCCAAGCAACACTTCTTACCAAGCTCAACTCTACCTCTTACACGGTATCTCTCTCCTATTCTTAGCTTGAATTTGTATAATGTACGAAGGTAAAAGGTCACAGCTTGTAATTTGTAAAGCCTGACAAAAAATTGATTAACTAAAAACTTGCGAAATGGGTCAAAATTCCAGATTTCTTTTTCTTGTTTTTTCCTAACATGTCTGCCAGTTCTTTAATTACTCGGTCTCCAAGCTCAGAGCTTTTCGTTCTAGATATTAACAAGCATTAGAGAGGTACTCTGTTTCCTACGTATGTCTTCCAACTTTGTTTAAACTAATAATCGTTTTCTTCTCTGAAACATGCGATGTATATCAAATTTAGTGGCATCCATCACGCACTGGTATTTTCTACTTCACGTTCCACAAGGGCTCTCTGAACTCCTGCAACAACCAACACTCTCTAAAGCTCGCCGTTAAGGTCTCTCCAGCACCAGAACTCTCACTCCCAACAGTGGCTTCTCCAGTCCCACTACCTGGAGGCGCCTTGCCGTCTTCTCCTGCATACCCATGGCCCTTCCGTCCACGAGGAGCAACAGCTTCATCGCCGGCTCCGGTTCCAACAAAGGTGGTGGCAGATATAGGAGGAGGAGGAGGGATGCCATTTATAAATAGTAACCCAGCTGTTCCTTTGCCCACCGATGAAATCGACTCAGCTACTATACGACCGTTGCCTGCCTCTAGCTGCCATCAGCGGGTATTAATACAATGCCTCTCTTCTTACCATACCATTAAAGCTCATTTTTCATGTAATTATAGAAGTTGGCATGTTTTATCTATCTTTGAGGTGCTGTTCATAGATTGTGATTGGGTGGCAATGCAGGTGGCAGTGGGGTTACTTGGAATTTGCATGACTCTGCTTTGTGTGGTTTCGTTGCTGTTGTAAAAAGGAGTAGAGTCAAACAATGGGCATCTAAGTGTCCCTTTAAGTTAGAAAATTAGGTTAAGCATGGGACAAAAGCACAGAGGTTAATGAGTCTAAAGTCGCTTTAAAGGATGTAGCTAAGCTTAGTGCTCCTTTTCCCAGTACTTTGTAATCATTGCCACTTCTTGTTTGTTAATGTTTTGCCCTTGCAATCAATTGCTACCTTTTTCTTTTTTTCCTCTTTATCAATTGTTGCCTCTTTTTACCGAGGGAAGGATACGAAGTCCCAAGATCAAGCGGTCCAGCTTTTGGGTAAAGCTAGACTTTAATCTTAATGAGATTGTAAGCATGCTGTGCAGAAAACAAAGATCACCAAACCTGGTGTCTGCAAGTCCAAGCATGCTGTGCAGAAAACAAAGATCACCAAACCTGGTGTCTGCAAGTCCACTTATCTACGTAAAATGTGTTTGTTTTTTGTTATGTAATAATGTATATACGGCCTCTGTTGCTTTTCTTATTGTTGGTAAGATACATTTAGATTTGTAAGACATTAAGACTCCTTTATAGTACTGTGCAAATTTTATCACATGTTTTTATTTAATTACTTTTATAATTTCTTAATTTAATAGTTTAGTATGTAATTTCCATTGAAAACACGAATAGCACATCAATTTAGAAGAAGAGGAGATTATAATATGTTACAGGCTGACATAAATCATTTGAAACTTTTTTCTAATTTCTCAAATTTAAATCTTAGAGCCAGCACAGATGTTCAATGCATGCTGGTACGGAGTTGCAGAAACAGAATCCTCCTTTAACTTTCAAGTGTCAATCTTGACACCAAGAAGGTAGTGGCGGTGCACTCTCTTTTATTCAGTATCCCTGACAGCGATCCCAGAGAGTAGATGTAGAAAGAGATGCTTTCTGCTCCCAATGGGCATGCAAAAATACCTGAGACCACAATGTCATGGGTTGAAGTGGGACAGTGAGTGAGTGTAATCACCTTTAGCTCTATATGCGACTAGTGCTTTACAATGGGGATGGAATTCCAGCTTCTTGTTATTTTTCAACTTGTAGTTGTCTTTAAAGATCCGTTATGTTCCGCCAAGGAAGAAAATCTGTGAAACATTCCATTAATTGTTCTAGCCAACCTAGCAATGACTCGTTAAGAAGCAATGAATATGTGCTTTTATCATGTACCCATCCATCACTTAGCTTTTCTTTAGGATTGTTAAGATGCTCTTTTGATCTAATACCTCGACTGTTTCTGTCGTATCTGATTACGACATTCAAGTAAAGAAGAAAAAAACACAAAACAGCAAAAACAGGAGTCTTAAGGGTTATGGAGCTGGAATTGGGACTCAAGATCACCCGTACCAGAGATGATGTCACCTCCTCCTCTGATATTCGGGTATCCAAGGACCAAAGTGGTCCTGTCTTCTTCTCTAGAGAAACTGACACCATGTTCATTCTTATTATACATCTTAAAGGTTGTTTCTTTTAACGTCTCTAATATTATTTATCTTGTGTTTTTTACTAGATTTTGCGATTAAATGTATGCAAATGCAGGTTTTAGAAAGGAGAATATTGATATAAAGATTAATGAAGACGGAAGTCAGATTGCAATTAACGGTCAAAAACCAGTTGAGGAAATGTTATTAGTAGGGTGGATTATGCACAAAAAAGATGTAAAGTTGAGGACATTCAAGAAGGTTTTTCGAATTCCTGACGGTGTAATTTTGGATCGAATCAGAGCCAAGTTTGATGTTGAGGAATCAGTATTGACAATTATCATGCCAAAATTGGCCAAAGGAATATGCGGGGCCGGGATTGAGGAGGTGAAGGAAGAGGAGTTTAATAGAGGGAAAGCTGAAGGTACTGAAGCTGTGGCTGACAGGGCTCGTGGGAAGCAAGCAGAACCGAAGACTGAAGAACTGCAAAAAACTGGAGAACTTTCTCAAAAGGAAATTGACGGGGGGACAGGCAAGGCTGTAGAGAAAGAAGCAGAAAGCATAGGGACCAGCATTGAGAGTGAAGAAATTGACCAAATTGTGAAGCAGGGAGTTGGTCCCGAGGCAATGAAAGAAGTGTCTCGATCATTTCCTGAAAGTGACACAGATAAAAGGGTTCAAGAGGAAAAACTCGAGGGCAAGAGGGCAAGAAATAAAGAAGAAAAAGAAAAGCTATTGGAAGCAAATATCAGTGAAATATCAGACAAAATGGAAGCTGAAGCACAAGTCATGCCAGAGAGAGGGCCAGGTTCGACAATACCTGAAAAACCTGCAGTTGAGAATGGTAGAGAGTTAGGAAAAGCTACTCCTGCAAATGCAGAATATCCTGCTACATCAACTACATTTCGAGAAACTAGTATTATGGAAGCTGAGAAAGAAATTGAACAGCCAGAGAAATTTGAGCCAAGACCAGCTGAAGAAAATCACTGCGAGAAACATCCTCATTTTGAAGGACATCCAAAGCAACAGAAATTACCACAGAGAGGAAGTTCCCAAGAAGAAAAACCCGAAGAACACATTGACGAACCGAAAAGCCTTGAATCTGTTAAGGACAAAGAGCAAGATGAAGCTCCACGTCCTTCTTATCTACCAAAAGCAGATGACAACCATGAGCAGGAAGCTGAGAATGAAATTAAAGAGGCAACCACGGACAGAGCAAACCTTCCTAAAGAAAGAGTTGACGAGAATGAATCTAAAGAAGGAAAGCATAAAGATTGTAGTGTTTCGAAAAGATCAAAGCTGTGTCCTCCTCTATTTTGTGCAGGCTCAGCCGTTCTACTTGCCTTTGTAGTGGTGGTGATCAATATCATCAGAGACAAGAGAAAATAGACTGATGACTTTACGAGCTTCATTTCCAAGTTGGCTTTCACAACAATAAAGACTACTGCCATGGCAGCCTGCAACTGCTACACTTGGAGGGAATGCAATCCTATAAGCGCGATGCTTTGCTCAAGAATGTTGAATTTGATTAAAACAATGTGAAATTTTCACAACTCTCGAACAAATTCTGATTATTTTACCATATTTAAAAGCTAGTTTCCAATTTAACTCTAATAGAAGTGCTTTCACTGCCGAATTAATTAACTACATTCACTCATTGATATAAGTCAACAAGAAGTAGGATACTGGATTTGATATTAATTTTTCTGGTAGGTCAATCTGGCAATTTATGAAAATTAGATCTAGAGTAAGGAAAAGTTAAAGATGGAAGCGAGTATTGAATCAATGTTCTAAAGCTGTTGGGTAGATTGCAAAAGTTTTCAGTTTCATACAAGATGCTAGAAACTACTCGCAAGGAAAAGGATAAAAACAAATCCATTCCTCTATACAGTTTATATGATTCAAGTGGCGCTATAAAAGCAAATCATTAATAGATAACTATAACCATGGAGGAAAACAAACAAACAAACAAAATGCCACAAGTAAAATTCTTTGTTCGTACATGACTGACTTGTGAATTATTTAAAAGCGAAACAGTTCTTGTACAGTCTCTCCTGCGGTTAGCCAAAGACATTGTCCCAACTGCTTAAACACCTTTTAGGTCGACGCAATTGGATAACTGCATCATTTGAGTTACATTCAGTTCTCAATTAAGCGCATACGTTATTTCTACAAACCAAACTATCATTAATAGTTTTAGTGTGAACCAAATCGAATAGAGAACTACACTTATAAGCCACGTAATTCAAGAGAATCTAATTTTACAAACACTCAAAAAATGGATGCTATATGATCTCCTAGTTATATCACAAATCTAAAGGTTTCTCTCGTATCTAATTTCAGTGAGAGAAAGGAAAACGCTTGCTTGTTCTTGTAAAAGAGACAAATGACTTGGGGAGAAACGTCGCCTGCACGAAACGGCTGGTTTAAGACGAAAGCCATGTCCTGGCTCTGCAATTTATAACGACCTTCCAAGTTGGTGAGAATTGTGAACACTAAGGAAAGCATCGGCTTTAAAACGTTAGCCACTACTCATTGACCACCATTAAATTGAATGCTAATCCTTTCGAACTTGGTCCTTTCTCAATGGAGCGATGCATCAAGAGGTTCAAGAATCTTTATGGTTGTAGAGAGGTCCTTTTCCTAGTCGCTTTCCGCTACAAACGCTTAGAACTCAAATAGACACGAAATAGCTTTTTGCAATTAAGGCCAAGTAGTAACGACAGCTAACCTGTTGGCGGTTAGGAGGCCCACTAATTTGGCCAGCTGCTTGTATGCATGCAAACTGCAAGCCACTAATAATGTGCTCGGCATACGACACTCCTGATGTTATGTTTCACCAGTCGTCTGCTCTGCAAAATGTTGATGGTTAAGAAAAATGGGTAATACGATATTAAAAAAATGAAGGATGACTATTAAATATTTAAATTCTTCTGGGCCAGCTGTTCACACTGGAGAAACGTTGCCTTGTTATGGGCAAAGGCATCCTGTAATGTTTTTTGTGTCTGCCTAATATGAATTCCTATCATTGATTGCAGCAATATAACAGCTTGAATGTATTAATTAGGCCAAAAAAAAAAAAAGACACCATAGAACATGAAAAAGATTGGATTTTTGTCAGACATCTTACTTATGGTAATGTCTGCTGGAAAGAGGGTAATTTCATGTTTGCTGAGAACGAAAAAAGATAAATATGTTGGTGGGCGAGAATGACAAGGGAGCCACAAATATAGAACAAAAAAGTTTTGACAAGAAATAAATATGATAAAATAGCAAGAGTTGAGATCCAAAGAGTCACCAACTGGAGATTCAAACTAGTAAATTTGTTGTAATGAGTGTTACCTGTCAACAAGATAAGAACAAACGCATCGAGCATATTCGCCTCCCAACCCAAAATACACATCGGGTTATTATACTTATGCCGCACCTGAAAAATGCACAGCACAGTTATCCTAATTTAATTGTCAAGAGTCACGATGCAGCAAGACGATTCTCATGGGCATTTCTATTTTCCATCGTATAGCAGCAAGGTTTCCAACACATTGAAAAGCAAATGGTTGAATTCAAGGTTTCTAGAGGTCAAGGTTAGGAGAGATTAGACCATCTACAAGATGACATAAATAATAAAATAGTAATCAAGAAACCAAAATTTCAACCATTCAACTGAGAACCGCCAAAATTTTCCAAGGACTTCAACTCAGACCAAATCAACGTCAGCAACAACATGAAGGCACATAAGTGACAAGTTGAGAACCCGAAGAGTTCAAAAAAAAAAAAAAAGGATCTGGTATGCCTGAGAAGAAATTCGCAATGGGGCAAATAAAAAAGGGATGTTGAACCTGTATGTCAAAAGTAAACTGGAGATTAGCAATTTACGTAAGCAGAATCTCTTCTCCTCCTGCAGGAAATCATCAGACATCAGTAATAAAGATCGAAGTTAGATTAGCCATGACATTCTTTGACTAATTGTCTGGTTAATAAAAGAAAATATAGAAAATCTGTGGATAAACAAGAACGCATCTCTGTCCCATCCCACGTAGACAGTGAAATCTGACAACTCAGGTACTAACTAGACCAATCAAAAGATGCAACATTCCCCAGTTAATTGTTCACTTCCAGATTGAGATAAGATCAAGTGGATACAGAAATTCAATATCAATCGAGATGAGAATTAACTTTAAATCTTTGTGTTACGAGAAGTTGCCAACTCTGTCCCAAGAACAGGATAAAAAATGAGCGCACACGGGATATATGTTCAGAAGATGAACAGAAGACGAGACAAAATTGAGGGTTTCTGATTTCCCATTCACAGCCATCATCTATCAGAAATTCCAAACAGACCAATATAAGGCGCAGCATTTACATTCTATTCCCAAAATATATGCTGACCAAAAAAATTGAAACATCCCTCCCCTCTAAAAACACAACTGCATAGGTACACAAGGAACAAAATAAGAATCAAAAGTAAGAACACAAAAATCAGCTAAAACAGCAAGATGTAATTTACTCGGAATTTTCAATTATACAAAAGAGCAACACCAGCTGAAGAACAGCATCCCGGACTCTGGAAAGTCCCCAGTTTCCAAAGAACCTACGTTTTCTTTATACAATATATATTGCTGATAAATACATGAAAACTTGTGCTTCCTTACCCTTTTATTCTTGAACCATCACCCATATCTTCAAAGTCCCAAATTCAAGCCGAGACAACAACTCTTTAATAATCTCAATCATTATGATTGGCTCGTCCAAGAGAAACCAGGCCTTCAGTTCGGCTATGAACAATTCTATGAAACGCCTCTCTCACTTGCCTCTCCAACGGGTCCAAACCCTCCTTTATTCCCTCACAGATCAGTCTGAGCTCCTGCGCACTTTGCCGCACCTCTCTCTCCTTCTCTTCCGTCAATGGAAAATGAGCTGTGTCAGTCAATTCACCCATCAACCTCGTCGATTTATCCATCAGATGAATCTCCCTCAACAACCCACTCGCGTTCCTCCTATCCCTCTTCCTCGATTCTTCCAAAATCTTATCGTGCAGAGACAATATGGGAGCAGCCCACGTAAAGTTTCTGGGAATTGAAAAGTGGACATGTAAACCCCTGTCCTGGCAAGGAATCGCTGCCACGAGAGCCCACATTACGAACAACAGTATCGAGCTCATGGTATAAACTGCCACCGCTATCCCATTAGACGCGACGATATCATTAGCTCTCGGAGCCACCAAATTGTTGGCAATTGCTTGAAGCTGTTTGGCAGCAGACCACGACCGCGAGACGCTCCATGAAAACGACCTAAAATGCCCCATGCTCCGCTGGTGCTGGTCTCTTGAAGACGGGTTTTGCCGTCCAAAGGAACGATTCCTGTGAGCCATACCTGTAGTGGACTCCCTCTCGTCCAGCATCGAAATCGACAAATCAACCAACGCTTTCTTGGCGCGACGGAACTGGCCTTCGCCGAGAAACCTCTGATTATCCAACGCGCAGAGGACAATATCAAGAAGCTTCAACCACTCTCTGATCCGCTCGATACCGTCGCGAATCGCATTACAGACATCCAGAGCCTTGACGCTGCGTTCAAAGAAGTCGTGAACCATACGATCCAAGGGCTGGCGATAAACAAGAGACCTATTATTCAGTATGATAAGCCTGAACTCCTCCTGGCAACAGAGGAAAGCATCAAGAAGCTTCCTGATCCAAGGGAGTGAGAGCAGCTCCTGCGAGCCCACGACCGACAGGTCGGTGAATCTGTCGGAGACCTGTTTCTGGAAGGCTTCGAGCTCCAAGTCGAGGCTCGAAGGCTCGTGGGTCTCGCCCATGGCATGTACCTGCTCACGCCTGAGGCTCAGGAGTGATCGACCGAACGCCGCGGCTGCCGACCCTTGGTAATCTGCCGTTGCTGGCATTATCAAACAATAATCGGAACAAATACGGGGAGGGAAAGAGAGAGCAGAAGAGACATTGATTGTTGAGAAACCCTAGAGGGAGAGGGTATTATATCTAAAAAGAAGCTGATAAAGCGGGGATAAATTAAGTCCAAAATTTTACCGTTACTGCGAACTTCTTCAATTTTTCACTTAAAAAGAAAACGCCAGTTACTTTAGATGTCTTATACGCACACACATTGGACGCGCTGTAGTTGGAGGACTTTTATGGAAAGCCAAGTGAGAGCATTTGAGGTAAACTGAGGCCGAGGCGAGGTCCACTTTTTCGTTAGGAATGGATCAACGCCGTCGAATTAGAATCGTTCATAGCAGACGATGGATGTGAACGTAAATGGAGATATTGCATGTCATTGTTGGGGCGTGTACACGTGGTGGAGAGTCTAAACAGCTGGGTCTTCGTTGGCGCGTAAAACTGCAGATAGACTCAGTCTAGTAGTGTATATAGAATAAATATAGTATACTCGCCAAGTATCTTTTATATTATTCTATCTTCAAATATATTATTTTAATAAACGCAATTTGCAATTATGATGTGATTGAACAACAAAGCCATAGGGAACGTGTTGAATAGAGAAATTGAAATGTGGCATTTTGATTATGGTGCAAGTAGTGGTTTGAGTGTTAATTACAACACCAGAATTGTGGGTCAAACCAAAGACGTGATTCTAACAAGAGATGTTTTTTTAATTTGAATGTTGAGATTTTTGGTTTGAGTTTCTTCGGACACTGCAGACTGAGACGGCTCTTCAATTAAACGGATAGGGCAGTTGAGCTAATCTAGGGAACTTAGGATTTTCACGTGTGGGTATTGGTGGTTTCGAGAAAATTTACGAGCGTGAACATCCTTTCCACGTATGTTCCCCGACAAGTACAATCTCCACAGTTTCAATCCGTTTGATATTTATTAATTAAGTACACATCCTCTCCTATTCGTTGCATAACATTGGGATTCTTCAAGTGAAAAAGCTGCAGACTTGCTTAGTTGGATGTCCTTTGGAATTCCAAATGCAAATTTGTTGGACTCAAGAAGATCGCAGTGGGGCTTTTCGTTTTCCTTCTCCTCTAAGAAAGAAGAAAGGTAAATCTCAAGTTCTTACTAAGTGTAGCTTTATTAATCACAAATATAACTTATAGGGACCATTTGCTTACCTATTCTTTGGTGAAAAATAAGCAATTAAGTAGTGGTCCTGAAAGAAATGGACCCACCCACGTCTAATGATACATTTTTCGAAATGTCTCTCTCACCTACTTCTTTAAAATTGCATTCAAGTTTAAGACAGGGAGGTGTCAATCCAAGAAGCAAGTAACCATGATTCGTTACTTGATGGTTTATTTAATATATATTTAAAATTAAAAACTATAAAGAATTAAAAACAACTATCGACTCATTGATATAGATTATATATATATGTAAAATTGGATGTGAAGAGTAAGGCTAAGGCCACACCGTTGAATCTTTTGAGAATTATTATTAGCATTATTTGGTCACTGTGTTTGGAGGACGACGTGTACGCCTCAATCAGGTCAAATTGCCATTGGAAGAGATGCTGTCGCCTGCGGGAACCTCTGCATTTAATGCTCACACTATGCGTCCCGTTTCATCAACCTAACTTCCTATCTCGTCTATGTCTACCAAGAAAGTTGATAACTTTCTGTGTCAATTGCAACTGAACCATACAAGCTCAAATTTCAAATCAATAAGCTCCGCTCTCCACAATCTGGTGTGCTGATGCATGCAGAAATTTGGAAAGTGGGTATTATTTGAAGAAATTGATCACAGGATGTGATTTGAGGTGCATAAATGAGATGGGTGATCATTAGTTAATAAAGATATCGTATGATATGCATCTGTAAATGGTAGCTGAGTGAGCTGTTGATTGGACTTCTGATCTCAAAAGATGGGACCCCGTTTTTCTGGTCTTCAAACATCACCAACCTAACATGATTAAGGAGCAGTCTGGATCTTTCATCGTCCGCCTTTGCACGAGTCTTAAATCGGACCGGGAACTTTTACTCAAAATTACCCTTCTGAAACTAACGTGTTACTCAAAATAACCCTTTCGAAACTAAACTTGACATACAAGACTACCATAAGGAGTTAATATGTGTTTTACATGCACAATTACTTCCCTTAATCTGAATTTGCATCATCATTTACTTGAACTTTACAAATTGGATTGGTATGTTTCACAAGATAACCATGGAGGAGAAGGTTGAAAAGACTAGGGAATCTTACAAGCATGCAGCTCAACACCATAAAGTTAGATTGACTTAGCTCTTAACTTCATTTTCCAGGCAGATACAGGGCAAAGGAAACGCAAAGTTTAAGGTGGTTAAAACTACATACCCACTATTATTTGACAAAAGGACAAAGGGCAGGAGAGTTGACAACATTAAATATTTAAAACTATGACATCCACATTCTGTAAGATCAGCTGTAAAACTTATTAAACAAAACAGAACAACCCATGTGCAGACCTCAACTTCGATGTTCAGGACCAGAAATGAAGTAGATGCGCTTTCTTTTTTCCCAGAAACTAATGCGTGCGTGAATCTTACATTGACTTTCTTCCTGGAATCATTCAAGATTTGTGACCTTTGACTCGTGACTAAGCTTGTTGCTGGCAACTTTGACTTCCGCTTGTTGGCGGCTGTTTGAAATAACTGCTTCCCATAGGAATGATAGACTGCAAATTTCAAAATCTTCTGATGCACAAAAATATTATGACAGATGAGTGAGAGGAAAGTTACCACAAGAGTATCCTTCATTCATGAAGCCCTCAGCATATTCATCAAACCATCTTTGATTCAACATCCGCCACAAATATGCTGCCTGAATCGCACCACCCACCCAAGACATCCTTACTGGAGCTCTGCAGAAAGGATCAACATGAAGACCTGTGAGATTTAAGGGATCACCTACTTTCACATGATCAATTTCTTAAATTAATCAGAAACTTTAGCTTATTTCAATCTGAGACTATATTCAGAACCAAAAGGCTACAGTGTTCAAAACTAAATTCTATACAAAAGCAAGTAATCATCAAAAAATATCGAGCAGCATATGATGATCATATTATTGGAGTTGTTTTACGTTTCCAAAAGAATAACCATAACTAGCTACTGGATTCTCATCATAAGTTAATATTATTACAAATTCACATTGCAACAGAAATTAAAAGTCAACAATCAAGAGAGAGAAAGGGACAGAGCTAGAGTTTAACACATGGATTCTAGTTCAGAGCCAGCTTTCATCCGACTTTTTGATTAAACTATCTACATTAGCTCATTGAACCTCATCAGACTTTTTGACCTACAAAACACATTACAAGTATAACCAATACAAATGGGCAAATGCCCGCATGATAGCATATATGAAATCTCAGTACATAATACCTTACTGAACCCAAGCCAGTTTGAATCTCCTCTAAATGAGAAAGCCTTATTCTTCTCTTTCCACTGCCCGCAAAATACCTGCAAGTATAATCGTGATTCTATTGCGTTCATCATGTCATTCAAGGTTTTAAGGAATTGTTACATGGTAAATCAATTTTCATCCACATGCCATCTGTTCAAATAAAAATATAATAGAGAATCCTGAGACATTAGAAAAACTGGTAACTGAATTATTAATCCAAAATTGTTGGATCAAACTAAAGCTAGCCGCTAGAGTTTGATGTTGTTATTATATATAGGAATACTATGATATTACTTTCTATATAGAATAGGTTAGGTGTCATATTTCAAAATATTAGTGGGAGTATGTATTGCCCTACCATTAATAATAAGTCTTTCTATTTTCTCTCCCAACAAAATCTTGGAGAGAAAAGAAAACCCTAGAATATTGATGTACAGTTTCATTGCATGGTAAACAATATCCCCATCTTGTTTCATCTTGATTTTGTTATGTTCTTTTTTTGTTGTTAACATTTTTGTTCCAATTTGTCATCAAGATTTTGGTTGGTTAGTTTCAAAGACTTTCATATTAAATTGATAAAGTGATAATGTTACCTTAGATATTGACTTCACCAGTGCATGTTGAAGAATTAAACTACAATTGCTTATCTCAAAAAAATTCTTCCAATTGAAAGGAGTGGTATAGTGTTATTTACTTTTATGGAAGTGACTATCCTAAATATCATTTCACTAATGATACAAACTTGTATGGTGTTCATAAAACTCTTGGAAGGATGTGAATAGTCATATGAAAGTTTTACCTTCACATGGATTGGCAAGAATTAATTGGGTTTAGAGTAAATATTGTTTGTAACAAATCGAATATAAAACATTATTATGTTATTCATCCTACATAGGACTATCGCTATATTAATAGGATAGCAAAATTATTATAATAGAGTATTAACGTAATTAATTCTGCAATTCACAAAACTTCAAGAAGAACAAAAAATTAAGTTATGAGCTTGTAGACCAATCACCTCATAATCAACCCCTTGCACATAGATGTAATCGGCACAAAGAGAAGAGAATGCAAGCCCAGTAATCTGCAGGCCAATGAAAGAAAATAAAGATGTAACATGAAAACCCCAATAGCATGCATGGAATTTTGGTGAAATGTTACCAGAAAATAGGCTTTACAGGATCTCATCAAAAGGTCAAACAGAAATTACAAACTTCACATTTTGCAACTTTTCCAAGATCATATTTAGGCTTCCCAATACATTAACGCAAAAGCTACTTAAATGCACCCAAGAACATATGCATTAACAGTCATAACCTTAGCTTGTTCCAATGAATATGTTTTACACCAAGTTGTCAACAATATCCACATCAGGTGGTACTGATCACCATTAGAAGTATCCCACTTATCATTACAACCTACATTCTTTAAATTTTCCAAAATTAGTTAGTAGTACATAATCGATAAATCAAAGTCCAGAACTATTTCAGTTTTCCTGCTTCAAATGCATGTACATTTTTCTAAATGCATTTCCTGTTTTCCTTTTATCTTTGTTTACACTCACTAGAGACACTATCCAGCTACAGGTCATATCATCTCCATTTTCTTTCAGCTTTTTTCAGAGAGAACTAATTTCCTTTTTCCCCAAGAATGTTCGTATGGCTGATGTCAAACGCATAATACACTAGTGAAACCAAATCGCCATGTTCAAATGCCTATGGGAATATTATTAATAGTTTTTTAGTCAAAAAGATAAGAGCTAGTGAATGCTAACAACAGTCTCAACTGAAAAGAGATGCATTTTTATCAACCACCTTGAGATTGTATTCCCATATTTCTTTCCATTCATAAAGTGTGTATTGGGGAGAAAGGAGATGGTGTGATGAGTGAGGCTGCAGATTAACTAACCTCATACTTTGAACAATTTATCCATCTTGAAACTGCTGCCCATCTACATTCAAGAACAAAAACTAGTTATGTCTCATTATTCTAAAAAATCTCATTCATTTCATGCTTTATGTACGTATGCAAGAAGAATGCGAAGAAACCATAAGGGAACTTCAAGTAGGTGATTCTTCTAGAATAATCACTATTTTCTGATGCAACCTAATTATGAGAGCAGACACTCCAATGACTGAGCAATCTATTATCCATAAATCACAGCTCAGAATAGTATAAACCTGCGAGGATCATATATGGTCACAGTGCGATCAGCTCCACCAACTGCAATATTACCCGTTGATGAACTGCAGACAGCATACAAAATATCGCCAACAGAACCACATATGCGACGTACACAACCACCACATTCTTTCATTCTCAAGTCCCAAATCGTTAACTGCATTAATTGACAAGGAGTAACAAATGTAAATAATAAATCAGAAATAAGAGAGATGCAAAAATACACAAAATTTTACCTGGCATCCTTCAGTGACAGCTAACAGAGAATTCTCTTCTCCGTGATTCAAATTCTGTAAAAAGTTCAACGATGATGGATACCAGAGGCTGCATTGTATATATGTATGTAAGCATCCTTCTTTATTTACCCATTGAGATAAACAAAGGTGATGACTAGAAAGTTGTTCCTCTTCATCTTTGTTGTTTGATAGTTATTTCTTCTTTTACTCCTTAAGATGGATTTCACTCGATTCAAATGTATTCTAAAAGAATAGTAGTTTCCTATATATATTTTTTAATTTAGGGTAAAGGACATAGACCTCCCATGTAGTTTAAAAAATTTTAGAAAAATCTCCCTTTCTTTAAAATTTTTGAAAGAGTCTTTCTAATTTTCAGTTTTCTAAAAAAATTCTCTCCCTTAAACTTCAGTTAAAAAATAACAACAAAACACACGTAGTATGAACTTTAAACATTAACTAATCAAATGTCACTAATATGATAACCCAACTACGCTTATAAATCCGATCAAGACAAATTAAATTTGATTAAATTAGTAATTAAAAATAATTATAATAAATTATTTATTTTGGTTAGAGTTTAATAGATAGAAAGTTGTAGTCTATATTATGTTTTGGTAGGTGTTTTCGTGTGTTTATAAGTGTTGATTAGATGATTATTACATGTTTAGGCTTAGAATTATGTTCATGTGATTGTTTGTTTATGTTTTTACGTGCTATGTGGTTTAAGGTATGATGTTGGACCTTAATCTTGTATTTTTAAGATGTTTTGATGTGTTTGTTAGTGAATGAACCTAGATAAATGAGGATTGACTGAAGTTGGAGCATGTTTGGTGTAAAAGGTAGGGTCATGATCATGCATGGTCACAGTCGTGGTAGAAGACTTCTCCCTAATGTCACGATCGTGCATGGAGTGTCACGATCGTGATTATCCTGGGTCACGATCGTGCATACAGAAGGTTTTTATATTGTGTCACGATCGTGACACTCCTATCACGATCGTGAAAAACACTTGCTAGACACAGGGTTTTCCATTTATTTTGATGTTTGGAGGGCATTTTTGGAACAATATGACCTAGGTAAGCCCTAAACTTAACCCTAAGTCACTCATTAATTATAAATGAACATTAAGAGATCCAAAAACATCAGCCACCATCTTACCGAATTGGGGAAAAAGTAAGGAAGATCAAGAAGGGAGCATTTGGATTTCCAACTGTTCCAACAACTTCTAGACCAGCCCATCTCAAAATCTTTCTTCATCCTTTGTTTATTTTCTTTAATCTTGATGTATGAACTGAGTTTTAGGATGCTCTACACATTTATTATGTTTTAATTTCAGATTAGGATTTGTTCTTGACTTATTCTGTGACTTGAACACTTTTGATTTCAATACAATGTTTTGGGTGTTGTGATATTCGTGTTTGCTTATACTTTGACAATAAAACGAGAGAGTGTGTCGAAAGTGATCTGATTAGGTTGGGTAATGAGAGTTAACCACCTAATAAGTCACGCAAATATCAAATTGATAATTATACAAAGAGAGATTTTGCGTGAGAACTTGATTATCCGATAGATTGCTTAAGAACTAGTTGAAAACGTTAGGCTGTTTTTGTTAATCGAGAGATTAAAAATCTGAAAATTTGTAATCAATTACGGATAATTAATTGGGGTTAAATGATTAGGTCTTGAGAAAGAATAATCGAACCTTTTGGAAATCTAAGATCGACAAAAAATTAAACCAAAAGTGATTAAAGAAGCAAAATAACGATAGAATGAATCCTCGACTTTCATACTTGATCATTCTTGTTTTATTGTGACAGTTCAATTATTAAGTGGTTAAGTGCTCAATTCATATGATTGTTTTGATTTCTTATCATTCACTTTCATTCAAATCATTTCTCACAATCTTAAACAAAGTTAGGTTCATTTAGTTTTAGCTAATTACTCGTGGGATGATACCTCAATTATTATAAGTTTACGATCCATATACTTGCAGATATTGAGGATTTTTCAACAAGTTTTTGGCATCATAGTCGGGGAATTAGTTTAAAACTAGTTGAATTCCTTTGTTCTAAGGAATTTCTTTTTCGCCTTTCTTTTGTCTGTACGACCGCATGAACACAAGAGTCACTCGGAGTTCAAGAAAGATTGCAAAAACTCTAGCACTTGATATCATGAAATTAGAACAAGCAGTTCGAAGAGCAAGACACCAAGAAGAGACCGAAAGAATAATGGCGGAGGAATATAATCAAGAAAACCAACAACAAACCCTGATGGATTTCATAAAACCAGGGTTCAACGTTGCACATCAAGGCATCACTCGACCACCGGTGCAAGCAATATCATTCGAGATCAAGCCAACTTTGTTGAACATGCTACAAAACCAATGTGTAGTTTTACAAGTTAACTAATAAGGATCCTAACATCCATTTGGTAAATTTTGTAGAAATATGAGATACTTTCTAATATCGTGGAATATCAGAAGATGCTGTTAAGATGAGACTCTTTCTCTTTACATTAAGTGATAGAGCCAAAGTATGACATAACTCAAACTCGACAAACATCACAACATGAGAGCAGCTGGTGCGTGAGTTTTTAGATAAGTACTTCCCTCTGACAAAGGCGACAAGGTTGATAAAAGAAATTACAAATTTCCAGCAAAGTGATAGGTAGTCAATTTATGAAGCATAAGAATGTTATAAGAATTTGCAGAGGAGATGTCCTCACCATAACTTACCCAAAGAATTCCTATTGCAAACTTTTTATAATGGAATTAATCCACCAACAAGGGGCACTATTGATGCAGCATCTCTAACAAGAAAAACAGTTGAGGAAGCGGAGGAATTGTTAGAAGAGATGGCGAACAACAGTTGTCTTTGGACGTTAGATAGAAGCAAACAACAAACATACTTCCGCGATCAGAAGGGAGTCATTGTTGTTGATTCAATTACAGAGATGCAGGCAAAGATTGACAGTTTCTCATCTTCAACTTCTAAGATGTTGGATAAGGGCAACTCATCTTTTTTCAAGATGATGCTGACTCTTTGACACCTATCACACTGTGTCACGAATGCCTAAGCATCTTTAAACAGATGCGGTCAATATAATCCACATTCAAGTACTTGAATCATTGTCTTGTATGTGCTATAATGTCTAGCATACAGAGCTTCATAACACTACATCAATATGTCCAACATCTCCTCCTCCGGAACACACCTTCTTATTATTCCATTAGCACATGTTCGATATAGGATCGGATCATCCCATAAGTAACGAGTACACTCGGACAAGAATCGCTCCCTCTGTTGATATGATAACTCAGAAGGGAGCTTACCGCCGGCAACAAAATTTGCTATAACAGCGAACCATGGTGTCAAGTAACATCACGGTTTCATTGAGTAATTGCTCATTAATATCATCGCTCTGCTCAAATAAGTGGTCTACTATCACATTCTCGACTCCCTTTTTTGTCTCATATTTTGATGTCGAGTTCTTGTACTAGTAGTATTCATCAAATAAGTCTCAGTTTTGTGTCCTTCTTGGTGAAAAGATATTTAAGTGTGAAGTGATCGATAAAAATGGTCACCTTACAACCCAAGAGGTACAAACCTCTAGATACACTAATGTCGTCACTCACTAGATTCAAACATACACTAACACACCAGAACAAATATGAGCATGAAGTTTGTGCCTACATCAAATGATATCACATAATCGAATGCGTACTTGCAGACATTTAGCACGTCTTCAGCTATAGTAGTGTCATCAAACCTACTGGCCCATCTGAACTTGCATGCACTTGTGTGCTTGTATGTGTGTGAGCAAGCATGCATTTTCAAATTTTCAAATTGCTATATACAAATCTAAAATTTCAACTAAGAATATCATCCTCACGTATGCAAAGTTCGCAAGGGAATATCTTGATCATAAACATCTACACTTCTGCAGAAGCTACGTGCTACAGCTCCCTGGAATCAAAATAATGAAAAAGTCAAGAGAAGTTTATGTAGAAGATAAATCATCATTGTTCATGTCAAAGAAGCAAGAGCAAGCCTCAAGGAGTGATAGGTTAGAATTGTTAAATATTTTCAAATTAGTGAAGCTTAGATTCGGATAGGAGGTTGAAACAGAAGTCCATCACCAATACTCAATCAGTCACCCCATATGGAGCAACTTCTATCAGGACCAGAGATCCAATATTGAAGCTATTAGGAATAGGAAAGTCTTCGGAATCCTAATGTATCCATGATTCTAGTGATCTCCTAAATCTCCTAGGATTTCTCTTCCTTATGTAATTAGTTCTCTATTGCTATATAAATCAGATTAGGGCCTTGGTGAATAATCAAGCCCTCTATTCTTTTGCTAATTTGTTCAACATGATATCAGAGCCACTTTAAACCCTAGACCATCTCCTTCTTCTCTGCATCACCTTTCTTCTCTGTACTAGATTGCGTCATCTTTCTTCTTCTTTGTCCTAAAACAAAACACTAAAACCGACCTCACAGCAGCAACCAAAGGCCATCGGCGACCAGCAACCAAGGCAGCACTGCCGCCGGCCGCCAGAACCCTCCCACGCATCACAGTTTTGAGGCTTCGATTGATTATTCTTCCTTCCTTCAAAAACTACTCCTCTCTCCATATTTGTGGTTGATTTGCTATTACCGACCACCATAGCTGAACTGTCAATGATTTGCAGTTCCAGCATCAGCCTCTCCTACTTTCTTCACTTCGGATTAAAGCCACTACCTCATTAAAACATGGAACCTCCGGCTTCCCAAGAATTTGTATCCTTACTTGGTCAAATTCAGGATTCAGTCCAACCAGAAAATCATAAACTCTATCCTATTCAATGAAGGTTTTTAGAACTGTTGTATCTTCGGGACACTTGGTTTTTATCACCACAGTGATCCAATTCCTACCACAAGGATTTTAATTGATTTGCGTATTCCGTGACTATTTTGTTTCCTTGTTTGCAGCAACAATTTTCACCTTTACTTCATATACTTGTGCCGTATCTCTAGCCTTAGAATAAGTTTGTTGGATTGCATCCCATATGTCCTTGGCAGTGGCCAAAAACATACACATCTCACTGATTTTCCGGACCATAAGGCCCCACAACCATGCCATAATCATAGTGTCTTCTTCATCCCATGTGTCAAATTGTGGATCCCTTGGTTTAGGCCCTACACCCGTGAGATGACTAATGTTCCCCTTTCCTTTCAGCACAGTTTGGGTGAGTTGAGACCATTTGAGATAATTTTTTCCATCTAATCTATAGGTAGCTGGAATGCTTTGCAATTCTCCAAGTTGTTGGGTTCGAATTACCTCTTCCGATTGGGTTTTGGCAGTCTCCCCACTCTTAATCGTAGACTCCTTGATTTTTGACATCTTGCTCAACAAGATTCCGAACAATTACGGGCAAATTGTGTGGGAGACAGAAGAAGAGAAAGTGTGGAAGGAAAAAAATTTCAGCAATGAAGGCTGGAAAAATATGGCGATGAAGGCCAGAATATGGTCAGGTTATTGAACCTAAAGCTCTTATACCATGTCAAAAATTAAGCAGAAAGTATATTTCCTCATGTGTATTAGTTATAGCACTACTAGCTATATATATATATATATATACAAAAAACCTATTATCCAAATCTGGTAGATACCCATAAATCATGGAGTATCTTATTAGAATCTTCGCCAATCCTATCAAAATCTTGACCAATAATATCTTAACTTAAGGATACAATCTGTTACAATATATTTCCTAAAATAGTCTCCTAACTATACAGTTTTTCCACAGAGATGAGCCAAAGACAAGGGATGGTTCCTTTGAGTTCTTAGTCATGCCCTTTGGGCTCACGAATGCACCTGCCACATTTTGTACCCTCATGAATTGGGCATTTCAACCTTTCTTCGACAAGTTTTTCGTAGTATACTTGGATGATATTGTTGTTTATAGCAAAACATTAGAGGAACACATCAAGCAGCTACAATAAATTTTCCAAATACTAAAGGAGAACTAGCTTTATGTGAAAAAAGAGAAATGTGCTTTTGCATAACATGAAGTAATGTTCATGAAGCACATTGTGGGAGGAGGCAAGCTAAGGATGGACAAGTCCAAGGCGCAAGTCATCCATGATTGGAAACCACCAAGGAAGGTGTCTGAGTTACGTTCCTTTCTTGGCTTTGTCAACTACTATCGAAGATTCATCAATTTATTGAAAAAGAATAGAGTTTTGGCTTGAGATGCTAAATGTCAAGGAGCATTCGATCAAATGAATCCTAGAACCTGTGTTCTTCCAAGAGCCTACTCCACCTTAGTTAGTCTAACAAGGGAGATTTTAATAATTGAATACTACTCTATGCCTAATGCCTCCTTAACCCCTAGGAGAGCAATGTCTCCTTAGGTGAAGGAATGGCTATACTTAATTTTCTTAGCAACACTAGCAAGAGGAACCTGTTCTTCTACCTCTACTTTTATAAAACATTATCTGAAAGCACAACCCACTTTTCAAAGAAGGGAAGGGACTGTCTCATAAGTCAAAGGTGTAGCTTCAAAATGATTTTTTTCATTTCTTTATATTTAAAAGAAATTTTTCAAAAAGGTGATCCTATGGTTATATGTTTATATAACCCTCCCTCTATCTAATTCTCCTCTAACCTTATGTTTAGAGGCTAGAGCAAAGAATCCGCTTTGCTCTTTCCAACTTGCTTATTCCTAGTTCTTTCTGGAAAGCCTATTTTTTAGTCCTATAATGAGCCCTTGAACTTGAGGAGGGGCGATGCACCATATAACCCTCCCTCTGTCTAATTCTCCTCTAACCTTATGTCTAGAGGCTAGAGCAAAGAATCCGCTTTGCTCTTTCCAACTTGCTTATTCCTAGTTCTTTCTGTAAAGCCTACTTTTTAGTCCTATAATGAGCCCTTGAACTTGAGGAGGGGGGATGCAGTTCAATTTCTTAACTTTTAAGCTGAGTACTTTGTTTCTTTCTAAAGAGTTACTATGGTTTTTATGTATGAAATCCCTTCCATTGCATTTCTAAATCAAGTAAGCATTGTGAAATGCCAAAAGTAACACTAAGAAAACATCCAATTTATGTGATAGGATAGGTGAAAGGGCAACTACATGACAATGATAGTGAGTGCATTAAATCAACAATTGCCCATGTAAGTCCAGTAAATTTGGTTTCTTGTAGACATGTTGAGAAATATCTGAAAGATGGTTGCATTAGCAAAACAAAAGATATACAATTTCAATTAGCCACTTATAGAGTTGGGTACCATGGACCAATGACTGGGACTGAAACAGAGCCCTGACCAACTACCTTCACCAACACCAGAATCTCGAGGCAACACCGAGTATGTGAGTCTGTCAATATCTGAGGATTTCAAAAGTGCATATGGATAAGGGATTTCAATCATGGGAAAAGGAAAGTTCCAAGAAATGTAAACAATAAAGAGTTGCTAAGAATGCACATGAAACTGCAAATACGATGATCAGTTTGGATTATATCCTTTAAAGAAGTAGATTATCAACTATAAACACATATTTAGATGGAGACATCAGCTTGGTGAATTTTTGTATAAAATGAAAGGCAAAAGAGGCATGTTTTGACTTCCTGCCAACTTTGCTAAATGAAGAATTGTATGGACAAAGAAAATATCATTTACAAAGACTCTACCTTTACCATTAGCATCTAGCTTGGAGATGATGAGGTGGCCATAACTATCCACACTTCCCAACACCAAGTAACCGGGGCCTACAGATGATTTATAGTAACAGTAATATTATCAATAAAGCGTACCCTGAAAAAGCAGCAAATTTGGGTCTTATGATAAGCAATGCCAAATGGCTATTATCTATGTTTTATCATATACCATGAATACCTTCAGTTTCATGAAGTAAAATACTTTGAATTTCAGATCGATGGGGGCAACGGTTGAGTAAAGAAGACTCCACAACCTTTAACAATCCAAACAAGATATTATTTAGATACAATATCACCATAAGCCAAGTTGATACTACTCCTTGCATCTCACATTTCAAGAAATAATGTAACCTTCATCTAGATGTTTTAAATAGCGAGCTTCAATATCATCAAACCTACCTGAGTGTGCACAGGGACAAGGAGGCTTTCTTTCCCTTTTGTGAGAGAAGAATCGTCCATTGATATCTACGAAAACAGAAGGTGATAATCCATCTTATACAGAGCTAATATATAGCTTTCTGTTGTCCTCAGAAACGACTCGTTAGACAATTCGAAATTACTATTTATAACGACCAAATTGGCTATATCTTCAACTATACTAAACAGATCATAATAACAAGGTTTTGTCACTTTTCGAGAATTTAGTAAACATGAAAAGCGCCAGAAACCACGAGTCAAATGCAGGAAGTGACGAGTACTTGCACTTTGTAGACATGGCACCCAGAAGCGACGTAGACCCAACAAAAGGAACCCTCATCATTAACCTTAAACAACAAAACCAAAACACATTTAGGAAACAACGAACACACAAACTTCTTGAAAGTTGATACACATAAAAGAAGGGGAAATTAAGATATGGAGGAATGACATACATGAAGAGCGAGACGACTGGATTGGATGGTCCCAGGTGAAGGATGTTGAATAAGCGTAGGTGGCACTAATGCCTTTCTCAGACTCTTTGCTTGCAACATAATTATGTCTCTCTATCTCAGTCTCAGTGTCACACACTATATAATACTTCTTGCTTCCGCCGACGGTGATTCTCTGTAAAAGGAAGGCGCAGAAAGCTTCGAGTCTTTGGAAAGGGCTGGTTGAGAGAGCTGGGTTGTACGGACTTATCTCTAATTATATATGGGAGCGTTAGACATCCATGGAAATAGCTGCGTGGAGGAGGAAGAAGCCTGCGAGTCTACGACACGGGTGGTGAAGGTCAAAAACTATCTATAGTAAGAACCGAACAAGGGTTTAAGGGACTACTTTTCTTTTATCAGTTCTATCATATTTTTTTCTTGATGCGAGTTCTTTTCACCTGTAGTTTACTCCTATTCTCTCGTCCTTATTTACCGTCTGATTTTTATCAAGGTAAGCAGCAAAAATAAATAGTATTAAAAGATATTTATATTAACTTTTTAAATTAAATGTCCTTTAAATTATTTAAGACAGAATGTTCTCAACGCACTTTTTATTTTGATATTCAAATAGTTACCAAGCTTGGTTACTAGAAGAATTTGCCATTCGATTCATATTCCAAACCTTTTTTTAAGACTCTTGAAATTGGGTTTTTCAGTATCTCAGAATTCTGTCAAGGGTTTCTCTTGATTCTTCCAAATTCTGGAGCTATGGTAAAGTTCACCGGTTTCAATGACCGAACATTTTCATTTTCTATATGTATATATAAGGAAATTGTAAACAAAGTTCATCAAAAAAGTTGGCATAACTTGTGAGTATAATACATGCTGGGAATAAGGGCATAAGCAGTTTCACTACTTAATTAGATTGCAACTGCAACCAAGAAATTGCAGAAACATCAAATGTGAGCTCAGAACAAAAAGTACACTTCCAGCCAGACAAACAAGGAAGACGAACCCAATACGAGGTCTAGAAAGTGTTCATCTGAAAAGAAAAACAAACAGGTAAGAAAATCAAAAGGCCCTCAGATCTCATAGCTTGAAAGCATTCATACGTGGTATAGCGCCAATGGTTTTTCGTCAAAGCCTTTCCACAACACCTTCAGCACACACACACACACACACGTATAGATAGAGAGAGAGAGTGATGAGGAAAGGCTCCGACAAATAAACACCAAGCGACCACTCAATACGGTTGATTTGTGCATCATTGGGCGCAGACACAATTAATTTGAATCAAGAGTTTACTCATATGGCCTTAATCATTGCCAATAGAAGTACAGGGTAGTTAAATGTTAGCATTTGGGCAACTATTGACGATCTAATATCCTATTCACACAGCCGCCGAAAGAACAACGACCATATCAACCACTTCGAAGCTCTTTCTAATTCAGAAACATGTGTTTGGAGGCAATGACACAAGCAAAAGTGAAGTAGTTGGATTTTCGAGCTCTCAAGTAAACTTGTTATTCAAGTAGACAAATAAAAGACCCAAGAACTGAAAACAATTAAGGAGGGTCAGATATAGCTTTCTAGGCTGCAACGTGCATCAATATAGCAGACTCAAAGTCGCTCAGAGCCCAGTGCATGTATCATCATTCACTTTCACTTTATTCAACTTAAAAAGACGAATTCAAAACCCAACGTAAGCCATCGTTACGACGGAATGTAAACCAAAGGCGGTTCCAGTATCAACCACGCATATTAAGAAAACGAAATTGAATTATTACAAATAAAAATGAGGCCTCAGATCTCATAGCTTTAAACGAATCATACACGGCTACAATGCTAATGGCATCCAGTGAAAGCCTTCGTACGCCAACCACCACTACCAAGAACGCATATATATATATATATATAGAGAGAGAGAGAGAGAGAGTAGCAGTGAAGAGATGATGGTGATGATGAAGATGATGCGGCGGCGGCGGATATGGTGATCAGTGAAGACTTAACCCTTCAACCATTAGCAACCGTTCACTACTCTTAAATGTGTGCATCATAGGCCTAAACACGCAATACTCAATACACATTCATCAGATTAAACAAAATTGACAAAAGAGATAAAGAAGCAGAAAGAAAATGCGTTTAGATACATCCGCTTCTGGTGCGTTATAGAAAGGGGGAAGTGGAGACAGCTAGGGTTTCACGTAGTTGTGCTCAACGTTTATACCAATTCATATTAAGCCTATGTCATAGGCCCAAATAAGTCTTGAGTAGACTGGGTCGCATGATGCATTCGGCCCGCCTAGGGTATGGATTACATAATTATTACAACTATAGATTAAAATGGCTAATACAATTAATTATTTAATTTGATTTATTTTAATAACTTATATTATTAAAAATAATTAATTATTTATTTATTTTTATAAAATACTCAATTTTTATAGATCAAAATGAATCAATTAATTTTTATTTAGTAATCTCTTTTTAATTCTTCTAAAAACAATCTCTTTTAACTATATTTCAAATTCTTCAATTTTATTTAATCTTTAATAAATTTGAGATGATTTAATACCAATTAAATCTTTAAACTTTAAATTATTTATCTAATCAATTTAATTTTTAGTCTAATTTTTAAAATTAGTTTTAACAATAAAAGACATAAAAGTAGAGATTAAACAAAGGAAACCATTAACACGTTGAGACTTGAGAGTGGGACTGTCATCTTCTCACAAAAGTGGCAATAGTGGCCACTATATATATATGGACATACCCACAAACTTATAATTACTCAGAATCTTCAGCTTTCAGACTTGAGTGGTAGCTCCACAAAACCCTGGATAACTCTATCTCACTCATGCGCGCACTATATTGTTAGGCTAAAATCTTTTTGATGATATTTTTATATGTTAGATAAGTAGCACAAATTTAACTTTTGGACCATCCCACCTCTATAATTGGTATAAGATTGCCCTATGATTTATAATCTAGAGTCGACAACTCATTAATAAAGTGGCCTACTACTTCTCCTGGTAATATATTTTATTGACAGCACAAGATGACATTCGCTATATCTTTGGAGGAAATGAAAAGGTAACTAACGAGCTCGCTGTGCTGTCTTCAATGGAACAATCTATTAGTTGCCACTGCTTGGAAAGGCTCATAGTTTCCACGTTGAGTACAAGATTTCTGTAAAGCTTTAGGGGGCGCTTGGTTTAAAGAGGAGAATGAAAATAAGAATGGGAATGAATATAATCATTATAATTATGATGGTTGGTTAAAATAAAAAAATGATTACCATTACCATTAATAGTGGTTGGTTTGTTAAAAATGTTGTGGAAAGAATGAGAAAAAGCAAGATTAGTCTAAGTCGACAAAAAGCGTACCAAATATACAAAGGAATGATTATCATTCTTCTGGTTATTTGGAGGAATGGAGTAAAGCCCCAAAATAAGGAATGATAATATTACTTATCTAATCATAACTCTTTACCGAGCATTATTTTTGATTTCATACCCATTCCTTTCTTCTCATACCCACTAAACAAGCATACCCTTAGTTGTTAATTTGTCAGCATCATACGGTGATTCCGAGAAAGTATATGAAAGAAAACAAATGATACAGAATTTTCAATATTATCACTTATTTATAAGCTTCTAAATCAGTCAAAAACCGGCCATTACAGATAATGGATTAAACAACTATAAATGAGCTTATCAAAACCCTATAAACAAAGGCCTAAGAGCCCCAGAAAGCAACCATTGAGATTGGCTTACTCATTAAGGAGTGCAATTATATAGTCCATCAACCCTTTTCCTCCTGTCACCGAATCATGAACTGTGAGTGACTCGGAATATACATTAATAATATCACAAGTTGGCATCTGTATAAATATGAACAAGCATGCGTTTCATGGCAGTGTATTGGGAGTCCACTTGTGCGCACACAGAAAGAGAGAAGATATCCTTGGATATCCGTCCTTCATTTTTATTCTCAATGTCTATCTCTGTAGGGGTACTCACCGATATGGGTGGTCTAGGCCATCTATGGCGGAATGAGAGTATAAGAACATACATGCCTCCTTCAGTAAGAGTTCCCGAATCCCGATGAGTGCTGATTCGCGCTTCTGTCGGGGTTGTAATTGCAGTGCTCACTCCTCAGAAATCTGTCAACTGTTGATTCAGAGCTCCCACGAATGTTCATGCAAGTTTGTGAAAGTCGGTCAAGGATATGTATATATGTACTTGGTAGGAATATTTGAAATGAAGCGTGATCAGGTGAGCTCTAAAGTGTTAGCTTGTACCCAAATTCATTGATGAAGGTGATCGTCATGGTTCTGTCCTATATTTGTAAGGAAAAGTTGAAGTGAAAATCTTCCTGTAAGTAGAAGTATCCGTATGTGGTTTTCTTTACAAGTACAACGGAAAATGATATAATTTCCCGACTTTACATGCTTTGATATTTTCAAGAATATTTAACCATCCAATTTTTGTGTAGTACCTTTTCTCCTTCAATCCGGTATCTTCTACCAAAACCTGAGCTTCATGCGATGATTCGTCATGTTTTAAAGAGTTGACTAGAACCTTTACTGTTAGGTAGAGGAGCACCTGCGATCACTAGAAGTGATTTTGTTTTAAATTAGAGAAAGGAAAAGGAAAGAAAGAAAAAGGAAAGAAAGAAAAAGGAATATGTACATAATATGGGACAGAATCGGTTAGGACCACTGTCCCTTTTATAATACATTGTCTTCATCATTCCCATTATTTCACCATTCATTATTTAGCTTGTAACATCAAGCACATCATAAGATGAAAAGTTTAATCAATTAAAAATTATTTCAATTACACATCCTTTATCACTAATCATGGTTGAATCATTAACTAACTACATGTTTATCAAAAGGAGGTTAAATTGAGTAAATTTTGAAGTGGAGCTATATTATTGTCAAATTTCTCTGTATGTTACTTTGTATTAGGTCCTATTTATTAAGATTGTCTCACCATAATCACATACTTGACTGTAAGACTAATTAAGTAAATCATGCACTCAATGTTTTAGTATTAAGTGACAATAGTGATCAGAAAAGTAAGAAATGTAACAAAACAGAGAAGAAATAAAAATAAAATGAGGAAAGGAAAAATAGAACAACTAAAGATTATTTTTGTTATTGGAAATTGGAGTAAGATTGTAGTATACTTATAATGAATTAGAGCATTTATTTATAAACTTGAAACCTAACATACTTCATACTATTATGCAACTATCAATGCAATAAATATGACTATTAGCTTCTTCTTCTTTTTTTTTTGCTATCATTTGAAATTCATAGCTAATAATAAGTATTTGGTTACAAATTTTCTAAATCATAACATATTGAAGTATTACTATACAAATAAATATTTCACAAATTTTTTTGAAGGCTATTAGCTATGTTTATTTTTACTACGGCTTTGGTTTTGTAGTGATAGTTATTTTGTAAATGGGTTAGATTTAATTTTTATAGCTAACTTTTAGCAATGTTATTAAACTATGAATAGAATTTTTTAGTAAAAATCGTTTTAGCTATGAAATATTTTTCATAGCTAAAACACAAAATTGCCCCGAATTATACCTTTCAATTACTTTTTAAACTACAAAATAATTTTCATAGCTAAAGAATTTTGGCTACAAAAATATTTTTTTAGTGAAAAAAATCTCAAAAATCACTTAAATGACATCATTTTCTTTTAGTTGATAACCTAATTGAACACTTTGTTTCCTCTTATCGTCTCATCTGATTCTTCTTCTTCTCTCATTGTTTCTTCTGAGTCTATTTTGTACTTCTGTTCCAATTCCAGTATGTGGTAGTCCTCTTCCCTAGTTTTGAGGTACTTCTCTAGTCTCTCTCTCACTTTGTCTCTTTCTCACTTTCTCTCTCTCCCTCTCCCTCTGTAACATCCCGTTTCCAGAGAACGGGTCGGACCAGAGAAACGGGTCCTGATGTGGTAAATTACCACATCTCATGCT
>JAOTAY010000002.1:8476031-8497481 GCA_025629805.1 Erythroxylum baracoense | reverse complement strand
CCAAAAATTATAATTAAAGCCTAATCACAATAAAAATAATAAAATTAATCCTCAAACAAATCGGGGTCCAACAATTATGCTGATTTATGTTGATGATTTCTTAATAACTGGAAATGACGGTGGCTTGATTGATGAATTGAAGGTCATACTGCATTAGAATTTCAAAATGAAGGATCTTGGAAATCTAAGATACTTTCTTGGAATTGAAATCTCAAGATCAAATAAAGGTATAGTATTAAGTTAGAGAAAGTATGCACTTGAGTTGATTCAGGAGCTTAGATTAACTAGAGTAAAGCCAGCATTTACTCCATTGGAACAAAATCTAAAGTTAACTGCTGCAGATTTTGATAAATCTTTACAGTTGAAAGTTGATGATAAAGTCTTGACAGATGCTACTGTTTACCAGAGATTGATTGGGAAACTTCTATATCTGACACATACTAGACCAGATATAACCTATAGTGTGCAGCATTTGAGTCAATTTATACAGAAACCAAAAAAATCTCATTATGAAGCCGCATTGAGAGTTGTTAGATATGTCAAAAGGAATCCAGGACAGGGAATTCTTTTCAGTTCATTAGAAAATCCAAGGTTAACTGCTTATTGTGACTCTGATTGGGCATCTTGCCTTATGTCAAGGAAATCTGTGACAGGATTTTGTATTAAGTTTGGCAACTCTCTAATTTCTTGGAAATCAAAGAAACAAAGTACAATATCAAGGTCTTTAGTAGAGGCTGAATACAGAAGCATGACTTCCACTGTTGCTGAGTTAAAATGGTTACTTAAACTGATAGCAGAACTGGGAACCAAGGGAAATAAACCCTTTGTTCTTCATTATGATAATCAAGCAGCAATACAAATCGCAACAAATCCAGTTTATCATGAGAGGACTAAACATATAGAGATTGACCGTCATTTTGTAAGAGAAAGTATTCAGAATGGTTTTGTGGAAACTAGACACATCTCAGCAAAGGATCAGTTGGTAGACATTTTTATGAAGGGGCTTGGCAATCATCAACATGACTACTTACTATCCAAGTTGGGTGTGATTGACATGTATCACCATCCAACTTGAGAGGAAGTGTTAAGAATATAGAAATTAATTGTTTTTTCTGTTATTTTGACAATGATTATTTTTGTCGTTTAGCTAAAGTTTGTTAGACCCTTACCTTATATCTTGGCTGGGTCGATTTCTGTAAAAATAGATCAATGGAAAAACATCATTTTTCTCTCTTATTTCTTCTGGTGTATTGATTTTAACAATATTACCAAATGACAATCCTCTTTGTTATATACGAGTTAGTTACTAGCTAGAACATAGTGGCATAATTATTTAACCTATGACATATTTTGATTACAACGACATCGCAATATTCTTAAGCCCTTCTCTATATGATGTTAAAAGATTTACTAAACTTCATATTAGTGAGAATAGAAGTCTACTTGAATGTTGCATGGTTGCACGAGTGATGTTGAAACTTGAAGATGAACACTTATATCTACTCGTGTCATGTTCTTACATTTTGCAAAGAAGGGGAATATATACAAAAAACTAAGAAAGATGATCACCTAGTGAAATTATTTTCAAAGGAACATTGATTTCAATTATTTATCAATATTTTATCTATTATCATGTGCCATAGTAGCATGAAGTTGTTCCCTTGAAATTTGGTGTTTTAAAAGGAAAGGGCAATTTGCCTTTATTTGACATTTTTAAAGCAGAACAGTATTTAGAAGCTCTCTATTGTGATTGAAAATACAAAAATCCAATATTTGTAAATTTTGTAACTACAAAAGCTATTTGTTGCTTCCAAGCACCAGGAAGGCTACACAACTGCCTGCTTTAAAAGCATAAAAATGCCCTATATTGCATTTGGCCTTTCTTATGCTATTAGGAATGGCTTTCTAATTATATATAACCAATCCTGTGTATATATGTGTTCTATATGTATGTAGATAATCCAATATGAACTAACATTTTCTCGTACCAGAAAGGTGTATATATGTGTTGGCTTGTGGAAATGGGCAAGACTTGAAATTGCTTATGTTATTTTTCTAAGCACCTTATAATTAAGAAAGTCACTTGAGGACTCTGGACTATATTTATAATGCATAAACTAGCAATATAAATAACGACATCAACAACAATAATTTAGTAAAAGTCTTGTTAACACACAATATTTTGAGAGGTTTAATAGTATACAACCTTACCTTAATTAATAGAGAGGTTGTTTTCGATAGACTAATGTGAAGAAAAATTTGTATGTATATAATACATAAACTACATATAATTACAACCAGACAAAACATTTACATGCATAAGCAATAGGGACCACAATATGGAAATATATAAACTACAAGTATTCACAACCAGAAAAAAGAAATAAGAACCGCATCGTATAAACTTATAAACTAAAATAATTGCAACTAAACAAAAGAAATAGGGACCTAGGTCCCCATGATGTCTTGTTGTCCTCATACTCCCCCGTAGTGGTTGGGGCGCGGGAGTAAGAGACGTAAAGGAGCACTGGCTGGTCTATCTGTTGCGATGCGCGGATGACATAAGAACTTGTAAGTCCACCTGCTGCGAAAACGATATTTGGTTCACTTGTTGCGATGAGTGGGAGTGCAGGAGAGACAAACGATGAGTGTTATGAATTAGGAGTTTGGACAAAGAGAAAGTAGTGAGAAAATGAAATTAGGGACTACGGACATATTTTATCACCTGTCAACAATTTTAATTAGGATATAATTAGGAACATTTTTTTTACTTATTCTAAATATTTTAAAAACATTAAAATTTAATTTAAATATTTCAAAAAATTAAGATTCAAATCGTACTTTATTATAATCATTCAAAATATACTGTTATTCTAATTTCAAATTTAAACAGAATGTTCTCATTACATTAAAAATTCCTTTTTATGCTTTTAAATATTGAAGTTTAAATTAAAATTTAGTAAATAATATTAAATTTTAAGTTCTGTTTTCACTAAAAACATGTGAAACGAAATTGCACATTGTATTTGGGTTAAAACCACAGTTCCTCGCCTATTCTATAACAATCTATCCGTCCATCTTCCGTGAGTCTCATTTATTGAATGAATGAATGCTCATAAAATAAAGTAAAAACATGTGATCTGTTCCATTGCATTCACCTTTACTAATTCTTCTTTGGAAATCAGCACCTGTGTCATGAGAACTAACATAAAAGAAGAATTAGGTTGGTTTCATCCTTGTGAGACTGTTAACGAAAGGAAATCTCCTGAATAAGCACATCAAAATTAAATTACTGGATACTGCTACTAAATGCGGTTTCCAAATCCGAACTCTTAAATCTCTTTTTTCTCTGTTCTCCTTCTTTTCCCAAACTAAGGCAATAAATAAAAAGTTTTAACACAACACCATAAAATCATTAAGAGCACAGAAATAAGGAAAGTCCCTTCAATGAGCACAACTGCTTGCACTTTCTTGTATTTTGAGTTGTACATATCTGCATATAACCACCCAAATCTACAGACCCCTAGATGGAAAACCACTTACCAACTAAATGTTCTAAATTTTAAGCATGGTCTCTTTTTTTCATCTATTCACATGCCAGTTTGGTATCAAAGCTGCTCAAACAGATGGCAAAGGCCTGAAATGCTGACAAAGGATATCGATAATCCATTGTGAACATATCTTTTCCCACCTTACCAAATTGGAGAATTATGTCAGACTGCGGAGGCTGTGATGATGTTGGTGCAGCAGCAACAGCAGCAGCAGCAGTAGCAGGAGGGGGCTGTGTTGCAGCAATAAGCTGAAAGTTTTTCACCGAGGCAACCGTAACCCTCCCGCGAAAATTGAGGCACCAGCACTGCAACTGCTCATGCCATCTGGGTGCCTTGTTCTTGAGAACCAATGGCCTCTCTTTGCCATCATCTTCTTCATCTCGGGGTCCACCAATATCAGAGAACCGGGAACTACTGAATTCACTAGAATTATCAACAGATTTTGAGAAAGAAATACTCCTAAATGAGTCTTCAAGGGAGCGGGGAAGAAGCTCAGGCTGGCCTGGGACACAACCACCTGGTTCAAGTGATGAGGCAGGGATCGAATACATGGTGCAGTGCATCCTTCGAGGACCCCTTGTGCCTAGCACATTCAGCTCATACGTGACCTGTGCAATATTATAGCTTCCAGTGGGGACCTTTGGGGAAACTTTCTTTGAGTAGAACCTAGAGCTTCGGCCAGGCGGACAGAGCTGAGAAGTATTGTATGGGGGCTGAGTGTCATAAACAATGAACTTGGTTCCAAGAAAATTTGACCTGCAATAGGAACAAAAGTATGCATGTCAAGATGACTTATGCATAAGATAACCAATCTCATGAAAACAGGAATCATAACCAACAAGGCAGAGCTTATACGTTGAAGTGCATCGATTTGAACTGCAATTTTGTCTATTATGAACGCTGAACTTGCAAGAAAGATGATGAAAATTGAGCCATGGAACAGTATCACATAGCTAAACGAACGTTTTACTAGATTATGACCCAAATCTGGCAAATAATGGATTGGCAATAAAACTTCCTAGAGGGCCATTCTCATTACTTCTATCCTTATGGCCAATGACAACTACATAAAAGTATCACCAACAACCACATCTTTGAAGTGCATGAATGGAATGCTACTCTTGTCACCAAAGCAATTTCAAGCAGACTAAGCAAAATGAAATAAAGAGTCCTTTGTCATGAATGCAAACAGAAGCATAATGAATTAAAAGCAAGAAAACTTTATTTTTTGAACTAATAAAGTGGAAATTAATATCCACATTACCATGTAACATGCACAAACATACTTGAACAGTTAAACATCTTGTAATTATTATCGTAACCACACCTGTACTTCCAACTCGGATACACAACAGCAATGGATTTTTGTGCAAGTTAGTAACATCTTGAATTTGTCGAATGTATGGGTGAGATTAATTTCAAAGTATCCTCCTTAATCCAATTACACATTAATACTACATAACCTTACGAATCATTTCTAAACAAAGTTCAGCAATGTTGCTATATGATAGACAAATTTCCTTCATTTCATCCTAAAAGGGGAAATGAGGGAAAAGAAAAGAAAATTGGTACATGTAACTAGGTCAGGTAAGCTAAGTGGACAAGTGTTTGCCTCAAAAGCACTTTTCACTTTCATTTCCTAATCTACAATCAAAGATACTGAATTCAAAAATGTTTCAGCGAAGCTAGAATTCAACCAAAGTAGATTAATTAGTTGGGTTTACAATGCCCTATATTTGTGAGTCATAAGTCCAAGACAAAGTTGACATCAGTAAGAAATCATATTTAGGACCTGAGGCCTTACCTCAGTTTTCCAATGTAAGTGTTGCTTGATCTTGATATGTTATCAGCATCCATGGAGATTACATATTCTGTGCAAGTAGTTCTCCGCGTCCGTTTTGCAGACAGAAGAAACTTTCCATTTTCAACAAGTAAAGCTGAAGAAGCATGAAAGCAAACAAGATCACAATTTTAGACAACAACTAAAAGAAAACAAGAAAAGAAAGGTTGTGTGGGATATAGGAAATGGATGGGCAAGGAAAGCGAGGAAAAATGAGCTGTTTTTAGTATCACAATGACTGGCTCACACTGCATGAATTATAAAACCCCCAGAATTAACTTGTACGAACCATTACGACTTTAGATGCAGGAAGCAAAGCAAAGAAAAGCAATCTATAAGTTGTGAAGATAGATTATATAAAGACATAGATTTGAAGTTGATGAGGACAATTGCATCAAAAGAGAGAGATTTTAAAAAGAATCTAATCCTCGAGTTTACCAAAATACTTTGCCCATACAAGGAATGATGCAGTTACACATACATAACAATCAAAATGCACCGTCATCATCCAAACGCCAACTTTTCAGAATTGCAATAATGTGATTGCAGACACAATTTCATCATGACCAAGGAAAATAGAACTCTAAATGAAAAATCCACACACTTGCACAAAACAGAGGATCATGGGAGCATGGCCCAGGTAGAACAGAAAACCTGTGGCTTATAATCGCTACTCTATGTTAAACAGTAAAGGAAGTTACTCAGTTTCAATTCAAATGATAAAGAAAGGGAGAGAAAGACAAGAATTGAAAAATTATGAGATATTGCTAGCAAAGATAATTAGTTACCGAATTAACTACCGCATATCAGAAAGCATCATGTCTTCAAGTCACTTGAAGAATAATAATAGCACATAATTCCTTCCATCCATGATGCAGGAGGAAAA
This sequence comes from Erythroxylum baracoense, assembly GCA_025629805.1. Classification (NCBI taxonomy): domain Eukaryota; kingdom Viridiplantae; phylum Streptophyta; class Magnoliopsida; order Malpighiales; family Erythroxylaceae; genus Erythroxylum; species Erythroxylum baracoense. Next base: position 8,491,204 of record JAOTAY010000002.1, on the reverse strand, counting down.
AAAACAAAATACAAACATTATGAAGAATAAACAAACAACCCACATTATACCATATCAAAATTTAATACACTGGGCCAGAAAAACACAAGAAACTATATTACATCCAAACTTTTAGAGTCATATCCCATGGCCTCACAGTGAATGACCATCAATTACTGATAAGAAAAAAACTCAAATGAAACAAGCACGCACATAATCATAAGATTAAAGAAAAGATGAGGCAACTTTATAAATCACAAAATGAAGCAAAACTTACCAGGGCTAAGACAAAGGAAAAGATGATAAGTTGACTTAGATTTATCCCTCTTAATAAAGCACTGGATAGTTCCATCCCTGGCCCCAGGCTGTAAAAGACAAAACAAACAAAGATAGCAAGCATTAAACACCAAGTGTTTCTGAGAAAAGCCCTCCTCTGAAGCAAAAAAAGAAAGCGCATCCACATGTAAAACTTCAATAGACAATCTAGTAGATACAGAAACCAATTAAATGCATCAAGTTTAGTATATTAAATCCAATTCCATTCTATAAGGAAAATGAAGATCAGAAAATTATAGCATAAACTCACCTGCTTCAGGGAAACTGGAAAAGTAATCTTCCCACAGAACTCTGGACTTCTAACTATTTCTTTACACATATCCCTCCATGACCTGCACACTGCAGCACAAGCAACAACATGTTTGCGAGCAGGCCAAGTACTCTCACTTGCTTCCAACCTCTTGATCACATCACGCAATAACTCAGGTGGAAGGCTAGCCCACCGGCTGCTCTGGATGACTGCAGGTTGATCAAGCAACTCACTCGATGTGCCATGAGATTTCCCTCTATGGTGACCTGGTAGCCTCACCTCAAAACTCCGCCTTGATAAGCTCCCAAACCCATCCCTCATATCACGAACTATGCTACGGAAAGACATTTACTCCAATAACCAGTTGGTCTACGTTATTATAGGCTCAAATCTTCTCACACAAACAGTGATTACAGACAGATACAAACTGCAAGACACGTGCACAACAACAGATCAGCTATGCTTTTTTCAAATTGTAGTTGCAATGCTTGACAATAAAGAAAGAAAAGAAAAAGAAGACAGATAGGAGAAAAAGCACAAACCAGGAAAAGAAGATTCTCATATATAAAAGGAAAGAGTCACATGGACCAAAAAGTACCTAAAATACCATACTTTATCAGAAACATCTTTTGGCGGGTTTTGAACCTAACCTTCCAACACAAATTGTCACGAACTCAGATCTGGTTTCTGATATAAAACTTTTATGCAAATTAAGAATCTAAGCAAAGGAAAGGAGAACAGTATCTATAAGTCATGCACCATAACTATGTCAAGTAAATATGGAAGAAATAATTGATACCAACAAATTCAACTCAACATCCGACTTCCATCATTGTGAAACTCAACCATCTAAGCCCATATACAAACTAAAAGGTTCAACTTGGCCAAATTTCTCCGATGAAAAACACCCACCACTAGATCACAGAAAATTCAGAATACTATATCAAGGTAGCACATATGTATGAATATAAATCAAGAAAACAGTTGAGCAAAACCAGGAAATAAAAAAAAAAAAGAATTCTAGAGTTTAGGAAGCGATATCCACAAGAAATGATATCTAGAGATTCCGACTTCCCTGTTTTACGTCTTGCCCAGTAAATCTTTTTGTTGACTAAGGCAACTGATATTTATCCATTACAATTTTCCAGAGACAAGTAGGCGATGAATTGAAACATGATCAACCATACATTTCAATTTTAAAAAGTTTATGAAAATATGAAAATAAAGTACCAACCTTTAGACCGTAAGCACCGACAAGAAAAATTCAACTCCCAACCTTCACAGATCACCAAAATTCAGTGCAAAGATCACTACTTGTCAGGCAAAACTCTGCATCAAAGACACAAACTTTAGGTCGCCCAAATGTTCCGCAACCCAGAAAACTTGTCAAACAAAACTCACAAAGAAAGCATAAAATATTTCACTTCACAAGAAGTAAACCACCTTCACCAGACTCCGGTAAATTAGAAAACCTAAAAGGGTACTACTCAAACAGTACCAAACTTTTGCGGGTTTCAAAGATCACCCATCAAGACAGAGACTTTGGATTCTCTGATGGAACTATCCTCCAGAAACAAACAGAAATTGAAGACCTTATAAGAAACGAAATGAAGAAAAAGGAAAAACAAGGTAGAAAAAGATGTAAATGGACAATAGTGCAAGTCAATATAGCTCACCCCCATCCTTCCGAGTCAGATCCTTAGCTTTACCACACGGTTTCTCTCTCTTGCAGACTGTACACGCACGGACTTGAATGAGAGGGTTAAATCCAGTTCAGGTCAGGAGCAGACACATTAAAAAAGAAAACAAAATAATAATAATAATAATAATAATAATCCAGGATTGTCACTTAATTAACTAAAGAACTAATTCAATTTAGGTTTTGTACAATTATTCTAAAGAGTCCGTTGACGGTTGACCTTAACTTCCCGTTACTTCACCGACTTGTCCAACTCCGTCATATTTAATATGCGGCGCACATTAGAATCAAGAGCGCACGATAACAATATAACGAGGTATATTGTATTTGTTTCTTTTAGCAATCTATTGCATACAGCCCAACATTAGAAAAGACTAATCTCTATGTAAACCTAACTATAAATTAGAATAAAAGATTGAATAAATAATACTTAAAGACCAACTAAATACTAATTGTCTTTATGACTAATAATATTTCTAGTTAGTCGTTTGTTGAAGTGTCATCACTGATGGGCCGCTTTTCAATTATTTTTGTCTACCATTTGACCGCGTTAGGAGCCTGTGATTGCCTTTGATGTTGTCCTTCGTAGAAGCAAAGCGTGACGCACACTGTGATGCTACTCTTAATTAATTACAAAATTGCTCAAACTAATTCGAAAATCTCCATAATTGTGCTAAATACTAATTTAAATTGTGGAAGATGTTTAAGCCATATTTAAATCTAAAGTTTAAGAGAGAAGATAGGAGCCGCTGTCGTGTCGTGTCGTGTCGTGTGTTATAAAATCAATCGGCGCTTTTACCATGCTTTTTGGGAAAATACAGTTAGAATTGTGGGGACAAACTATGATAATTGCTAAATTATTCCACAATTAATAAAACTAGAAATAATTTTATTTTAATAGGTCATTTAAAAATATTTTATGGGTAAAATTGCATATTACTAAATCTTTCCAAAAAATTTGTTATTATCAAAATTTTTACTAAATTATTATTATTGTTGTAATATAACTATTGGACATATATATTTCAAGAAAAGAAAACCCTTGTAATAAAATTGTTTTTCTTAGAAAAAAGGATTGGTGTGTTAGTTTACTATTTAGTTAATACAGACAATAACAATAACATCCAGTAATAATTTTGTTGAATGTAACATTAAAAAAGGTGCAGTAATGATCAGTCTTACCCTTTATATTCTGTGTATTGTATGCCTATGTCTATAGAAAACAGGTATGAGAACAGAATAAATAGGATATTCTGTGTACAGCACATCCTAAAGAATGCAATAACTCACAATGAGTCATAGTTAGACTAAGTCGACATAACCTAACTGCTAAGAAAAGCACTCATTAACAAATTCTATATGAAATAAATCTATGGATAAAAGTTTCTACTAATTCAAGACCTTCAAGTCGTTGTATACAAGTTGATCCAATGAAAAAGAAAATTGTAGTTGATGATAAGATAACCAATACCAATCATCACCGAAGCTTTTTCAAAGACAAGTATGAAGTAGGTGGGTTAATTTGACTTGGGGAGGGCTTTTCCATTCTGAAATGGATCCTAAGAGAGTAGGTTTTGAAACCTTTGGTATATGAGCACTGCCTCATTCATTTCCTTAAAGTGATTCAATTGATGATGTAGGGCATGGCATGCTTACTGAGTCTTGAAATTTCTGAGTGTTGATGTCCATATACTCAATTACATACATATATGGACGGACAACGTAACACTATTAAATAGACATTAACGTGATTATTAATGCGTATAATACGTCAACTATTTGTTCTATAATGAATCGTTGAAGTATCCAAAGCAAAAATTAATAAAAATACCTAGAATGGTTTACTTAGAAAAGTGATATTGCATAGAAAAACAAAACATATCGCTTTTGCTGGCCTAATTTCTACCGGCCTCTCTTTCTCTTTTTGTATCTTTTCATTTTGTTCTGTTCCAGTTCTTAAGCCGTATGACAAAAGCCAAGTGATATGATAATTATTAGGTTATTAAGAATTTCAAAAGTTTGGTTAATTAATATTGGATGTAATAATTTGACTAAAAATTAAGGTGGTCATTTGATAAACAAATTTAAAAAGAGATTTGAGTTTTGTTCCAGTTAACTGAAATTTCACTTGCTCATATGTCATATGTGGATAAGATAACAAGAGGCAAAGTCAACAGGCATTTCTCTTATTCATTTTATCCTCTTCTCACTGTTTAAATGTATTTCCTTATCCTGTTCTTCACTGACATCAGATATAATGAGACAATATAAAGTGTGTAAAGGATCGACAAGTAAAATGATAAATGATCTTGTGTTTTACTTGAGATTGGGAGAACCCGTTGGCGACACATTTAATTAAAACCAACTTGTTATTTATCTTACTTCACAGGACGGAATCGTATGAGATTTGATTTGTGAAAACATTATCATATGTGAACTATGCAATTAAATAATCAACCTTGTTATCCTTTTACAATTAGATAAACAATAAAAAAAAAGAGTTAGGTAACATTTTATTAGGTGCATACACTTACATCTAGTAGGGTAACAATTAAGTTTGATGTACGAGGAACGGACGGAAAAAAAAAAAAAGAAAGAGAAGACATGGTGTCACCTTCTAGGTGACCTGCCTTAAAAGGAGGTGTTATAGAGAGACACATAATTACGAGTTGTTTTAAAAAACGAAACGAATTTAGTTGGGGTAGTTATTGAACCATGATAAAGATAAACGATGGAGTTAGAGGATGACGATGATTTGCTATATTGCTATCGTAATTCGTAAGTGAAAACAAAAAAAAACTAAAATAAAAGACACCTTTTTATCATGGTTACATTGAATTGATATATGCGTCGGGTTTCACTTTTTATGTTTCCATTTGTCATGGCTATGCCAACGAAGGAAGAACCAAATTCTCCTTCTACCACACACATATATATATAATTTTAAATTAAAATTTCTTTTATTCTTTTTTTTTTAAAAAAACAAGGTGTCCTGTGAGGGTCTCAAGTCTCAACTATAAGAAGGTACTTTTAAGTCATCCACACCCAGACTAATCCCTGCTCATACCGGATCAACCCGTAAGGTGTAAAGTGCTGGCCAAACAAGTATCTTCATTCGCAGGGCTCGAATTTGAGACTTCTAGGTAAGGGATGAGAGTGCTGAACCACTCACATCAACCATATTTGGTTTTCTTTATTCTTAATTCTACGTCCATAATAAGTTAGATATTTTTCTATAAAGATGGACAACTATTAGACCCTTAAGCTTCGGAGCACTTCTCAGCAACCTTCATGATGGGCCTTAGGAGGGAGGTTAGCTGGATTATATGCACGAGGGAGACATGTGAAAATACTAAGGTAAATATGAGTGAGTGGGATCAGACTTAGTGCGAATTTTGGTAGAGTCTCGGACTTTGTGGAAATTGACTTAACCGAGGCTAAGGACTTGATGGACTAAGAACTTGATCCATGCTCGGATGAATGGCCCATGACTAGCAAACTTGTTGTGGGAAGCATTGGATCAGACCAGTGTGCTATGTGGGCTTTGGCAAGATCACACTGCATCATCAGCGAATAGAGATCGTGGGGAAATCTTAGATGATGTGGCGACAACTAGGAGTAAGAGTTACAGTGGGACTCAACATCTGAAGATAGTGGAGATCTTCGAAAATAAGGATCTGTTATCTTGTAGATCATATTTTATCAGTTAGAGTCCTATTTGGATGGGGGTGTCATTCAATTGGTCCACGTGATGTAATCTGATAAATATAAACATGATCTTAGCACGATCTTAGGCAGTTCAGTTGAGTGGGATTCTAAATGTAACTTGGCTTATAAGTTATAATGCCTATATATAGCTCATTCGAGCTTTGCTCTCAATTCAGTTGGAGAGAGAGAGCATTCTTTGTATTCTTTTAAGGGAAAGTAATATAAAGGTTGGTTTTACCGTATCTCTCTTTTGTTTCTTTGTTGCATTTACTTTCTTATTGCTTTCGTTGCATTGTTTCTTTGAGTTTGCGAGGTAAACACTTCGAGGGTCATTGAAGGCTGAAGTCTTGCTTAAGCGGACCTAAGTGAGACTGTCGTGCAAAGGGTGTTGGCGATTAATTTCGGTGAAAGTTCGAGTCCCAAAGTGACCTTTGTATCAACTTATATCAGAGCTAAAATTCGATATGACAGCAGGCAACTTGACAGAACGAGTGATTAGGGTGGAGGCACTCATTGGGCCAATTCCTTAAGGGGAGAAAGAGGTCACATCTCACAATACTCGATTCGAAATGCTGGAGGCACGAATCCAACAGTTGCAAAAACAAATGGAGGACTTATTGAAGGGACAAAAGGAGGCCCAGTTAGAGATCATTATGCAGAGGCGTGCCATTGCAATGATAGATGTTGATCAGGTTGAAAACTCCATACCACAACTTTCATCTGTGAAGGTACATGAACCCAGGTGTTCGAAGGCGTACGGGACGTTAATGTGTTGGAGAATTTCTTGTGGGATATGGAGCAGTACTTTGCGGCTGCTAGGGTGCCTAATATTGAGAAGGTCAATGTGATGACCATGTACTTGGATGGGGATGCCAAGCTTTGGTGGAGGACGAGGACCTCTGCGGAGATAAGTGCGGGTAGAACTCCCGTGGAAATATGGGTGTAGATGAAGAAGGAGCTTAAGGATCCCATGAATACTTCTTGGCTCACGAGAGAAGCCTTGAAGAGGCTCAAGCAGGATGGATAGGTAAGAGACTATGACAAATTATTTAGTTCTCTAATGCTGGATATTGAGAATATTTCAGACGAAGATAAGCTCTTTAATTTTCAGTCTGAGTTATAACTGTGGGCTCAAATGGAGTTACGGAAGCAAAACGTGAAGGACGTGGTTAGTGCACTACCACTGATGCCTTAGTGGATTTTCAAATGGAGAAAGAATCTAAGGTGAGCTCCTCAAATTCTTCTAAGGGCAAAGGTCACGCCCAACAAGAGAAGAGCGAGGGGAATAAGAAGAAAGACTCCAATAAGGGGGATTTTAAGGGCAAGGGTAAGGGCAAGCAGAATGAATGTTATAAGAACGGGGAGACGTCCTCAAAGATAGGCAAGGTTGTTTGTTACTTATGTGGCGGTCTACACTTTGCCAGAGTGTGCTCGTGAAAGGAGAAGTTGAATGCCCTAATGGTCGAAGAAGACGTTGAATCTTCAGAAGGTGTGGCACTAAATTCGATCACCTTGCTTAATGCGACTAGTAGTGAATCGATTCCCTTTGATAGACTAATGTACATAGGTGTATAGGTTGGGGAGAAAGACGTGACCGCAATGGTGGATACAGGTACGAGCCACAGTTTCCTAGCGAAAAAAGATGGTTTGAAAGTTAGGCATAAGGGTGTCTAAGGCCCAATGAAGATTAAAGCCCTACGGGGAAAGCACAAGCAGTTGTGAGAATTGCTTACAACGTTCCAGTTAGAATTGGAAGTTAGTGTGCCAAGATGAATTTCATTATCATACCATTGGAGGATTTCAAGACGATATTGGGGGTCGATTTCCTCAAAGCAGTAAAGGTGGTGCTGTATCCGAGTTTGGGAGGTATGATGTTAATTAACTATCAAAATTTCTTCTAAGTGAATTGTTGTAGGTTCGATGGTGGAACAACGAATGCTACAACTTTAGTAGGATATGTTTCGGCCATGAGCATCAAGAAAGGATTGAAGAAAGGTATGGAGACCTATCTCGCTGCCACGTGGGAAATCAACGAATACCACGTGGTGGAAGTTCCTGATGCTTTTGCAAGATTGTTGAGGGAGTTTCGGGAGGTGATGCCGAAAGAGTTGCCAAAAACTCTTCCCCCTCGTCGTGAGGTAGATCACAGGATCGAGTTAGTTCTTAGAGCAATCCCACCTGCACGTGCCCCATATAGGATGTCCCCGATGGAATTAACAAAACTTCGGAAATAATTTGGTGAGTTGTTGGAAGCATGGTTCATCCAACAGTCCAAAGCCCCATACGACGCCCTGGTATTATTTCAGAAGAAGCAAGACAGTACACTTCAGATGTGTGTTGACTATCGAACGTTGAACAAGGTAACGATAAAAAACAAGTATCTGGTATCTTTGGTTCAAGATTTGATGGACAAGTTATCAAGGGCAGAGGTGTTCACTAAGTTAAATCTTCGGAGTGGGTATTGGCAAGTGTGAATAGCTGAGGGTGATGAGCAAAAGACAACGTGCGTAACTCGGTATGGATCCTACAAATTTTTAGTTATACCGTTTGGGTTAACTAACGCCCCTGCTACATTTTACAGCCTTATGAATGATGTGTTGTACTACTTTTTATATAAGTTTATGGTGGTCTACTTAGACAACATCGTGGTGTATAGCATTAATATGGTAGAACATGTGGAACACTTGAGGTGGATGTTCGAAAGACTAAAACAGCAGAAGCTCTACGTAAAGATAGAGAAGTGCTAGTTTGCCCAGTTGGAGATCAAATTCTTAGGTCACGTAGTGAATAAGGGCCAGGTCAGGATGGATCCGAGAAAGGTGAAAGTGATAGTTGAGTGGTAGGTTCCTATGACAGTGCGAGAATTGCAGAGTTTTCTCGTCCTGGCAAACCACTATAGGTGGTTCATTGTGGGATACTCTAAGAAAGCGGCGTCATTGATGGACTTGCTGAAGAAGAAGCAAGAGTGGTGTTGGTCGAGTGCATGTGAGGAAGTATTCGAGAAAGTTAAAGCCGTTATCTTAACTGAACCTGTATTGAAGTTGTTCGTGTTCGATATTCCCTTTGAGGTACATACTGATGCTTCAGAAAAAGCCATTGGCAGGTTCCTTGTACATGAGGGCCATCCGGTAGCATTTGAGAGTCGAAAGCTTAACGGTACGAAGCAGCGTTACTCGACACACGATAAGGAGATGCTTACGGTGGAGACATGGCGAATATATTTACTGGGAACTAACTTCATTGTCCAAATGGATAATATTACTAACACATTTTTTCGGACACAAAAGAAGTCTGCAAAACAAGCCGGTGGCAGGAGTTTCTTACTGAGTATGACTTCGTGTGGGAGCATAAATTGGGGAGGCACAACAACATGGCAGATGCCTTGAGTAAGAAGGAGGTATTTGCGACCTTTTATTCAATCACGAGGGTAGAGTCTAACCTGTTGGAGCAAATTAAAGCGGCAAATCCATTAGACACCATATGTTGCAAGTTGATTTCTCAAGTTAAGGAAGGTGTTGTACATAGGTTTTGGCTTGACGATGATGGGCTTTTGATGACTAAGAGTAGTCAAGTATATGTGCCAAGCTTTGGTGGATTACGGAAACAGTTGTTAAAGGAGACGTATGACTCGCAGTGGGCTGGTCACCCAGGAGTCCAACAGATGCTAGCAACTATATCTTGCTCTTATTTTTGGTTGAAGATGGAGAATGACGTGGAATGTTACGTCAAGACGTACCTCGTTTGTCTGTTGGATAAGTCGGAAAGAAAGAAGGAAGCCAGTTTGCTACAACCCTTATCCATCCTTTAGAGACCTTGGATGTTGGTTTCAATGGATTTCATTAGTGGGTTCCTAAAGGTGGACAACATATCATCAATCATGGTGGTAGTTAACAGATTCTCCAAGTATGCGATCTTCGGGCCAACTTCTGTGACTTGTCCCTCAGATGTTGTGGCCGATTTGTTCTATAATAACGTGGTCAAGTATTTCATAGTTCCAGCAGATATTGTGAGCGATCGAGACTCTGGATTTACAGGCCGATTCAAGACGTCCCTTTTTAATATGATGGGTTACGATTTGAAGTTTTCAACAACAAATCACTCACAAACAGATGACCAAACAGAAAGAATCAACGGTTTGTTGGAGGAGTACCTATGACATTGTGTAAGTATAAGTCAACGTAATTGGTTGAGTTTACTTGATACCGCACAATTTTGCTATAACTTGCATAGATCTTCGGCTATGGAGAAAAATCCCTTTGAGATTGTGTTAGGACAACAGCCTCTCACACCATTAGAGATTGCTCAATAAAGGATAGTGGCAAATGTCTTGCAACGCATAAGTTTGCGATGGAGAAGGAAGAATTATTGGATGAGGCGAGGGATAATCTTCGAAAAGCTTCTTGACAGATGAAGAAGCAAGCGGATCTTCTAAGGAAACCGTTAGAATTTGACGTAGGAGATAAAGTTTTATTGAAACTAACCCTACAAATTTGGAAGAAGATCTCGAGTAATCAGTTTATAGGGGTTTGGTGTTGAAGTAAGATAGACCGTTTGAAGTGCTACGCAAAGTGGGGAATGTGACATACAGATTGAAATTGCCTAAATGGTTAAAGGTACACCTTACTTTTCATGTTAGTTTTCTCAAGTCTTACTATGAGGATGCATCAAATCCGAATGGGAGTCGAGTGAAGCAAGCTCCAATGGTTGTGAGGAAGCAGTTTGAAGATCATGTGGAGAAGATCTTAGACCATCGAATAATGGGTCAACACAAGAAGAACCGACGGACCGAGTTCTTGATTTAGTGAAAAGGTAACCTGTCGCGGAAGCTACATGGGAGAAAGATACGACTTTGTGGCAATTTGAGGACCCGGTGAACACCTACCTTCAGAATAATTCGACGAGGGCATTAAATCCATCTACTGGGGGTGGTTTGTTAGACCCTTAAACTTTGGAGCACTTCTCAGCGACCTTCATGAGGGAGGTTAGCTGGATTACAAGCATAAGGGAGGTATGCGAAAATACTAAGGCAAACATGGGTGAGTGAGATCAGATTTAGTGCGAATTTTGGTAAAGTCTCGGACCTTGTGGAGATTGACTTAACCTAGGCTAAGGACTTAATGGACTAAAGACTTGGCCCATGCTAGGATGAATGGACCATGACTAGCAGACTTATTGTGGGAAGCATTGAATCAGGCCAATGTGCTATGTGGGCTTCAACAAGATCACACTGCATCATCAACGGATAGAGATCTTGGATGATGTGGCGACAACTAGGAGTTAGAGTTACAGTGAGACTTAACATCTGAAGATAATGGAGATCTTCGAGGATAAGGATGTTAGTTTCCTATTTGAATGTAAACTCTATCTTTTTGTTATCTTGTAGATTATATCTTATCAGCTAGAGTCTTATTTGGATGGTGGTGTCATTCAATTGGTCCACGTGATGTAATCTGATAGAGATAGACGTGATCTTAGCACAATCTTAAGTAGTTCAGTTTGAGTAGGATTCTGAATATAACTTGACTTCCAAGTTAGAATGCCTATATATAGCTCATTCGAGCTTTGCTTTCAATTCAGTTAGAGAGAGAGAGCATTCCTTGTATTCTTTTGAGGGAAAGTAATATAAAGGTTGGTTTTACCGTATCTCTCTTGTGTTTCTTGTTGCCTTACTTTCTTATTGCTTTCGTAGCGTTGTTTTTTCGAGTGTGAGAGGTAAATACTTCGAGGGTTGTTGAAGGCTAAAATCTTGCTTAAGCGGACCTAAGTCAGACTACCGGGCAAAGGGTGTTGGCGATCAACTTCGGTGAAAGTTCGAGTCCAAAGGTGACCTTTGTATCAACAACAATTGATTGCATTTTGTCAGTTTTTAATTACTTATCGGTTAAATTACATAAATTTGATTCGGATAAAGATAATAAAGTGACTTGATAAATGATCTAGGTTAATGTATTGAAGTCCAGAAGGAAATTTGACTCCGATCAGTGTGGACCAGATCTATATCGGGCTTGTGATATAGATGCCTAATATGGAAGCTATATATAGAGGTTAAGGTCTTATGTAGTTACTTAAGTAATTCATAAATGTAAAATTACACTGACCCATTTAGAGGTTCACGTTTTAAGAAAATTACAAAAAGATATTGAACAAATCTCAGTGAGTAGATCTTGTGAAGGTGTCGGAGGATTCGTGCTCGTTTCAACCTCGGAAAGCTCCTCCAATTGTTATGGAACCGAAATAAGATATTTTCGTATTTTTCATTATTTCCTTTTTACATTCGATTCGGGATACGTAACTAAGGCTCTTGTTACGTATTACACGTAATATCAGAGCGGTTACGTGATCAGATGGTTAAAAACAAAGTTTTTTCAGTTTTTCTCCATAAGAGTTTCAGAGAAAAACGATCCATTTTTTAGTTCTTTCTTACGTATGATTGCTTGAAAGTGAGCCACATGTGGTTAACATCGAAAAACAAGCTAAAAACTAGACACGGAGTGCGACAAACCTAGCTGAAACTCTACAGAAATTGCCTCGATTGTTGCCTTTGACTGAGACTGTCGGGCACCTGTGGTACACACACCCCACATGTGCACAGTGCATGCAAGAGGGCGGTGGATCGGGCGCATGTCGATGCGTGGGATATGAGCGTATGATGCACGTGCTAGCCACTTGTCTCAACTCGCGGTGTGTACAGGTGAGGAGGCATGTCTGGTGCATGTTTCAGGCACATCTGGGCATAAGGCACGTGCGCCACAAGTGCCAACAGTGGTTCAGGCATGACGATGCCCATACATAACTGAACATGGGCACTCGTGACATCATCATGACGTCGCGTTGACAATATTACTGGGCTTAGCAATTTTAGCTCGAGTTGACTGGGCTACGGGCAGGCCATGAGCTAAAACAGTTCGACAGATCAGGCCACTGGCTGAGAACATACTGGGCTGAGCCTACCTGTGGCCAGATCGGAATAACAAAAACAACATCATTTTGTCAAAAACAACGTCGTTTTGTAATTTTTAATAAAAAAGTAAGGATGGCCCGACCCGTGGCCCATCCAACCACAGGCCATCCTGTAAGGGGTTGGACCGGTCGAACCAGGAGTGGCCTAGGCCTGGCTAGACCCATTGACATCCCTAGTTATCGCATAGTAACATGCTGACGTCAACATTATAATACAGTTGACGTCATGCTGACTTCAACACAGAAAAAACTCAAAAATTTTAGAATTCTCATAATGATGCCCCAGGTTATTTTGGGTCAGTTTTGGGGTCTAAGGAATTCATAAAATGAGTTTTTAAATTTTTCTGGATTTATTACATTGGTAATTTAACTTCAAAAAAAGTATTAAGGCATTCTAAAGTAGTTTTTGAGTGAATTTTTGTGCTACGGACTTGACATGAGAAAGATACTTGAGAGTTTAGTGTCTCGTGTGATAGGTTTAGTGTTCGATAACGAACAATAGTGGCTTTGGTTGAGATTTTTTGGGATAAAAGTCTCAAATAAAGTTTACTGATAATGTTTTCAGCATTGATAATTAGACTATGCATTCGGGTTTTGCATTATTGATGGGATATTTTGTCGCATACTATATGCCCATAAAGAATGTGAGGATAACTTTTAGGTACTGATGAGAATGTAGTCACCACAGTAATCTTTCGAGTCAATATTTTGAATTATTCTGCTTACATATTAGGGGATGTCTATGGTCTTATGTTCGATTATTCTGCCCACAGGTGTTGGCCGTACATAGGATTTTGAGATGTGCATAAAGACATTAGATGGAGGAAAATCATTGCTTAAATGATCGATTTACCTACAGGTGGTAGTGTCATAAGAGTTGATGGTGTATACTCTGATCACTTTTATGTGGAGGTCTGGTTGCATGTATTATGTATTCAGCCTATAGGCGTTTCATCATATGTGTAATCAGATTCTCAGTAAAGATACTATTTTAAGGCTTTGAGTATTGTTGTTATCCTACATATGTGATGATCTTTGCATTGTTATTTTGTAGTAACCTTTTCTATCAACAACAACAGTGTCACTATTGAAACACCGACCAGTTTCAATTTTAAGCAGTGGAAGAAAGATGTAAAGTTTGCCTTAGAGATGGCAAATATCAACATGACCATGTTGAGGAATAAACTATTTCCACTCACGTCCATCAGCTCAAAAGCTAATAAAGCAGCCTTTGTCTAGGAGCAGTCAAATAGGATATGCTATTTGACCATTAATAGGTTAATCCCGGATCATCTGCTGAGTGGACTACCAGACATTAACATAGCAGAGGAGTTTTTGGATAATGCTTCCTAGAGGTATATGGTCTCGCTAATGCTGAAATAAGTACCTTATGTAAAGAATTATTCTCTATGAGGTATACTAAAGAATAAGGAGTACGGGACTACATCATCAGGATGGTTCGTTGGAGATTCAAATTCATGATGTAGTGATAGTGCACCAAGCTCTAAATACGCTCCCACCAAAGTTTGGTATTTTGGTCACTTTCTTATATTTCAGAAAATGAGGCTTGGCATATCATTGCCTAGATTTCCTGATGTGTTGCAGAAGAGGAGAAACTAAAGAACACTCCTCATACAGCTTTGTTTGTTACCAAAGGAAAGGGAAAGGCCAAGCCCCAAAAGTTCAAAAGTAGGAAATCCAAACCCTCTCTGCATTTACAAACTAGTCAGTCTAATATTACAAAAGGTTCACAAGATTTCAATAATATGTAGTGCTTCTTTTGCAAAAAGAAGGGCATAAGAAATCCGATTGCTAGAAATATAAAGTCTAGAAAGTCAAACAGGAACTGTCAGGTACCTCCCTGACTTATATGATTTATGAATCCAATATTACTATAGCCACATCCAGTTCTTGGTGGCTAGATAAAGGAGCATCTAATCATGTTGCTTCCACAATACAAGGATTTAGATTTAGGAGAAAGCCAACTAAAAGGGAGGAGAAATTAATAGTTGACAATAATGAAGGAGTTAGAGTTTTGTATATATGGGATGTATGTTTAAACCTTGATATGTGGTTTGTATTTGTATTACACGACACATTTTATGTAACATCCCATTACCTATGGGAAGGTTAGATTGGTAAATAGGAGTGTTCAGTGAGAGGGAAGAGATGCATTTTTATGTTCATGCATAATATGACCTGCTCATGCAAGTGAATAGTGAACTTTTCTGCACATGAATT
>JAOTAY010000002.1:8454842-8473250 GCA_025629805.1 Erythroxylum baracoense | reverse complement strand
GTTAAATGTACAACGTGACATGGTTGATCTAGTGTATGTGATCTAATGTGATATATGTTATGTGTGATAATGTGATGTATGAATTGAGTGAACCATCGACGATGGTTATCTCATTGAGTTCGCAAAACTCACCCAAAATTTACAACTATTTTTCAGGATCGGAAGAATATCCAGTTAGACCAACGGGAGTATGCCTATAGCATACAAGTGAAGGATAGAGGTCTGGATCAGTTCGCGTCTGCACTGCATTTGCTTAATTGTATTGACATGATTATTCCGTAACTTTTTGTATAAAAAAATGTATTTCAAAGCAACTAAGGTGTTTTATAAATGTGAAAAGGCCCAAATGACCATTGAAATTTCTGATGATTGTATGGTTGTGATTGAAAAAGTTTATGATTAAAATGGGCCCGAATCAATTATTGATTTTTCGCAAAAGTGTGCATTGTTTCAAAAACAAAAAAATTTGTAATAAGATTTGACTGATTGACTGCTCTAGCATGCCACCCTCGCGGGGCAAGAGCTCGGACATCACCCATTGATGTCAGGTTCGGGTCTTGCGGGAGTGGGATGCTAAATTTTATATACTATTTTTTTGACGAAATCTAATCTCTGTATCAGTGTTAAACAAAGAAGGTTATCGTTGTGTCGTTAATACTTCAGTTGTAACTTTATCTTTCAATGCAAAACATATTGGAAATGCCTTCTTGTCATATGAATTATATAGAATGTGTCTTACCTCTCATGAAATGTATGTTTCTTCATATATTGCTAAACCTGTTACTTGAAAGAGACCTCTGATAAAGGAAACGCTATACATTTTGTGGCATAAACGCTTAGGTCACATTTCCAGAGATAAAATTGAGAGATTAATAAAAGAAAACATTCCCCCAACTCTAGATTATGATGATCTAGAGACATGTGATGATTGTTACAAAGGTAAATTGACCAAAATAAAGAAAAAGCATCTGTATTGCTGGATCTCATATATACAGATATTAGTGCACCTTATACAGCTACATTATACAATTCTAGATATTTTTCGACATTTATTGATGATTATTCTTGTTACAATTATATGTTTTTTCTTAAGGAAATGTCTGAAGTTTTTGATAAATTCAAGATCTTTAAGACTGAGATTAAGAACAAATTGGAAAAATTTATCAAGATTGTCAGATATAACCATGGAGGAGAGTATTATGACAAATATGATGTTTCAACAAAAGAAAAGGGTTCATTTGCCAGATATGTGGAATCGGTTGAAATAGTGACTCAGTTCATTATACCAGGTAGTCCTAAGCAAAATGGTGTAGCCGAAAGGCGTAACCATACCCTGAAGGACATGATTAAGTTAATGCAGAGCAGGACTAATAAGTCAATGCAGAGCAGGACTAACCTACCTGATTACCTTTAGGGTGAAGCCATCAAGATGACATTATATATACTGAACAGAGTCTTGAGCAAGTCAGTGCCGAAGATGCCTTTTGAGATCTAGAAAAGGTGGAAACCTAGCCTTTGACACAATCGTGTATGGGGTTGCCCTATTGAGATACGTTTGAATAATCCTTATGAAAACAAACTGCACACTCGTTCTAATTGTTGCTACTTAGTTGGATTCCCCGACCACTCTTAAGGCTATACATTTTATTGTAAAAAGCGTGGCTAAAATAGTTTAATAAACAACTAAGTTTCTGGAATATGATGTCTATGATAAGGGTAGACCCTCTCACCTTTTGGATAATAACAGGATGGATGCTACAGTTGTTTCATATTTGCCACTTATATAGTCAAGTCCAGTGGATTAAGGTCTTAGTATTGTACCTGTACAAGAACAAAAACCCATACCTATATAAACAGAGGTTCATGAGGTACAAGAACCAATGCAGTTGCGAAGATCGACTAGAGTGAGATGATCTGCTATCCCATCTGATTACATAGTCTATTTGGGTGAATAAGACTATGATATTGGACATATTGTGGATCAAGTTACTTTTACATAAGTTGTTTCTAGACCCCATGCAGATTTATAGTGTGATGTAATGAAAGACGAGATGCAATTCATGAAGCATAATAAGGTATGAGAGTTAGTTGATTTACTTTAACATTACAAACCTGTTAGTTGTAAATGGTTGCTTAAGACCAAGGACACTAAGGGTAAAGTTAAGTACTTTAAGGCTCGATTGGTTGCCAGAGGGTTCACTTAGAGAGAAAGAGTTGACTTTAATGTTACTTTCTCTCCCGCATCCTCTAAGGATGCATTCAGAGTACCTATGACAATAGTAGCTCATTATGGTATAGAGTTATATTAGATGGATGTTGAATCTGCTTTCTTGAATGGTGACCTTTGTGAAGAGGTCTATATGGAGTAACCTAAAGGCTTTAAGGATCAAAAAGAGACTGACAAGGTTTGCAAATTGAAAAAATTGATATATGGTTTTAAACAAGCTTCCAGATAGTGATACCTAAAGTTTGATGAGTTTTTGACCTCTTTTGGCTTCTTGGAGAACGAAGTCAAAAGATGTTTGTACTACATGGTCAAGGGGAGCAAAGTTATCTTCCTATTGTTATATGTGGATGATATATTGCTCGCATTAAATAACTTGACCATATTACATGAGGTTAAGCAACTTTTGACCAAACATTTTGATATGAAGGATCTTAGTGAAACATCTTTTGTCCTAAGTATTCAGATTCATCAGAATAGATCTCAACATTCTTTAGACCTCTCATAGAGTGCATACATTCAGCGTGTGTTACAAAGGTTTAATGTAAGATTCAAGTTACATTTTTATGTTAGCAGATGATGCAGTATTATAGAAGAGTGTCAGGCAGACCTTGATGACTTCCTCGACTATGCATGCAGAGTTTGTAGCATGTTATGGGGCTGCTTCACAGGCGGTGACTTAGAAGTTTGATTTTTGAGTTGTATGTGGTTGATTTAGTGGCTAGACCCATTTGATTGTATTGTCATAATCTTGTTGTTGTGTTGTTTAGTAATCACAATAAGAATATCACATGGTTTAGGCATTTGGAGGTCAAATACTTGACCATAAAGGAGTTAATACAAAAAGGTGACATTGAGGTGGAACATTTGAGGACTGACAAGTTGTTAGTTGGTCATTTAACTAAAAGACTTCACCCACTTGTGTTTGAAAAACATGTATACAGTATGAGTATATTAAAGTCCTGAGACACTGTTAGTTATGGATCATTATATTTGCTCATTGTATGTTTATACATTTTGAAGTATTATGACAGTATGGTTATTATTAATAAAGATGATCATCTTTTTATTCCCAGTAATATTTGTTATTATACATTGTCATAATACATGAGAAAGTCTTAAGGTCTGTGTCAATCTTAAGCATTTTAAAGGTCATTGGGCATATATATAGATTAACCAAGAGCCTATATCATTAGGACACATACAGTTTAATAAGTATATCCATAGATTTTAACATGACATAAGGGGTAATATAGATGTTTTTTCTAATACAATTTAGCGTTCGGTGAGAGAAAACAAGATTTCTCTATTGTAGTTTCGTATATGCAGTTTAACATAAAGTTTAGAAAAATTGAGACCTACACAAACAGAAAGATAATACATATCAGATTATACAGGTATCATCTGAATTTGCCATACTTTATTTTCTCATTCATGTTATTGAGGTATTAAATATGCGTGATTGTATTGGATCTGTGTCACATATGACATGTATGTGATATTTTTTGGTATCAAAAGCCTTACGGGACAGAATAATGGACTTTCATTATCTTTGGATCAACTGATTTTTAAACCTAGTCAACCAATACAGTAACATGGCTTAACCAGATTCTGAATTGATCTTAACCTTGAGGCAATACCGCAATTGATTATTGTCCAAGGGGGATAATGTTAGATATTTTCCTATAAAGATGGACAACAATTAATTGCATTTTGTCGGTTTTAATTACTTATTAGTTAAGTTATGTAAATTTGATCAAGATAAAGTTAATAAGGTGGTCCAATAACTGATCTAGGTTAATAGACTGAAGTTCAAGAGAAAAATAGACCTCGATTAGTGTGGACCAAACTCATATCAGGCCTGTGATAGGAAAACCCAATATGGAAGCTATATATAGAGGTTGAGGTCTCTTCTAGTTGCTTAAGTAATTCATGAACGTAAAGTTACTCTGACATATTCAGAGGTTCATGTTTTAAGAAAACTACAGAAAACATTGACTACGCCTCGGTGGGTAGATCCTATTAAGGCACGGGAGGATTTGTGCTCGTTTCGACCTCTGAAAGCTCCTCCGATCATTATGGAAATGAAATCAGGTATTTCTACATTTCTTTAATATTTCCCTTTCACGTTTGATCCAAGATACGTAACTAAAGCTCCTGTTATACGTTATATAATAATAAAGTTTAACAATCTTAACATTATGTTTATTAAATTAAAAGATATAAAATTAATAAATATAATAAAAAAGATTACGTGATATAAGTGAAATTTAAAAAACACAGATAAAAATAAAATGTCAAATTATTAAAATTTGCAACATATTTAACCCTCATATTTTCTTACTTACATGAATAATATATTAAAGTTGAGGCTAAAAGCCTAAATTGGGGCTTAAACTTTTTGAGTTTGATCATTTTGGGACTTAAACTTGAAACCTGCTCAATGAAGGGCTAAAATTTCACGAGTATGCTCAATTTAAGACTTTTTTTGGGAAAAAATTAGGACGTGTTTATACGAATCGTTACATGCAGGTCAATTAGTGTTTAAATGCCATGTTAATAGATCTAATTTATTGTCTAAGCCAGGTGGATTTTAAGAACAAATTAATTAATTTTGTTTAAATTTTGACTTAAACAAAAAACTCTTTAACCATAAAATCAACGATTTTTATGATCACACGTTTCATGTGAGTGTGAGATATCTCTTTTGGAGTTGAAGGTGAACAGGCGATAAGGTTTTTGGAGGTCTGAAACATATATGTGCTGTGATTAAAGACCGAAGTAGGTAATGAGTCATGCTCCCTTCTAATTTTTTTGTATAATTTTTTTGTTTTAATATTCACTTTACTCTTTTGCCCTAACAATGTTATATTTATGTAAATTATTTTATCTTTTTTAAATGAGTTTGATTATTAGGTTGAATAACATGTAGACGATAATTGTTTTTCATGTATAATTCTATTATGCATTTGTATATAAGATATGATCAAGTTTTCTCTTCCCCATGTACTTGACATTGTACGTAGGATATGACTTGTGTCACTTGGTTTAGCTTCGTTGGTGGTTATCCATGTTTTGTTATTCTCTATGCGCTGGATTCAAGATAAAGTATGACATTCATAGAAGTGATGTAGATTAACAGGAGCAAACGGATTCAGTTCTGTAAACATCATTTAGCTATTAGTGGGTGCACAATCAACATTACAACATTGTGCTGTAATACTTGAGAATGAGCTCAAGTAGTAGTTTTTCAAAGTAATGAGGTTGGTTAGAGGATTCAGTTTTTTGTTTTCTTGGTTGTGATTTTGTGTTGGGTTGGAATTTTTGAAAATTTCAACTTTGTTTGTAAAGGGACGCGTTCGAAACTTGATATGAGTTCATACAAGTTGATTTCTTCAACATACCCAGTTGAATGGGAC
Organism: Erythroxylum baracoense; assembly: GCA_025629805.1. Classification (NCBI taxonomy): domain Eukaryota; kingdom Viridiplantae; phylum Streptophyta; class Magnoliopsida; order Malpighiales; family Erythroxylaceae; genus Erythroxylum; species Erythroxylum baracoense. The sequence continues at coordinate 8,467,607 of JAOTAY010000002.1, read as the reverse complement.
TATGACGGAGAGGCTAAATATTGTTACTGTAACTTGAAAGCACCTAGATGGAGTTCATGGACTGATGAAAATTTAGGAAGAAGGTTTTATGACTGTCAACTCTTTTCGATAATTTTGGTACATTTTTATGTTGTTTTAGCTAAATATATTCATATATTTCATTAACAAATTGTTGCTTTTTCTTTGATGGTAGAGTGAAAATGTTTGTGTATTTCAAGAATGGCATGATTAAAGATTTTGTCCAAAAGCAAGACAAATTATTTTAGAGCTGAAAAACAGAAAGAAGATGTTATATTGTCAAAATAATCTATTGAAGGTGGAAGTGACAGAGTTAAGAGAAAATGTAGTAGATGTTTTGCAAGCTAAAAGGATTGCAGAAAATTTAAGGTTAAAGAATGAGTTAGTTGCCACGAGGACTAGTTATGAAACACATTCAGTAAAGTGTTAGAAATAGTTTGCATTCGTTAGTAGTCAAAAGAAGTTAAAAGAGGTAGCAATTGACTATTCTAAAAAATGTTATCAGTATTTTACCTTCAATCTAATGATTAACACAACAGTTAAGTTGTTTTATAAGCCATCAAATTATTGATGAGGAGATAAAGATGTTTAATAGATCTATAATTCCATCTAAGGTTGTATTAACAATGTACATGTTGTACCATTCATGAACTTCAACAAAAATGAAAAAACCTAAAAGAAATGCAATACACACTGATTGGAAAATAAAGGAAACCAACACTTTACTACTAAAAGCTAATTATCTCTTTCCATTCATAAACTTTAAACTTTCCCTGAAAAATATAAAACATTGCAGAGAATTTGACAATTCCAACCAAGCTTCCATCACCTTCGGTAACCCATTCAAGAACTTCTACAAAAAGGAAAAACATACAAGAAATTCAATTCAAACTAAAATTGGAAGTCATTGCATTCATTCCTTAGTAAAATTAATCCCAACAACATCCTTACAATTTATTATTGTTTAGTTCACAAATATTACAAAGTTGTTCAGTTTACTAACAATTAAATGTTAAGTTTACATTTTTTCCTTTCCCTTTGAAGATGCAGTTTGACTTTGTTGGCTTGGATTCACATGCATAGTAACATCTTCCTTCCTTTCTATTGATTTTTGCCCAAGGTTTAGTAGTCCCTAACTTCTCCTTCCAGGCTGTATATCAAATGCAAATGTTTGTTAAGTTTTATAAATTAATTAATGTTAAGTAAGAATGTAAAAATTAACACTTACATTTAGTATCTATAACCCTGTGGTTTCATTTGTGTATACCCCCATCCCTTCCATCCGTTTCTTGATCTTCCTATTTGCTTCTTATTGAAGAGAAGAGTATGTGATAGGCCTTTTTCCTGTAATTTTCACTTGAGAATTTGGACTACATTTGCCAATTGCCAACATCCTCAATCTGCTTCCATCATCTGCAACACCATAACCAGGCCCTCTTCTCCCTTTAGTTAAGTTATTGGCGGTGGCCTTTGAAGATGTACAAATATTTGTTGTTTCTGAAGCACCTCCAGGTGTTGGGAGAACAATTGAGGCTATTACATTTTTACTCCTACTTACATGAGCAGTACTTGAGGTGTTGGCAATACTTGAAGCAGTTGTAACACCAACAGATTCAAACACATCAGTAGAGGCAGACGCAAAGGTAGAGGCAGAAGTAGAAGCAGAGGCTTTTGCTTTTCATTTACCTTTTTTCCCCTTTCAGTGTTGGATGCAGATTTAGAGGTACTTATTGGATTGTTGGTGTTGGTTTCAACTGTGGATATATTTTCAGGGGTTGGCTGTGAGTTCGTTGTGTGCTGCTTCATATGGAAATCAGTTCACTAGACTGGGTTCGAATTTTGAAACTGGGTTGGAACCTGCCATTGATAACAGTGATAACAGAATAAAAAACTTAGAAGATTACCATTACTATGGAAAAGAATCTTAGCTGTATTATAAAAAGACAAAAAAACTTGGAAATTACCTATCAACCCTTCTAAGGATAACCTCTTTTGTTGTGTCTTTTGTATGGCAGTGGCTACATGTAATGATCATGTCCCTCGTAGACACGTGGTCAACATTTTGCTTTTGTTTACTTTTGTATTTTTTAAGCTCATCAATGCCTTTTTTCCTAGCTGTTTTAGGCCTACCAGGCCCTTATTTGAATTCTGGTAGCCTAATAGTTTCTTCATTGCTAATAGGCTAGTTCTTTATACCAGGCATCGATTGAATTGCCTTTTAATATGCTTTGACATATTCAGTCTTCCATAACCAACTAGAAGTGTACTCTTCAATATTAACCTTACTGTCTCTAATAGCATATATGACATGTGCACAAGAAATGACAGAGAGGGTGTATCTCCTACAAGAACATATTTTGTTCTAAAGCCTTACCACATATATGTTCTGTCCATGATCAATCTCATACCCTTCTTCTCCATTATGATGCAATGAACAATGTTGAGCAATCACGACACTCTTGTTAATAGCTTCACAAATTCTTGCCCCTAAATTACCTTTCCACTTGGTAGCCTTTTTCCTTTTTCTCACAATTCTTTTCATCAATTCTCTTCTCAAATGCTCAATTATTCTCTTCTCAAATGCTCAATTAACCACAAAACTAGCATTTTCCTTGCATCAACCAGAGTCTTATTGAAGACCTCACATAAGTTATTGTTAACCAACTCAATCATAGAATCTTCCCTCTAGAAAGCCCGGCACCATTGGATGAACTGGTACATAACTCTCAATATCTTCTGCTGCCCTTTGGTTCTTGGCTTTAAGCTTATCCAAAATTTCTTCATATTCCCTTACTGTGAAGGATTTCACAATTTTCCAAAAGTGCTCCTTCATCTCTCCCCCTTTATGTCCTTTTCCATGCTAATTAACATAAACATGTCCAGCATAAAACCTGTGCTTAGCATCTGGAAACAAATCGACAATGGCTTTATCAAGTCCCCACAATGAAAAACATAACCATTTGAATAGCATGTGGATGCAACTCTACATATTTTATAATAGTTACACTCTCAATGAAAGTAAAAACAAGATTGATGTGAAACTTTTACCTTTTATTAGTCAGTCATTATAGTCCAACCAATTCCGAAGCTCAAGTGAGGTAAATCTTCTTTCAACCTTTCAATGAACCACTTCCATGTGACTGTCGACTTAACTTTAACCATAGTCCAAGCAACAGGAAACATTTGATTGTTTCCATCTCTTTCCATAGCATATAAAAGTTCACCATTAGTTTTGGTTTTCAGCCAACATCAATCTAGGCTAAGAAAATACCTGTATCCATGTCTAAACCCATGTTTAATAGCTTTTAAGCATATGTATACTCTTTCAAATATAGGTGGAGATGTTGGAATTGGTCGAGACACTGTCAATGTAATAGTGCTTCCTGGGTTGGTCTGCCTAATCACTTCAGCATCAGACCAAAGCTTACCAAACTCCTCTTCAATGTTGATCACAACACTGTCTACTAGTTTTTTCTTTGCTCTTCTCACCATACTTATGAACACTTCAACACCTAAATAATCCTTAACGTAAAATTTTATATCATCATTCTTTAAAAATGGCTCCTTTTTAAGCTTATCCTTCAATAAGTCAGTTAAGATGCTGATGCTTATCGTAGGATTTGTATATATCATATTACAGTCATAATTGTTCCTAAATTTTTTAACTTGAAATGGTTGCAACTTCCTATCAAATGCTCCATATATATACCAAGGGAAGTTCTCTATCCTACATTTACCTTGGATAAAGTTGGGCTTATTTTTTGGTAAACATGACAGCCTTTTTGTTTTGATGGACAACAAACTCACTGCACGCTTAAATTGCAAATGATTAAGAAAAATTGTCCCTAATTCAATATAAGGCTCAGCTGCATTTTCATCATAAACAGGGTATTTCCTTTTCCTCCTAGTAGCTTCATCTACCATATCATCTACATCACTAACAAGTTCTCCATATTCATCATTGTCATAATATTTAGACAAAACTACCTCATCTTCATCATCTGCATCACCTTCATGTGGTCCATTATCTTCATCCGAACCATTATCTTCATCCGGACCATTATCTTCATCTCTTTGCTCTAAATCCTCTTTAACATCTTCATCCGGACCATTACCTTCTTCTCCTTGCTTTAAATCCTCTTCATCCTCTTTAACTTCCATATTTGTATCATCTTCATTCTCTATATTTGCATCATTTTCATCCTCTACATTGACCACATTGTCTAAATTACCTACATTACCTCCAAACCCTTCATTATTAACATCCTTACCATTATCTTCAACTACATTACCTTGATTAACCTCATTACATTCATCCTCAATCACTTCAACAGGGGTATTCACACCATGTTCAATATAAATATCAATACCACCAGTACCCATCATCTTTCTAATCATATCTAACACACTAGCATCATTTTGTACAACTCTCAAACTATTATATAGTTCAAAACTAGGCATAAGATAAAATATCTTTTTCACATTGTTATACTCACTTCTCTTACATACATTAACCAATTAGCTCAGTAAGTCAAGATCAAATTTAATTTCATCCACAAAACCACCCTCATACATAACATTATCACCCACATTAACAAAACATCTCGCATGGTGAAACCTCAGAGTTACTTCATCAAATGTCATTATGCCAAATCGAAAAAACCAACTCCAGAAAAACGAAAGCACTTAATCAAAATTTTGAAAGGAAATAGTAAAGTGAAAGTGAAAATTTCAAACCTAGCACAGCACATGATGCTTAACATATCCATAACAATTCTATCAACCAACTTACTAAGTTCTATTAATTAAGGTATGTGACGTTGTTTACACCTGTGAATCGAGAAACATGTTCTCGTTGTGACTCCTATGCTCTTGGAATTTTTTACCTATAAGCCTCATGGGAGCTGCATCACTGGTTTCCAGCCTATATACCTACCTAATGGTTTATTATGCCTTAGTGTTTAAAAAATATCCATATAAAATGCAATCCTTATTTAATTCAATTGTTACATCAACTTTAAGTTACTAGTAATTAGAGTCTTTCAAATTTAAGTTACTACTAGAATAACAAAATCAGAACTTTATGTTATCATCAATGATAGTCAGATTATTGCAAACAACAACATAAAAATAATACATCAGTTGCAATTAAAAACATACACACTCATACGACAAATACTCCCACTAGTTAAACAAAAAGGATGTAGAAGGGCAACGAAATTAAAAACATCAAATTAAGATTTTGTATGACCAATTACTTTTCTATTGTGCTCTGATTTGTATGAAAGATGAATTTTTCTACCAAGCAAAGCACAATAGAAAAGCTGTTGGTCATAGCAGCTACCCATTCTACAACTGATCATTTTCGGTAGAAGATGAAACTAATATCAATTTGCTTCTGCCCACTCATTCATACTGTCTTCCTCAAACTACTCTAACTTCAGACTTCTTTAACCTCAAACTTCTTTTTACCGCTCTAACCTCAGACTTCTCTAAGCTCAGACCTCTCATAATCAAATGTTTACTGCTCTTAAGTCTGATGACTAATACTTTAATTCTAGGATTTACCTTAGTTTCAAGAGATGATGTGTGAACCAGGCAAGCCAATCCCTTCAATGAAAACTGGAGCGCGAATCGGGGGATGGTGAAGATGCATCAACCAACCAACACAACCCCTTCAACGAATGATAAATCGCGGATCTGGTGAGGGCAACCCTTGGCGAAGATGCGTGAACTAGGCTAGACAACCCTTGCACGAAGACTGGAGCAGAATGGCTGACGGTGAAGATACGACAGAGAGGGGAGCGACGATGGAATTTTAGGATTTTTTGTAACTTTTTGGTTTCTCTTTTTTTACTTTACGAAAATTACAGAATTTACGAAAATTTACAAAATTTTAGAGTTAAAACTTAAAACCTTTTACTCTTTTATACGTGGTATTTCAAAAAAGGGTAATAGTATCACGTTGTTGCATGTAACGACATATATAAACATGTCCTAATTTTCCTCCGAAAAAGTCTTAAATTGAGTAGACTCGTGAAATTTTAGCCCTTCATTGAGCAGATTTCAAATTTAAATCACAAAATGATTAAACTCAAAAAGGTTAAGCTCCAATTTGGACTTTTAGCTTTAGAGTTGGTATCAAAATTTGATTTTAGTACAGTACAGTACCAATATTAATAAATATCATATAATATTCAGGAAAAATTTTAAAATTTAAAAATTACAAATATAAAATTATAAAATAATCCTTAAATAAATAATAACTATCATTTTCAAATATACATCAATCCTTAAACATATATTCATTATAAATTTCAAGTTAAGTAATTTTATATGGTAAGTAGATGTTAACGCAACCAAAAGAAAAAAGGGTTTGTTAAACTTTTTTCTCATGGAAATAAATTTTTGTAATTTGACACAAGATATCTGGATTAACTACAAGTATTTTTATAATTATAGTAGAAGTCTGATTATAATTTTTAGATCATAAACTTGATTCTATAACTCAAGTTAAATTTTTTGACCAGTGTTGAAAGGAGCAATTGGCGGTAACTGGCAGCAGTGATTGGCGGCTAACTGGAGATCTAAGGAGGAGACAATGGGCAGCCTTTGAAGAAACTCTATAAAGGATAGCCGTGGAGACAATAGCGAGGAGGTGAAAAACGAAGAGGAGATAGAAATGGAGATGAAGAGACGACAAACTGAAGCTTGTGAGTTCAAAACAAAAGAAAAGGGAGAAGAGACAACGGTAAATATTCCTGTGAAGAGAGAAAAGAAAAATAAAATAAAAAAGAAAGGCTTGGGAGAGTAAAAGTCGACGACTAAAATTGATTTTAAGAGTAATTTTAAATTTTTTTAAAATTATATTTTATCGATGTTTCGATTAACGGTTAACATTGACTAATACCAATCGAAAGGGTCGACAGTGACCCATATCTTAACGAATATGAATTTGTATTTGTTGGTATTATTTTGTGTTGGAGTGACCTGTGTGATACGCTATTCGTTTCTTTGCCCCCGTAGCAGAAAAGGTTTCACCATCGTACGACATTAGCGTCGCGTAATTTGGAGTTTCAATTTAAATAATTTTTGGGGGCTTTTAGAAAATTATGAGAAATAGTATGTTATTAATGCGCATCATTTTACAAAAGGAAAGCAGGGTATTCTATAACAGGTTGCTTGTCGACAAGGCACCTTATATCGGTTAAAACTATATTTTTTTTCCGTAACAACTTGTTAAGGTTTTGGTCGTGTACGGTGTAAGTTACCATGATATGTGTTATCGGAGGATTTTGAAAACCCAAGTGCATCAATTTGCTCGCGCGTTTACCAATGTAAATTTGCCGTTGGTCTAAGGTCTAAGCTAGACTGAAGTGGCCAAACAACCTTTTATTTGGCTTGAAAATTTACTACTAGCTTGTGTTTGGATCTTTGTTTAGTGATTTTCACGAGAAATCAGTTAAACAATAAACACATTCGCATAAAATTTTCCTTGGCAGGTAAGCTAATAGATATGGCGGGATTGAGTCCATTGAATTAGACTCGAAGAAAGTGCCCAGTTGGCGTACGCATTGCCTTTTTTCACATGAGCAAACCATGGTGTAATAACATCGATTTCCACTTCCACATCCTGCCTCTGGCAACCACGCATCATTAGACAGACAAGGTCTGCAGACAGGAGAAACTTTGTGCAGTCAGGAGGAGGCACGTAGCCGCTTTTTGGGAATAATACTGTGATGTATTGAATGAAAAAAAATACATGTGGCCAAACAAGAATGATGCCCTCTTCTTTAATTTATAATATTTTACCTGTTTAATGTATGATATTGATGGTAGGCATGTAACTCCTTTCCCTTTTGCACACAACTTAGACAACGCATGCCTGCCTGATTTTGATCTGTGGCTGACTTCTCCCAAAGCAATGTGATTTCGCTGCGTGCGAGCATGAACTGATGAAAGTCTAGGCCTAGCAGATAGACCCAAATAGACCCAACTAGGCTTGCAAAAGTATGTTTTTGGGTCTAAATCCTTCTTCACTTAGTCAGTCTGGATTAGGTCCAAATATAGTCCCGAAGCAGATAACTCTTAATCCTTACAGTGAAATCTTCTGAATTAATCAAATAATGCACCAAATCGTCAAAATCACATCTACGGTCACGGACCATTAATTGACGTCCATTCATCCATTCAAGTAATATCTTTGTTGATGATTAGATAGTTATTGTGGAGGCCACGCAGACATCCATTGCCATGGTAAAAACCTACATGACTGCCCCTCGTAATTTTTTGGCGATTTCCCTTCTTGGTTGATAGGACGTTACTTCATGTTAATGCTTTCAAATCATGGTACGAGAATGTCTAGATCTTTGTGACTTATAGTTAGTCGATGAGTCATACCTCTCCCATCCTTTTTCCTGATTTTCTTAACTTTCTTTTTGCTAATTTCAAGGATTCTTGTAGTTAGAAAGAGAGCTCATGCGAATATTTCCAACAAGAATTTGATTTGATTGCAGCGGGACGAGATACGAGTATCACTATGCTTTCTAAAGTTCAAATAAGATGGAGTTATGAAAATGAGGAAATTTTAGTTCAATAGTATGAGAATGGTTTGAATTGAGGCTTTCATAGATTGCTTGCAATGTAGAAGGAGTTCAACTCCTACCAACAAGCTCTTTACTTTTGATGAAGAATATTTTTTAGTTTATTAAATAATTTATTTGATTCATATAAAAATAACAAATTAACAAAAATAATAAATTAGTCTATTATAAATTACATCTTTCACACAATTTGTCTCCAACCTAATATTGTAATAATAAAATTTTGTTTTGATATTATTCATAATATTTTAAATTTAAATTAATATAATAAAAATTTAATAAAAAAGAATAAGATATTTAAAAATATTTAAATAATAATTTTTAATTTTTTAATAAATTTATAAACTCTTTGATTTCATATACAAAATTAATAGCCACCCATATAAAGGATGTCATATTAGAATAAATCCTAGCAAGAGTCATGCCTGAGTTCCAATCTTCTTTTTTTAAGTTTAAGCTATTAAAACATAGCTAAAAGTGCTAAACTTTTGAGTTTACACCATCCTACAAATACACGGTTGAAGCATAAAAGAGGTTAAAAGGAAACAAAAAGATAACCACTTAAGTAACAAGCATCGGTAGCTACAAAAGACAGAAACCACTCAGTTACAAGCATCGGTGGGTACAAAAAAAGAAAGAAAATCCAAGGTGACGTGTCTTCATGACAACTATCCTTACCATTAGGCTTTGGCTTTATGAGACGCCCACTCCATCTCCATTTGAGTTGCTATGTTCCCATCCCATCACCTATCACTTACCGATCTGTAATGCACTCCACTTTGTTTTCCTCTTTAGGCTCTGCATTTTCTTGATCATATATTACTGATCTTTTCCCCTCTTCTTCTTCTTTGTTCTTCCCCCACAATACACCATAGAGCCCACCCACTAGCAAGACTGCCCCACCGATGCTGCAATAGAGGTCAGATAAGGAACCTGTCAACTATTTATTTGATTTCCTTACGGATAAATCATTAGTAAACTCAAGAGTGTCTGTGTCTCATTAGTTTCTAGGAAGATCACAAGTAGTAAAGACGTATTTGCATACTAGAAGCACTAGTTCAGGAAGAGAAGCTAGGATTTAGACCTCCCCCAATGAAGGGTTTCTTTCCACAAGAGTACTGAGAAAATGGCTGTTATAAGAAGTGCCAAGGGAGTGAACATTGCTGTGAAAACTGGTCCTTTCTTCTGTATTGCCCAAACTTGCAACCAGTAGGTGATTCCAGTCACCACTATACCCTGCCATTATATAGTCAGTTCCAACCTGTGCCAATTTTATGTAATTGCATGCAAGTCTGTGTGAATGTAAAACACTAGATATAAATCAACTGGAACCATATCGATGTAGACATAAATGATTTGTAAGTGATATATGTCGATAACCACTATAATTTTGTACCACACCAGTCGTTGAATAGGACATTCTTTTATCTCCTATAGAAAGCAATTTAGGTCATTCTAGTTCAAGCTGGAAATTATACTTTTAGTTCCATTTTATCGGTTACTTTAGCTGATTTGATAGGTGTCTAAAGGGCGTTGCCACGAGGCCAAGATTTTTTTAAAGGTAACGGATAAGATAAATCGAGCTAAAATTTTTAGTATAAAAATCCTTAGAACTATTGGCTAATTAATCAACCTTCAACATAAACGCAATACAATGGGGAATCGGATTTGTGAAATTAAAATTTATATGAAGCATTTGGATTTATATATTTGAACATCATAATAAATCAAATTTCAGTTTCGAGCTAATTTGAGATAAATAGCATAATCTGGCGAATTAATTTGGAAAGTGCAACTCTTTTCTTATACAAAAGACGATTAATTAAGACGACGACAGAAATGGTTGGAATTCTTACACAATAGGCCACTGACAAAAGTTGCACATCCCAGCCAAGCTTCCAGGCTGATGGATTCCTCTCCACTGCAATGCTCCATGTAGCCGATTGAATGAAGCTAAAGAAGCACTGCAGGGTGGTAAAACGCAGTTTTGAAGGATATTGCTTGACAATGGGAGTCTATAAGAGCAACAAAGCCCGAGTCAAAAACATAGAAAAAAGAAGCAGTAACCAAAACAGAAAAATAATTCAGAAGATGAACAATATTTATGTAGAGGAAAGAAATTTAGAAAGCTATTGCTCATTATGGACTCCTACCTGCAAAATAAGCCACAAAGACCATAATATGTTGGCAGAGATCATGATGAGAGCGCCTTTGATCCAATCCCCTGATCTAGAATAAGTGTTGAGAGATGGACCCTGATGAGGATGATGCCTCAGTTCGTCAATGGATGGATACCAGTTGTGAATTCTGATAGGAGGCCCTTTAACGAAAGCAAACACCAGTGCCCCGGAAACCCCCAACACAGAACCTAGAACCTTGGCAATTCCATGCACTCGTTTTACTGAAATAATCTCCATCCTGAAATGTATGTGTGTTCCACAGAATTCCTATTTGTTTAGCTCAAGGACTGAGATTTGAATCTAGTAATGCTGATAATTAAGATGATGATCATTTTACATTTACCTTAAGAAGGCGGCCATGACAAAGGTAATGACAGGAATGGCATTAGTGGTTGCGGCAGCAAATGTTGCGGGTATATAGTTGATTGCGGCGTAGTAGAGGTTTAAACTCAGCGTAAGTCTGGAAAACATGAACATTTAAGTTCCCGTTAAATACATGAGATCAGGATCCAATCCAGGGAACTAATTATAAGTAACCTTTCGGCTGTCCATAGTCCATACCCACAGAGAGAAACCATGAAGATCTTGCATATTAACTTGTATGACAAGGGACAGGTCTTGTTACTGAAAACAGTATAACACAAATTGAGCCTGTTAGGCACTATAACTGAAGAAAGTAATGAAAGGATAAAGAAAGCGAGTGTGGTAAATGTAAAAATTTGACTTCCAACCTTTCAAGGAAGAAGGCAAATGGAGCAAGTGCAACAGTGGCAAAAGCCTGGCGATAAACCACGAAGACATAAGAGTTCATTCCTTTAGAAATTGCAACTTTGGAGAACAAGGCCATGCCTGCATATATAAACTGGATGAAGAGCATTGCAATATAAGGCTTATGTCTCTCCATAACAATCCCATTCCCAAGTATGCTCTTCATTCTGTGCAGTACTCTTATCTCCTAGTAGCTTGCAGTATAATTTTACACTTGGAAGCTCTCCAATTTATAGAGAAAGTGCTGCACTAACGTCTCCATCTTTTTTGTAACAACTTAGAATTTGATTATGGAAAACAATTATTGCACGAAACCATTCTGCAGTTTGGATCCGTAATAAATTAAAAAAAAAAAACCTTAGGTGGAGGGACATGGAATAGTAAACAGGAAAAAAAAAAAACTCTGGCTTGGAGCAATTAATTCATTATCGTTAGTTTTGTAGGTCAATAGTAGATGAAACTTAAAATTGTCCTTTTTCGTTCAAATTCTAATAAAGCTTTGTTCTTACAAAATAATTGTCGTACATGAAGTCAGGTGTGCCACTATGATGTGGAAAGTTTTGTCGCGCTTTACTAATAATGAGCATATAGTTCCCTCAATTTTCATATTACAGAAATGCTTATGCCAGGATTTTATCAGACTAAAGGGTGCATAACCTCGGTCAAGCTTCTGCTGAACTTGACGACAAATTTTCACACCCAATAAGGCTAAGAAATCCAAAAACTGTAAACTCCACGTGCCATAATTCTCTTCACATCAAGAAATCGGCGTGTGTTTTACTTATGTGGAGGGGTTTAGAAGTTCTCTCTATGTTTTTTTTTTTTTTGTGTTTTTACTTTCAAGCAGTGCTTCGTTCCATACTGTCTGGCCGATGGCTGAAAACGAAACAATATCCAAGGTATTGGTACCGGTGGTCAGCATCAGTTGATATAGGGTGTTTTCGTCGGCCGGTATTTTGTACCGACCGGTACCATAAGTTTTAGAAAAGTGAGAGGCTATTTAGCAAAAATCAATTTTTTTTCCCAAAACCCCCACCCCCGATGCCATCTGCACACTCTCTGCTACTTTGATTTTTTTCTCTCTGTGACTCACCTCCATACATCTGCAACTATCAGATCTAGAATAATATCAGATCTAAACCCAACCCGACCCGAAAACTAATTGTGAAAATTTTTGGGTATATTTTCACTTTTTA
>JAOTAY010000002.1:8426888-8454742 GCA_025629805.1 Erythroxylum baracoense | reverse complement strand
CCAAAATTGCAAAATATTTTTCAGGACCGAGAGATTAGGCTCCTAGCTCCAGAGGGACTTCTCTGAGACTGTGTAGATCAGATTGGCGAGAGAGGTCATGGCACACAGGTCGGTCAGCTGGGATTTCTGGATTTTGGATGACCTAGATAGTTGATGTTTTTCTTCCTCTTTCATAGTATCTGTATTAGGGTTTTTGTATGTACAGATATGTACAGACTGTACATTTGATTTATAAAACTGTAGATTTTGAGTAATGAAAAGAGGAAGAGTTTGGTTTTAAAAATTTTATGATTTACAAGTATTGCTTTAATTATTCAAATTGATATGATGCCATGTGGAGTTCTGTAGCGATCGCACGTAGCGCTCCCTTATCGTAGGATATGTATCGGAATGACCTACGGGCTTCTCGGTGCGTACCCTAGGGTAATGGGGTGTTACACAAAATGTCATCGAAATTCATTTCTGTCAATGTTACAGAAGAGTCCCTTGCCTTTTATGGTTATTCACTATGATGTATGAGGTCCATCCAAAATTCCAACTTTAGGTGGGTCTCGTTAGTTTGTTACTTTTATTGATGATTGTACAAGGATGACTAGGTTATGCTTAATGAAATCCAAGAGTGAAGTGAATTTCTTGTTCCAAAAATTCCATAAGATCATTAAAACTCAGTACAATGCACAGGTTCAAGTTCTTTGCAGTGATAATGGTGGAGAATATTAGAGCTTTGAATTAAAATATTATTTAGAAGCACAAGGTATTATTAATCAAACTACTTACATGGATACACTCTAACAGAATGGGATAGCCCATTTACTAAATTTCTTCGTGCCTTATTAATTCAAGTTAATATGCCATTGCTTAATAGTAAGAAGTTCTTTCTCTCGGTGCATATTTGATTAATTGAACTCCCTCTCGGTCTATTAAATTTCGAACACTACTTCAAGTCCTCACTAATGTTGTAGTTACTCCACCAATACCAAATACGCATCCTTATGAATTTGGATGCGTAACATTTGTGCATATTAATAAACATCAACACAATAAGCTAGATCCATGAGCCCTATGATGTGTTTTTTCTAGTATGAAACAAACTAAAAGGGGTATCAGAGTTATCATACTCTAACTAAATGTAAGTTTATAAAATGGATGTAGTCTTTTATGAAGATACAATCCATTTCTTTAAGTATGAACTTTAGGGGGAGAACTAGAAGGAAATTCAGACTTTTGATATAAACTTCATGGGGAGTAAGAAGGTGAATCTCATGTTTTAGATGTTAATGTTGTTAGTGATGGTGTTAATAATCAGTTGGAACATGAAGAGAAGCAAGAAGGCGCTATTGAACAAGAGGATATTGAATAAGAGGGGACTACTAAAGAGGAGGATGTTGGTCCATCAAGTGTAAAATTTAAGACTCTCACTAATATACCATACCAATTGTTTACTGAGGATGTTCCTCTTTTTGACTCTAAGCAAAACAACTACCAAAGCATCTTACTAGAGGAATTCCTAATCATATGAACCTGAAATTTCAAGTAGAGTTAAATATTTCATAAGTCATAATGTATCAAATAATAATCTGTCAAAATCAAATAAGTCATTTGTAAATCAATTATCTGTTGTAGTTATTCCTAATAGTGTGCAGGAAGCTCTAGTTATTCCAAAGTGGAGAGCTGCAAATGAGGAAATAACCTCTTTACAAAAAAATAAAACTTGATAAAACTTGGGAGATTGTTAATTGCCCACCAGGAAAGAAGCCAGTTGGATGTTGATGGGTTTACACTATAAAATACAATGCAGATGGCATAGTTGAAAGGTTCAAAGCAAGATTAGGAGCAAAAGGGTAATGCCCAAACTTATGAGATTGATTACATAGAGACATTTGCTTATATAGCTAAAATCAATATTATTAGAGTATTGTTATCCCTAGCTGCAAACTTGTATTGGCCTTTGCAAAAATTTTATGTAAAGAATGCTTTTTTGTGTGGTGCTTATCTAAAGAAATCTATATATGGAGCTTCCATTAAGTTGTATGGTAGTATAAAGATAAAGTAAAAAGGTTTGTAGATTGAAGTAATCATTGTACGAGCTGAAGCAGTCTCTAAGAGTATGGTTTGGAAGGTTTACAAGGTCTATAATAACTTTCAGATATCATTAAAGCAATTCTGCCCAAACTTTATTCTTGAAAAGAAGGCAAGATAAAATCGCTGCTCTTATTGTATATATAGATGACATGATGGTGACAAGAGATGATCCAAAAGAGAGGAAGGCACTACAAGAATACTTGAGTGGAGAATTTGAAATGAAAGATCTTGGTTGCTTGAAATATTTTCTTAGGATTAAAGTGTCTGGATTGAAGAAAGGAAATTTTCTATCACAAAGAAAATATGAATTAGACTTATTATAATAAACTGTATGTCAACATGTCAACCAACTGATACATCAGTTGAGGAAGGTTTGAAGTTATATGTATAAGCAAACCAAATGCCAGTTGATAATGGAAGATACTAAATGCTTATAGGAAGGCTATGTACTTGGCTCACCCAAAACCTGACCTCGTTTATGCTTTGAGTATTGTTAATCATTTTATGTTGTTAATTAGTTTATGTATAGTCCTGGAGAACAATATATGAGGGCAGTTATGAGAATTTTGAGGTATCTAAAATCTACTACAGGTAAAGGAATTTTGTTTACTAAAAATACAGATTGGCAAAGTATAAATGTGTATACAGATGCTAATTGGGATGGATCAATAGAAGATAAACGATCAACTTCTGGCTACTTCACATTTGTGGGTGGTAATCTAGTTATATAGAGAAGTAAAAGACAAAACGTAATCCCTCGATCAAGCATAGAAGCTAAATTTGGAGGTATAACACTTGGTCTTTGTGATGATTTGTGGCTTAGACTACTTTTACAATATTTAGGCTATCCACTTAAGCAGCCAGTTAGTCTTATATTGTGATAACAAAGCTGCTTGTGATATAGCTCACAATCCTGTCCAACATGATCAAACAAAGCATATTGAGGTTAACAGGTTCTTTATTAAGGAGAAGTTGGACGAAAAAATTGTAAAGTTGCCCAAGATGCGGTTTGAGAATCAATTGATCGACATTCTTACTAAAGTAGTTTCAAATCATATGTTCTCAAAATTTCTTGACAAGTTGGACATGTATGACATCTATGCACCAATTCCAAGAGGAGTGTTGAGATTTTCTCCATTAATTGTTATGGTTGTACAGTTGTAAATATATTCTTAGACTCCTAATTATAGGAGTAAGATTAATTGATGAGATTTCTTCCCTTATTCTACAATCTACCTAGTACGTTTTACGAGAAAGTAATGACGAACGTAATTATTTTCCTTCTTCTTCTTCTCATCTCTCAAGTAATGCCTCTTTACTACCAAAAACAATAGTAAAGAAAATTAAAGCATAAGTTATGTAAAATTTACTAACATTAAACTAGCAACTTTTAGAAATCACATTAAAAATTTATAAGGAATAGCATTTGTGTAATCGTAATACTAATTATCTGAAGTCTTATTTTACCAACAAATAATTTTGCAATATTATAATTTGAAAAGAAAACTCTTCATCTCAAAGACTAAATAAAGACTTTGGAGTACAAGCTTCGTCTCAAAAACAAATGTTAGGATGCATTTGGCAGTAGAAATTAGAACTATTAATTTTCAATTATGTTAGCTTGTTGATAACAAAAGATTAATTTTTTTTATCCCAACTAAATTCCGAAGATTTTAAAATAATTATTTTTATAACTTTATTTCTTACTATTTGATTAACACTTATTTTGGATAACTTTATTTACTCTATACTGGTTACAAGTGTAAAGATTGAGGCTGCAGTTCCAAATGTGTGAAGAGTTAGGATTGCATAGGACCACGTAGTTCTTAGTTTTATCATCGTTCATATGCTATTAAAATATTATATATCATTTAATAAATGTTCTATATTTTAGAAATCTTTAACCATGATTTTTTTCACATGTAAAATAAGGTATTAAAAAATAGCTGATCAATTTTTAAGTGTCAATTATAAGTATCGGAATAATTTAAAATATTAAGAAGTAAAATATTTGTTTTAACTAATTAAGTTGTATATGTACTCATACGGATAACACACAAATATAATGAATAATAAAACAAAGGAAGTCCTCATAGTATATATAATCTAGTGGTAATTAAAAATGAAATTTTTAGTTGCGTTCCTGGTCATCTACCATAATTAAATGGATGTAGGTATAGGAGAGAGTGTTGTGCCAAAGGTCCAACTCGTGAGTCTCTTAACTAATCCCCAATTCTTCAACTTGATTTGATCTTGACAAAAGAAGAGCTAACCAAATTGCTTGTATCCTTCTAAATGTTGCTTTCTGCCAAAATCCTCCTCTATCAGTCAGATCCTTCTAGCACCCAACTTTTCCTTTGTTATTCAAACTCATAGCCACGTTCCCTTGCCTTACATAAATGGTCTCTCGTGACAAACAAAGCAATCTAATGTCGAGCCTTGGGAGATAAAGGATCAAGATGAGGGTAAGTAATCTATTCCAAAAACAGAATGGCACTTGCACTTGTACATACTAAAGGATCATTCAAGCCTCATCTCTCTCCATTTAATTGTCGCAGTTACTAGGGTGGCTTAACGATAAATTAAGACGAACTAGCACGGAGCCGTTGAAGAGTTTTAGGATAGGTACTCTCTGTCTATGCTCTTTTGTTTTTCTTTGGTTCAGTCCTGGCAGAACACGCTAACGATATTAGTGCTTTTTAGGCTTGCTATCTATATTAAACTTTTCAAAATGTAAATACCCGCATCAAGTGCAACTGTCTCTTTCTCAATCTATTATTAGTGTCACCCAAAAATACATGTGGAGACTGGCCGT
The DNA here is from genome assembly GCA_025629805.1 of Erythroxylum baracoense. Classification (NCBI taxonomy): domain Eukaryota; kingdom Viridiplantae; phylum Streptophyta; class Magnoliopsida; order Malpighiales; family Erythroxylaceae; genus Erythroxylum; species Erythroxylum baracoense. The sequence continues at coordinate 8,449,845 of JAOTAY010000002.1, read as the reverse complement.
ATCTATTGCAAGTACAAAATAATAATACTCAAACTTCCCATGTCCACAAACCTGATAAGGATTGCTTTAGCAGTTAGATTCTGCGTAACAGAAGGAAATGACGGAAGTGATATTCACATATTCTAGCACGCCTGCTCTTGTATGATGTTTCTTTTCTCCTTTAATTTGCAGGGAACCATTGTTCTTGCTTTTCAGCACAGCTGCACTTTGATGATGACTATCTCTCTAGTTCTATGTCAAGCTTTGGATCCAGACTTGACGACAAAGAAGACATCTTTCCTGGTGTAGAAACAAAGGGGTACGAGGAGACTTGTCAGGAAACATCTTCTGTTATTTCTGAACTATACTTTAATGGCTTTCTTGCCATTGGAACTCTTGGTTCGGAACCCATAACCAGCGACCCTGCAACGCCAACCTTCACTATGTCTTTAGACAATGTTGGAGATGAAAAAGCAGAGGTTACAGAGACTGACCTGAAGCTCATCAACCTTGAACTAGATAAATTTCTGGAGTCTGAAGCTGATCAAGAAGAAATTTACAGTGACTCCTTAGCAAGGAACAGCTATGTCAGCACTATAACAATTAGTGGAATGCAAATAGAGGGAGCTAATAATGGTAAGGAGTGTGGAAAAGTTGTGATTTGTCCTCTTCAAGGGTATCTATTCGGGTCTTCGATTGAATTGCCAGAAACGAATACTGATGAGTTGGAGAAGTATAAAACATCACCTGGTGATATGATTCGAAGGACAAAATTTTCTCAAGAAATTTCATTGGAAAATGATGGAAAAAGTAAGTTGTTAGCCAAGCCAGCACATAAATGGGCCAAATACCTCATGAAGAAGATGATGAGAAAGTTACATGCTGCTTCAGCAAATTACGACCCTTCTTTTTCTGGTGATGGTTCAACTAATTTGATTCCAGTGAAGAAGAAATTTAGCAAGGTGCATGTTCTTGCACCATGAATATCGTCACAAAATTATTTAAGTGTACTGGATAGGGGTATATATTTATAACTTCAATCATATCCACTGCTATGTTCTGATCTGCAGCAAACTGAACTATCTATAAAAGAAATTGTTGAGAGTAATTTATAGCTTTCGTCTGCTTTTGGGCCGTTAATGTCGTCTCTTCTCCTGTTTCCAATTGTTCGCAGGTGCTGAAAATGTTGCAGAGGAAAATACACCCGGAAAAGTCTGCAGATGAAAAGGGACAAACTAAAGCCCATAATGGCAACATGAAAACCAACAAAAAGTCCCCAGTGGAAAGAAATCCACGTGATGTTGGCTGGGCTAAAACATCAAATGGAAATCGGGAGCATTGGATCAAGACAGATGTAGACTGTAAGTACACTTACATCCTCACAAATTCATAAATTTCTAAAGACGAAAAACAATTATCATAAATTAAGCATGTACCTTGTTGGCCTCATCTCCAAACTAGGCAGTTGGATCACATGCATTTTCAGTGCTTTTAACAATTACACATTATTCTGATGTAAACTTAACTTTAGATTTGGTGCTGGAACTGTAACTATCAGAGGAGCAAAATGAAGCTTGGAGTGAGGGGTGTTGGTGTTTAAATGTTATGCAGTTCTAGCCATTTGTCGTGGTCTGGTGTGTACTCTGTAAATGATTTTGGAGGCGATGAAATCCACAAGTTAGAAAGAGAAGCTTGGAGGTTCTTTACGTCCTTTTGATTTGTGTGAGTTCTTGTAAAGTAAAGCGTCGTGGGGGCGCCAAGTGCCGTTTATGTTCAAAGTTCATCTTCTTGTTTTGCAGAACTTTTGTGTGAACAAGACTTTTGATCACTCGCGTGGTGCACGCCAGCGGGTGCTCTTTAGCTACAACCTAACACCCAAAAAAACAAAAAAACCTATATATATATATATATATAACAACAAAAAGATATATATACATCTCTCAAGCAACGAATATCATAAATCATATTTTAACCAAGCAAGCAATCTTGAAGTTCACTATTCCAAATGCCAATAGTACATTTTCAACTTTATCGTTTGCAGCAGAACATAAGTTAAACTTTAACGTTAGGTTTAAAATAGACTCTATAAAAATAGAAAATCTAATGAAGTTTATTTTTTTTCAATTAAATATCATGTTATAAATGATGATATTGTTTTAAATTTTTTACACAACACCTACACGTAAGCTGATGTGACTTTTTAACTTAAAATAAAAGAAGGTCATGTGATAATCAAATCTTTTGTACTGTTTATCTAGTTCTAACTCCGTGCCCAATAATCTTATCCATAAGCTTTGCAATAAATAAATAAATTTTGTGGATGAAAACACTTGACACTGGTTTAGAATTGGGCAAAAGGGACATGTGATTTCGTTCCTATTTGGGTCACTATATTTTTATGTTTAATTTACAATCCCACAACTTATTTTTCCTCTTTTAGCCTCCAATCTCAACTGGGACTTCACATTTATTTTCATTCTCCCTAGCGTTAGTCCAATTTTGAACAGTTCTTCACTTTTCTTTACCTGGATATTCTTAGATCTCAATCTTAGATTCTGGGTATTGGATATTTTCTCTGAAGTTACTGCCTTTGGATCACACGTAGGGATTAATCTTCACTCTCCACGTCACAAGGCTATGCAATTGAGCTATATTTTAATCTGGTGCTTGAAAACCATTTCTTGAAGGCTTGGAATGTGCTAGCTTGTTGCCAATCAGTACCTAACTTATTGAAATTGAGTTTCAGCCTCGCATAACTCTTTATTGAAGCGCCCATGTTGAGCCCACGAAACTTGAATTAGTCATAGGAACATTTGCTTCAATGCAAGTGCCCTAGGCCTCAACTTTTTATACAATTGGGAGCCCTCCAAGTGACAACAATATCTTCTTTTTGTCTCCCACATCCTTGCATTCGCTACTTCAGTTCCGCTCTCAGTTGTGAGAAGCATTGAAAAAGAAGGGCATTGCAATTAGTGAAGAGTGTTTGCAGATTTGTGGATTCCTTGTTGTGCAGTAACTCGGGAGGTACCAAAAGCGAGAATGGGAGAGGCCTTCGTCTTTAAGAGACTTGAAATTGCACATTAATGGGTATGCAATTGAAATTGGGATGGTGGAATTCTCAATTGATAGGGAACATAGATTAGGGAATACAGGTTGTTCGGTTCACTTATTGGAATAGATAAGAAATTGAATAATTATTCATAAGAATAAAACAAAAAAAGAATTTAGTGGAATGAGTATTACTTAGTTTGGTTTATTCCTAAAAATTTCTAATGATGATGTATGTCATATTTAGTTTGAAAACATAAATTTAGAAAGACAAAGGAATACATAATAAAAAGATCAAAATATTCAGTATAGTATCCACTAACAATATTATTATTATTATTATTATTATTATTATTATTATTAATTTCTTTATTATTAATATTAATATTATTTTTATTATCATTATTTTTCTTCCGTTTCTTCTTCAATTATTATTATTATTATATTATTATTATAAGAAAATAATAATAATAAGAACATTAATAATAATAATAATAACAATAATATAAGGAATTAATAATAATAATAGTAGTAGTAGCAGCAACAGCAGCAACAGCAGCAGTAGTAGTAATAACAACAATAGTGCTTAGAATACCGTTTCGTACCCTACCGGCCGGAAAATGAAATGGTATCCAAGGTATTGGTGTCGGCGGTCGATACCAGATGTTTCCGTTTGGTACTAGTTGGTATTCGAAATACCGACCATATACCGACCGGTACTGTAAGTTTTAAAACAGTGAGGGATTATTTAACAAAAAGCAAAAATTTTTTACCCAAAACCCCCCAACCCACGACGCCTATAGACTCTGCTACTTTGACTTTTTTCTCTCTCAGACTCACCTCCATTCTCTCTCACTATCTCACACTCTCGTCTCCATTCTCTCTCTCTCATTCTCCTCTCCATCTCTGGCTACAAGACAATCACGAACCATCGCACCACACAACTGTCATTTTCCTACACCATGTGAATCCACCACCACCGAGCCTCTATCGGACCTCCATCAACCTTCAGCCCTCCTCCACGAGGACCACCACCGCACCACCCCACCACTAAACCTCCTCCACGCCTCTATCATCGGTTGCTCTCCTCCTATCCTCAACACATCCGCAACTAGATCTGGAATAATACCAAATCTAAACCCAACTCGACCCGAAAATCGATTGTGAATTTGTTTGGGTGTGTTTTCACTTTTTGGTTGATTTTTTTCTGCTTAATTGCATTTGTGATTGTGAATGGGATGAAAGTTGGAATTTGGAATGAAATTGTGAATGAATTTGTGATTTGTGTTGGTTGGATAATAGATTGAAGTTGAACGAAATGAGTTTGGTTCATTGTTGTGGTTTGTTTCATGTGATATTTATCTTAAATTTTTTGATCATTGAAATGCACAACATGCATGAATTAAAAGTTAGAAAGTTAGAACTTAAATTAACCTTAAAACTAAGAATATAAAGACTTTAAAGTAAATGATTAATTGACATATTCTTAAAATTATTGTAATGGTATTTGAATATTGGGTAAATAATTAATTGAGTATAATAATAATTCGGTTGTGGTCTTGTGGAAGAGTCGAAGAGGAGGTTTTGTAATTGTAATTATTGTATAGTAAATTAAAAAGGTAAATTCTATATCTTTAAGTTATCTTTATCCCAAAATTAGCCCTTCTCATCAAGTCTCTTGCATATTCACCTTTATTTATCCTAAAATTTATCCATCCTATAGTCTTTGCATATTCAAAATCTTATTTTCTTATTATTCCATTTTTATCTAATTTATAGTACCTTGGCATTATATCTTCGGATAAGTGTGAAAGTTTCTTAATTCATCTTAATGAAAAAAATTACTCAAATTGTGTATTCCATTTCAAGATATTTATTAAATGCAAGGATTTATGAAGATATGTTGATGACAATAATCATATTCCTGAAAAAATAAGAATAAAGATGAACACGCTAATTGAAGTTAAGGATGTTTAAGTCATGACTTGAATTTTTGGATTCATTGAGCCATCATCTTAAATCTTTGAACCTTCAAGACTACAAAGCTTAACATTGTATGTTGATTTTGAATTTAACATGAATTTACTACTCTCTAATAGGAAAGTCTCTCTATTTTTGATTTTTACTCTAGTTTCATGAATCTTTACTTCTTTAGGCTTAATATAAAGAGTTAAAGACATTACTTATACTGCATTGCCTTATAAAGGACTTAGCATTGCTAATTTTATTGATGAAACTACTAAAGGATTAATTTCTTACAAAACTAATATATTCATTGATTGTTGTAGATAAATGGAAGAAAGTTCAAGTACTCCTGATCAAACTACTTCAGGAAGATATAATGATCCAGCTTGGGCTCATACTGCATTGATTCCAGGTATGAAGAATCATACAATTTGCTTGTTTTGTCACAAGCATTTAAAAGGTGGAGGAATCACTCAATTGAATAAGCATTTAGCTGGAGTTAAAGGAGATGTAGTACCCTGTAAAAAAGTAAGCCATGATGTGATGTAGCAAATGAAAACATTACTTGAAGAATATCAACATGAGAAAGATAGAAGAAAAAGGTTGAATTTTGAAATTAGTATTGGAAGTTTGTTTGCTGGTTTTCGTAGTGATTTTGAAAATGTTGAAGGTGGTTGTGATAGTGGTAGCGGTAGTGCTCTGTCCTAGGCTCAGGAAGAAATGAATGTTACACTTGGACCTGATGTGAGGAAAAGAAGAAGGTAGGTGACTAGTTGTTTTGCACCACGAATAACTCCTGAAGCCTAACCTTTAATTCGTAATGTAATGCAATCAAGAGATGCGACTCATAATGTCGATATAACAGTAGCAAAATCGTGGTATAATACAGGTTCATCATTCAATACTTCTCAGTTTTATTATTATCAACCTATGGTGGATGCAATAGCCTCTTCGATCCGGGATACAAAGCTACTTCGATTGATAAATTAAGAGGTAAACTTTTAAGTTGTTCAGTTTTGGAAATTATAAGTTATTTAGTAGAAAGAAGAGTGAATTGGGCTACTTTGGGGTGTTCAATCATATGTGATGGTTGGATAAATTAGAGACAAGAGCTTATTATTAATTTTTTGGTTTATTCTGCAAATGGCTCAATATTTTTGAAGTCTATTGATACATCTGGCCTGATTATAAATACTGATACTTTGTTTGAGATATTTGATAAAGTTATGAATGAAGTAGGGCCAAAAAATATTGTTCAGTTCATTACTGACAATATAAGTTGTAGGAATAAGGTTACAGAATAAGTATAATTCTTTTTTTTGGGCTCCTTGTGTTGCACATTACATTGACCTAATGCTGGAGAATATAAGAGATCCTAGGTATTTTCATATTACTGATGAGACTACGCAGGAAACTAAAAAGGTAACCAAGTTCATCTATAATCGTGCATGGGTGTTGAATTTAATGAGAAAGGAATTTACCAATGGTAGGAATTTATGTCGTCCTACTGTGACAAGATTTTTTAAAAATTTCTTTTCACTTTAGTCTTTTGTTATGATGAAGAAAGAGTTAAGACAAATATTAACAAGTGATAAGTGAGTTGCATCTCAGTATGCTAGGTCTAATGCTGGAGTGGAGGTTTTCAGAATTATACTAGAAGTTAGAGAAATTTGGTCTCAATACCAATTTGTTATCCGTGCTTGTGAGCCCTTGGTGAGGGTGCTTCACTTAGCTGATAGTGAAGTAAAGGCGACAATGGGATATTTTTATGATGCCATGGAAAGGGCCAAGGAAACAATCAAGGCCAATATAAATCATAGGCCTTCTTTATATACACTGTATCTTGCAATCATCAATGAGAGATGGGAAAGACAACTTTCTTCTCCGTTGTTTACAGCTGGGGTGTTTTTGAATCTTAGTGTATATTTCAAATCGGATTTTACAAAGAAAGTTGAAGTTAGTAGAGGAATGCTTTCACTATTACAACAATTGTTAGCCATGAAATGATGCAAGATCTCTTGAGCTCACAAATGGAGCTTTATAAGCAGTGTGGTAGGGATTTTGGATTGCCGATTGTTATTCGAAAAAGGGCAAAACTTTCCCAGGTATTAGTTGTTTCCTTTTTCGCATTTATTGAAAATTAATTATCACTTTATTTTGCTTGTAACGCTACTTTTGTTATCTTACAACTTACAATTTCTTGGTGGGATCAATTTAAAAGTCGTGTTCTAGAATTACAAAGATTTACAATTCAGATTTTAAGTTAATGTGTGAGTGCAACAGGCTGTGAACAGAACTGGAGCACGTTTGAATTCATCCATTCCAAGAAAAGGAATATATTGGAGCACAAGAGATTGAATGACTTGGCATTCGTTCGTTATAATTTAAAGCTTTGGGAAATGTTTGTTATTATCATTATTAATTTCAATATAATTTCTTATAATTTTCTAATAATTAAATTTTTTTGTTTACTAGGAGTCTTAATAGCATAAGTAGTTCAACGTATCCAATTTCTATTGATAATATCGATTTTTTGACAAATTAGGTTTCTATTGACAATAATTTGGATTATTGTCAACTTGAGCTTCAATATTTGGAATCTTTGTCTTCTTCGATAATGCTATGGAATTTTATTTTTGTGTGTGACATTGTGGAGTTTTTTTAATGACATCTTGAAGTCTTATTTATTTGTAAAATCTTGAGGGATATGGTCAAACATCACTTTTTGAGGTTATTGTAACTTGTATATACATAATTCACATTACTTATTTTGCCTATTATTCTAAATCATAAAAATGAGGTCCAATTTTACTTCCTTTGAATTGTGAAACATATAATTCATAAATTATTGTTTATATAAAAAGAGTTTATTTAATATATGATTAAATCATATAAACATATGATTTAGTTTTACTGTAACAATAAGTTTGAGTCCTTTTTTTATTTATGATATTTGAAAACTAACTTTTTATAGTGAAGTGGATAATATGCAATTAAGTTAAAAAAATGTTTGCATTGCTATGTTGTTGTCATTAGAAATTAACATTACACTTACAAAATATTGAATTTTGGAAAGGAATATTTTCAATAGAATAGCAAATTTACAAATGCACATCATGTGTGATGAACGATATACAATACACTTCAGACCTTTAACTCCTTTTAAAGAAGTAATAACATAATTCAATTAGTGAATGTGTAGTCATGCTTTAAGATATCATCGAATAGTTGACTAGTGTTACAATAAGCTAGCAAGTATTGACCAGTTGGTATCTATCTTATAGGTATCATCGTCCTATTTCATAAAGAGTTAAATATACAGTAGAAAATAGTATATGAAAACTAGAAAGAGAGACTTTAGGTAATTTAATATCTCTATAATTATATTTAAACCTACAATAATTTGATTTATCTATGATTATATTAAAGTGATTTTTAAGACATGCCTTTGATTTATGAGAGTATACTCCTTTCTCAACATGATGTGACATTGTAAATGTTTAAGTAATGCTTTTTTTCTTTTCATTTTATACAATAAAATCATTTTTGCAATGTGTATTTACAAAAGAAAGATGTAAGATATGAAATATGCATGTTTATATATGATATCCATTTAACTTTTTAATATGATCAAATTTGAATTATATATTCTACGTTAATAAAGAATATAACTGGATATGTTAAATTAACTATTTAAATTTATAAATAAGTAATGAAGTTGCATATAAAATTTTTTGTTTTTGATATGAATTTATTAATTTAATTTTATCATACGTCTTTATTTACTTTTATAGATAAATAGATGAAAATTTAAGTACTCATGATAATTCAATCTCTTTATCTAGTAGTAACTAGTACACGATAAAAATGACAACATGCGCTCTATGCAAAATCTTCTCCTTTACTATGGACATATTTCTGCACCATTCTTCACCTTAATTAGTTCGCAGTTGGGCACCTTAACTCTGAGATAAGATAGAGAGTTATATTCAACAGTTATCATGTACTCCTAACACCGACCCTTACAAAATATATCTTTATGTTATATAATATATTCCTATTTGCTATAGTTACCCTCCTATGGAAATATGTTCTATAAACAACTTGACTGGTATACAGGTTGGAAACCCATGATGTTGTTTCCTTCAGGCTTATTAGTGAAATATTCCACAAGTCTAGGAGTCATAACGAGAAAAGCTTTTCTCCTTCATGTAGTCTATCAATGCCATGTACCTTGGGTTTTTGTTATCCTTGTGTGCCCTTTGACCAAGGTTTGCTTGGATGGTATCGAGCCATGAGTGTTATTGACTATAATTACACTATTCTTGATGAAGGTGAGTAAGTAGATCTTTCCATATGCCATGTTCATCTTTCTTTAACCCTTTCAATAGCAAATCTTCCTTCCAATGTCAAATGACCTTTTTCTAATAAAATAGAAAATCTAGTATAAATCAGTCATCTCCAGAAAGTCGTACCCATGATACTTCTTTTCCCATATTAAGTCTATACAATATATATTCTCAGAATCATTCTTGGACCAGAAGTATTCGCACTATTCTTACTACAAATCATTCAAAGATAAAGGAGATCATCCAAAGTTGTCATTTAAAACAGTGTGTCTTAAAGGCAACAACAACAGAACAATATGTCAAACTGGAGATTTCAAAAAAACTCATCTCTTTTTGGATATACCAAAATCATACTCATCTCTATGTTGGAGCTATCAGACTTGTTCTTGCTCTCCATGAAAGAAAATGAATTCCAACCATTGCTAGAATATCTTTTCTTGACATTGCCTACATGACTTACCAAAATGCATTGATTGGTACTTTATTGACAACTCTCAACATTGGGCTATAGCCCCTGATTTCAACACCAGGTTGGATGATCATATCTTATCTGAAAGACTTGAAGTCTAAATCCAAATCATTGTAGCAGAGCAAGATCCAACAGCAATAATGGATACTTCACATTACCAAATGATCTGTCATTTACAAAATCATGATGTAGATCTCAACTTTCCAAATTCAACCTTTGAAGTTCAAGTTGTAATTATCCTAGAAGAGATGAGATGAATGTATAACGAAGATTGGCATCATCAAAACCATTAAGTAGATAATATCTTTCTGTCATACATGAAAATGTTTATGTAAATCTCTTCTATCTAGTGAACAACACTTCATTTCAAAATACCCTTGCCTGATTTTTTTATCAATAAGCTGAAAGTCACCAATGAATTTTTTATAGATAATTCCAAGAATCCTGCAAATTTTACTTGCATATACTAGAGTCTATAGTAGTCATTTAGACTTTGCCACCATTCTTATAAAACTACCAGTAAAATGAGAGGTAAATTTAGATAAGATATCCCATAAAAAGGTGATATGGTTGAGTCATTTGTAAATCAATCCAAACTCCAAATTCATGGTAATGATCTCTCCACTTTTTTGGGGGGAGATCATCAAAAGTAAATCAAGGTCTTAAAGTAGGTTTGGTTGGTGGTACTTGTATTGGTAGTGGTGAATATCTAAATGGTTCAGTTCTTGTAAATTCAGCTTCGTTGATCTCCGGTTCAGTTTCAGTTGGATGAGATGTATCAGGTATAATTAACATGATTTGGGCCTATTTAGATTAATCTGCAAATTTTTCTGAATCTTTGGAAGATTGATCAAAAAGTTCAGAATCTTCAGATGTTTGTCCTTCAGAATCTTCTGAGATAGATATTAGTTCAAGAGTTGCAATGAACTCTTGTTGGGGAGCTTTATCTTTTCCAGTAGATGGAGTAGGTTAAATTTTTGGTGGTGAAGAAGATGGAGTTTTAATAAATAAATGCTTTGTCCATGGATCAACAGGTTTGGTATACGAGGATGATGGATCATGAGTCTTGTCAATTTTAAGCTTTGTAGGTTTAGCAGATTTGGGTTTGGTGGTAGGATGGACATGTTGTCTGATTAAAGGATAATTCATCTTAATTTTTTTTCATAATCAACAGCTTCAAGATAAGGTGGGTTTGAATAAATGGGTTGAATAACTAGAAAGGTTAAGGGATAAGCTCCAAAAATAGTTTTAAACTATTATGTCTGCATGTCTACTTCCATTATTTGAAGTAATTTTTTCACTCATAGAAGTTCTTACTCTTTGGTTGTGAAATTAGGTTTGAAATATTGTGTTTCAATATATCTTCTAAGATTAGCATCAAGCTGGATCATTTGGTCTTTCAGAGATGTATATAGCTTTTGGATCTGAGAAGACATAGTTTCTACTTGTTTTTGAGTATCATGTGTTTAGTGGTCAAGACCATCAAGATTAGTGTCAATTCGGTGAAGAAATTTATTTTTGGGCCATAACATTATTAGTGTGTCAGTTGAGTACTTCATCTTTAGGATTGGATATAAGGGCACCATGAGAAGTGATTCCTATAGACCGAATATAAGGGTTAGAAATAACCCTATTAGTATCATCTATGCATCTCTCCAGGGGAAGGAAATTCATCCTCATATGGTCTCATCATCATACAAGGAATTGGTGTTGGAGTGGAAACAAGAGTGGGAGGAATTACGGGATGAGGTACGTTAGGAATTGGTTATTTAGGGAATAGATGTTCCTTTCCAACAACTTTGAGTAGTTTAAAAAAAGTCTCAAGTCTGGGACATAGGTTTTTAAGCCAACCCAAGGTCTGAAGTGTAGATCATCATCATCTTGCTTAGGATAGAATTGTTGAGAAGGATGATAATGATGGATTTCTTTGGGTTGTTGCTTTCTTTTGCATAGAAGTTTTTCCTTCCTCTTTCTAACATAGGCACTGTTACAGATTTCGTATTGTACTAGTTGGTATCAGCTAAAAAATGGTACTAAATCTTGTTATATAGTACTGACCTTCAGTTTTGGACAGTATCTCCAATTTTGTGTGGTACCACCAATATCGGTAGATATTTAAAATACCGGCCAAATACTACCAAATACCGTAAAGTTCTAGAAGTTTAGGGATTTTTTTCAAAAAATGAAAATTTTAACAACCATCTCGTGACTTGCCTCTGCCAATTTTTGATTTTCTCTCTCTCACATTTTTCATTTCTCTCTCAGTCTCTCTCTCTCGATCTCTCCTCATCTCTAAATCTCCAGCGTCCCATAGTGTTGCTATCCTCGACTCTCCCTCAAGTGTTATTGTCGATGGCCACCACACACTCAACACTACCATGCCATTGTCTCTTCCTCATACACAACACACCACCCACTGCCCAACCACTCCCTAGTCTCTCCATCGCTTCCAACCGTCCACTGTTCAGTGCCTATAGTTGTCTGTAGAGTGAAAATCTGGCATTTTAATTTTCCAGATCTAGATCTATATCCAAATTCGACCTGACCTAACCTGAACTGAACTAACCAAACTGAACTGAACTAACTTTTAATTGCAATTTTTAAATTTTTGGGTATATTTTTTGCTCTGAATTGCAACTACATTTTGATTTGATTATGTCATATGCGTTTTGTGAAGGTTGGAATTATTGGAATTGTTTGTGTGAGTTGGGAAACTTGAGTTTAAAAGTTGGAATTGTTTGTGTGAGTTGGTCCAATTTCAATGTAATTTAGGCATTGTTAATTTAGAAAAAAATTAATGCAGTGAAAAATTTGGGTTTGAAAGTTAGAATTGTTTGTTTTAGTTGGTTTAATTTCAATGTAATTTAGGCTTGTCAATTTACGAAGAAAATTAATGCATTGGAAAATTTGGATTTGAAAGTTAGAATTATTTGTGTGCTTTGGTTCAATTTCAATGTAATTTAGGCATTACCAATTTATGAAGAAAATTAATGCATTGGAAAATTTGGGTAAGAAACTAAGAATGTTTATTAGCATTAGTGAATGAAAGATTGTTAAATTAAAGTTTGGAATTAGGATTTTAGGAACAATGTTGATTAAAATTAGTTAAGAAAACAAACTAATTATAAGTATTACAAATTAAATTGTATAAGTAAACAAAATTTATTAGTTTATAATTGAATTATGAGATTACATAAAGTAAGATGTAAATTTATAGTTGTGAGTTATGATTGAAGTTGAATAGTTTATGGTTGAATGATTTAATCATACTAAAAGAGTTATGCTATATAAGATGTATATGTGTATTATGTAATTGTGTTAGTTTAGACTTTTGAGTTAAACAATACATATTTTGTGATGTTAGTTCATAATGAAATTATTATTCTATTTCGATGTGAAGCTATTAAGTTAATTTTGATATATGTCTTCATTTATTTTTATAGATAAATGGAAAGAAGTTCAAGTACTCCTGATAATTCAACCACTTTAGGTAGATACAATGATCCAAATTGGGCTCATGCTCATGTTAGATTGGCCCCTAGAATAGGGGACCATACCATTTGCTTGTTTTGTAATAAGCATTTGAAAGGTAGAGGAATTACCAAATTAAAGAAGCATATTGTTAGGGTTAAAGGTGATGTGAAACATTGTAAAAATTGATATATGATGTGAAATAAAAAATGAAGACTTTATTTGAAGAGTATCAGTATGAGAAAGATAGAAGGTAAATATTGAATTACGAAATTGGTTATGGAAGTTCGTCTGTTGGTGTTCAGGATGATAGTGGGAAAAATGAAGGTAGTAGTATTCCTACCCAATAAGAAGTGAATGTTGCACGTGGACCTAATGTTAGGAAAAGAAGATGATAGATGTCTAAATTTTTTTACATCATGAACAACTTTTGAAGCTCATCCTTCAATTCGTAGTGCCTTATAATCAAGATTAGCGGCTCATAATGTAGATATAACAATGGTTAGATGGTAGTAAGTATGATTTAGGTATCATATTTAATGCTTCCTAGCCTTATTATTATCAGCCTACGATAGACGTTATTGCCTCTTATAGTCTAAGGTATAAAACTCCTTCAATTGATGAATATAGCTGTAAACTTTTGAGTAGCTCTGTTTATGAAATTAAAAGTTATTTAGATGAAAGAAGAATAACTTGGGATACTTTTGGGCATTCAATCATGTATGATGATTGGACAAATAGAAGACATGAGCCTATTATTAATTTTTTTGTTTATTATGCAAAACACTAAATGTTTTTGAAGTTTATTGATACATATGACGTTGTTAGGAATGATGATACTTTATTTGAAATATTCGATAAAGTTGTGAATGAAGTTGGGCTAGAAAATATTATTCAGCTCATTATTGAAAATGATTTTTCTCATAAAGCAGTTCGAAGAAGATTACAAAGCAAGTATAATTCTTTTTATTGTACTCATTATGGTTCACATTGCATTGACTTGATGTTGGAAAATTTAAGGGATGCTAAGTATTTTCCTATTATTGATGAGACTGGGTAGAAAGCAAAAGAGGTCAATAACTTTATTATAATATTGCATGGTTCTTGAATTTAAGGAGAAAACATTTCACTAATGGTATGAATTTGTGTCGTCCTACTATTATAAGATTTGCAAAAAATTTCTTATTACTTTAGTGTTTTATTATGATGAAGAAAGAGTTGACAAAAATGTCTATAAGTGATAAGTGAATTACATCTCAACATGCTAGGTCTGTTGGATTAGAGGTTTCAAGAATTATTCTTGAAGATGTTGAATTTTAGTCCTAATGTCAATTTGTCATCCAAGTTTGTGAGTCTTTGGTGAGGGTACTTTATTTGGGTGATAGTGATGAAAAGATAACAATGAGTTATTTTTATGACGCCATGGAGAGGGCGAAAGAAGCAATCAAAGCCAATTTGAAAAACAGGTCTTCTTTGTATATACCTTATCTTGCAGTCATCAACGAGAGATATGAAAGACAATTTTACTCTTTGTTGTTTGTAGCTAAGGCATTTTTGAATTCTAATGTCTATTTTAGACCAAGTTTTACAAAGAAATCTGAAGTTCATAGGGAAATGTTATTAACTGTTACAACAATTTTTGCCCATGAGATGATGCAAGATCTCTTAAATTCATAAATGGAGATTTATAAGGAGGCTTTTAGCGATTTTAGGATGCCAACTGCTATTCATCAACGAGAAAAACTTAATCCAGGTATATATTTTTTCACTTTTGTTACTTGTTACAAATTAATCATCACTTATCTTGTTTATATACTTTTGTTGTCTTATAACTTATAGTTTCTTGGGAGGATCAATTTAGAACTGGTGTTTAAATTCAACAATTCCAAGAAAAGGATTGGATTGGAGCCCAAAAGATTGAATGACTTGATCTTTGTTCGATACAATTTAAAGCTTCCGAAAAGGTATATTATTATCATTATTATGTTAGATATAATTTCTAATAATTTTTTAATAATTTAATTTTATTGTTTACTAGGACTCTTAATAAAACAAGTAATTCAATAGATTTAATTTGTATTAATAATATCGATCTTTTGGCATATTGAGTTTCTGAGGAACCGAGTTTTATAGACAAGAGTGACTTAGAAGATAATTTTGGATGGGAAAACATTAACATATATATCATTTAGTACAATGAATTTGAATGATCGTGATAATGAGGCTCCTTTCAATGATTATGATTTTATGCCAAATGAAAATTGAGATCAATGGATTTATAACAGATATTCGATTGAATGAAGTTTTAGGTTTTTGTTTCTCCTCTTCTTTTAATTTTACTTATATTTGATGTATATATTAAATTTTATATATGCAATATAATTGTAAATATTTTTGTTTCAAGTTTCAATTCTAGTTAGTTATTTGACATGAACTCTTGTTGTAAATTGTAACATGTTTGATATCTCCAACATGGAAATGATTATGATTTTAGTCTTTCCAAATCGAGATGAGTTCTTTCAGAATCTTCAGTTTGACATATTGTTCTACTGTTGTTTCCTTTAAGCCACACTGTTCTAAATGAGATCTTTGGATAATCTCCTTTACCTTTGGATGATTTGTAGTAACAATAGTTCGAATACTTCTTGTTCAAGAACAATTGTGAGAATATATACTGTATGGACTTAATAAGGGAAGAGAAGTATCATGGATATTACTTTTTTCCGGGAGATGAGTGATTTTTACTAGATTTTCTATTTTGTTAGAAAGAGTTTGTATGACGTTGGAAGGAAGATTTGGTATTGAAAGGGTTGAAAAAAGATGAATATGATCACTAGGTAAAGAACTACTTATGGCATATGAAAAGATCTCCTTACTCACCTTCATCAAGAATAATGAAATTACAACCAATAATACTCATGACTATGATGCGATCCAAGTAACCCTTGATCAAAGAGCACACAGAGATAGCAGAAAACCAAGGTACGTGGTGTTTGTTAGACTACTTAAATCGAGATTCTGCACCACTTTATCACAGGCCGGTGATTACTTCTAATCATCAACTGGAATGAGAAGTGTCAATTTAAGGGGCTATAACCGTGGACTTTATTACCACCCAAACAACTTCTTGTCGCTTCCCTTGGAGAAAATTCCTCTAGGGTTGTACCAAACTTCCTTCAGTATCTTGATTTCACCAGCAACAGGTTTTCTGCGTCTTGTCAGAAAAGTAGAAATCAGCGTAATGTTTTACTGCTTCGTCCGTTGTTTGAGGAGACTTCTACTCGATTAAGATCTTTGCCTATTAGGCCCCCCTCCTACGAGACTGAAAGAAATCGATTCACAATTCCAACATTTGGGTGCCCGAGGGAACCACTTAGCGTATTTAGTGGAAATGCACTTTAATAATTACAGGACGTCAACTTGAGTTTCATAAGAGGTTACAAGAACCAGAAATTTTGATGTGAAAGAGCACCGAGTTGGCGTTCACATACGAAGATGATGCATGCATTTTTCCTGGAGCTAAAAGCTATGCATTTGATAGTGCTTCAAATAACATTTTCTATTGAGGTTGGATGGTAGGGGACGGGGGTTTCGATTGCTTATTGCTTTATTTTGTTAGTTTTTGCACATAATTATTAGATCATACTCAAATTAATTTACGCAAGCCCGATATATTTGAAAAAGTTAATAATTAATTATTTATGTTAACATAAATTATTAACAAAAAATCACATTAAATTAAAATTGTGATACAATTTTTAAATATTAATTTTATCATAAAAATTTAAGTAATAATTAAAAATCTAAGTGATAATAGAAAAATAATTTAGAAGTATCAATAATCGTCAAAAGGAACTATAATAAACTCAAAATTAAACTATCAAATTAAATGCCATACATGCTACTAAAAAATATGTTTCATAATACAGTTATGACTTAAAAAGTTTCATATAAAAAAATAGAGTTTTTCATGCATGTTATTATCAGCAACCAATCTAAAGGGGCTGGTGGCTGGTGCATGTGTATATCTAGAGCAGTGTTGTTAATCTTTTGAGCTATGTAGGAGGCGACTTTTACAAATTATACTGATGACTAATGTTTACCAATCCTCCTTGATAATGGTCGAGGACTCAAGAGCACTGGGGACTTAGGATGGAGCCAAGAAGAGTTGGGAAAAATCTGAGATTCAAATGCCCAATTCCTTTGGAAATTTAAACAATAACGAAGTGAGATTTAGCTATTGACTAACCCTCGAATTATTTTCCCTTTGTAACAAGGTTAGGTCATAAATTATTGCGAATAATTACCAGCACCTTTGTCAGATATTGATACTTGTAACGATTTAAGCAATACGGTTCTAAGTCTACGAGAAAATTATGTAGAGAAATGTGATGTCTACTCTTAATCTCATTTCCTACAAATTGAGCATGCGTTCCTAATGCAACAGTAGGCTGCACAAAAAGACTGTTTCAGATCAGTATCAAGTCCTACCATTAGCAGCTGATTCCATGTCGTTTTCCAGGAAAATTAACACGTGCCCTTAAAAGAAGTCTATTCACCACGACTATGGTATCCGGCTATTAGAAGCGACAACAGACCGTAATTATACCACTCTGCCTCAAAATTTGGGTACATATCATGTACTTCCACTGTTTCTTGCCACTTCTCCTATTCGGGTCTCTCCCATACTAATTCGGTTAACCTAAGTATATATACGTGATAGATACTATTAAGCTATCATGATAAGAATATCAGATCGAACTTCAGAGGCTAAAAATCATAACTGTAGTCAGGAAAACTGGTTGGTGCATACAGATTTATCATTTTTGTTGTTTTGCTTTACTAATTTTAGATAGCTTTTACTGTGTCCCGTGATGGGCCTAAAAGAAAGCATGTCTGCGTATGGAATGACGTGTGAAGTTGCAAGGAGTCATAAATGTTTGCACTTTCCTATTCTGGGTGTGGACCTACTTCTTTAATTTGCTTTTCAGGGTCCTATGAACCCTAAAACAGCAGGGATGCCGGATGACCCATACTTTCTCCATGTGTTCGACCACTACATGATTAACTTTTTTCTTTTGCTTTCTTTTACCATTTATGTATGAACATATATTATTACTTTCAAAAGCCTTTCTTTTACTTCCTCCCTCTAAGAAGCCAATCCACTTTCTATCGTCACTATCTTATGTCTAGTTTATAGTTTATGCAGCAAATGAAGTTCCATTACTACTGCGAAATGATATGGACATGCTAGAATGGTTACTTATTTGGAAGGAAACATACTGAAGATTTTATATCTTTGATAGTCAATACAATTACAAATGCTTGGACCCCAGATTAGGGAGAAACTGTTAAGTGAACTTGAAAGAGATTTTTCAAAAACCAAAAAGTGGACTTGAAAGAAAGAAGAGAGGAACTCGGTGATGTACTACCTTGACATGCTTCGAAGCTTATCTTGATAGAAAGGAATAATTTCATGCTTTGTGTGAAATAAAGCTTTTGTCCACAAAACGATCGAGTAGATCGCATATGTTTATCACAGGTCATTAACTTAACTATCAGCCCAATTGTTTGGTGTTGTCTAGATCATGGAGATTGAACTACGATAAATGATAATTACTCTGAAACTACATTATCATATGAAATAAGCACGTGTAGAAATCAAACCTTGTTGTCCGCAGCCACTTATGGAAAATGCAGACACAAGTGTTTTCCCTACCATACACTGTATCTCTAAATCTTGATGGTGGGTGCGTCTTTCATAATCATGTCTAAATCTTCATCCTCATCCTAATTGCTATATATGCTTAGATCAAAATGATGCTTGGGCTAGCTTGTTAAGAAATGGAGGCGAGATAGGATTATGCACTATGAAAGAAAAATAAACATTTGATTTTTTAAAGTCAAAATCGTTTTAAATTTTTTAACATGATTAATGCATAAACAAATATAAATATAAATTTTACTTATTATAAAACTTGATTTTTTCTTGTCACTTCTCCTAGACCGATTTCTGAAATTGATTAATTGGAATCACTTTAACTGTACAAATGTCTGTTTTATAACAATATCTATATGAATATATTGAGAGAACTCTATAAGTAGTTTAAAGAGAAGTAAGACAGAAGTGTTATTTTCTATAGAGCCTACGCCTATTTATAATAAAATTTAAAGATTTTAGTAATTTAATTGAAATAAAATTATAATTTAATTAAACTTTAATTAGAATTAATGATTAAAAAACGAACCGATTCTGTTAGTTCAACCGTAAAAATCTTGAATCTGTTACTTATGTTGAAGTCGTTGTTCCAAAACCTATTTAATGTGTTCTAATAATTGTCAGTTACTAATAATGTTATTACTGCCATTATCGTGCAACTTTCATAACTTTAATATTTCTTTACGTCATGGTTAATGTATATATAATGGCAGTAATTATATATATATATATATATATATATATATCTATATATATATAGACACACACACACACACAAGACCCATGCATCTACTTATCCCCCATTTCTTTGGTTGTCGTGCTTTCCATTTCTCCATACAACACACAAAGTTTTTCTACAGACACTTAACAATACACGCATATCTCCTTCCACAGCAATAATACACACGCATCTTCTTCCTATCTCATATCTTCTTTGTCCTTTTGTTGTTATTATTTTGCGGAGACAGTTTTTAGTCCACATTTTGGAGTGCACTGAAACTGGTGGAGGAGGCGTTAACCCTAGGATCTGATACTATTGTCCTGCTATACTGTAGAGGGGAAATTTTTGACTTAGGGCAGTAGTTTTTCACAACGCCTTGCATTTCTAGATAAGTCGTTCCAATTTTAATTTTATGATATTTTTGCTAACAATCTAAGTCAGAAAATTATGTTGGTCTACCTACTCTTTGTCAGATATTTATTGCGTTTTCCTACTATTTGTTGGAATTACTACTGATTGTTGGAATTTGTTGTGTTGTCTATACTATTTGTCGGCAATTATTTCGATCGTGCTACTGTGTGTTTATTTCAAAATATTGCTCTGTTCTTATTGCTGCATAAGTGTTTTGTGTGAGACGTCTCTATTATCGGATTCAATATGTCGTCTACGAATGAGACCAACATAGGTTCTTCACATACAATTTCCCACATAGGTTCTGCCCCTATCATCGTAGCCTAGAGGATTATACCTGACCTAACTAGATTATAGTCTCTAAATGGGAGAAATTTTAAATGATAGTCTGAGAAAATTCTGCTTTTCTTTCAACAATACAAAATTAATTATGTATTGTTTCAAGAAATTCCTAGAGACAATACTGACCCTAAGACAACTAAGGATAACCATACTGCTAGGGGAGTGTTGCTTAATCATATGATAAACCCATTATTTGATATCTACTGCAAGTACAAAACTGCTAAGGAAATTTGGGATGCTTTAGAAGTGAAATATGGAACGAATGATGCGGTACTAAGAAATATGTTGTTGCTAGGTAGTTAAAATTTATCGTTGTTGATGATAAGCCTATTACGGATCAATTATATGAGTATGAAAACCTAATTGCTGAAATCCTTGCTGAGGGTATGAACATGTGTGAGCTGTTTCAAGCTAATGCCCTTATTGAGAAACTGCCCGTCTTATGGAATGAGTATAAAAAAACTAGCTGAGGCATAAGAAGAAAGATATGAAGCGTCAGGAGTTGATAGGGCATATAAAGATTGAAGATACCAAATGTATACAAGATAAGACTAAATCATTCACCCTTGTCCCTACTATTAAGGCTAATGTGATAGAACATAGAAATGCAAATAACTTCAAGAAGAATGGTAGACAAAACAAGTCTTTCAATAACAACAAGCATGGTCTTTAAGCGCAAAAGAATTGATGGAGACTGTTGGTGGTGCCACAAGCCAGGTCATCCTGCTGCTTTTTTCTAAGTTAAAATCAACCATGAGAAGAAAGACCAAGGATAGAAACCATGACAGTTTAGGAAAGAAAAACAAAATGGTACCAACGAGGTAACCAGAAGAGCTTTGAAATGAATGCATCTACTTGACGTTGAAATGAATGCATTTACTTCTTTTGCGTATATTGTTGACTCTCTAGACTTATGGCATTCTAGACTTGGGCATGTGAATGTAAGGTCAATTAAAAAGATGCAAAGCTTAACTTATTGCCCAACTAGATCGCTAATGAAATGAAAAAATGTCAAATTTGTGTTAAGGCGAAACACTCTAAGAAACCTTTTAAGTCAGTGATCGAGAGAGAGTCACAATTGTTGGATTTGGTGCACACAAATTTGGGTTATTTTAATAATAATGTAATTAAAGGAGGCATAAGCTATTATATTACTTTTGTGGGTGATTGTTCTCGATTTACTAAGATTTACTTATTGAAAAATAAAAGTGATACAGAGGAAGTGTTTATAAAATGCAAAGCTAAGGTTGAGAACTAATTAGAAAAGAAAACTAAGAGATTAAGGTCAGATCGAGGTGGTGAGTTTAGTACTGAGTTCCTTGCTAATTATTGTGGAAAGGTTGGGATTATTCATGAGCTTTCAACCCCCTATACACTTGAACAAAATGGAATAGCTGAGAGTAAAAATCAAACACTCAAGGACATAATGAATGAAATGTTGATTTCCTCAGGATTACCAGATTTTATGTAGGAGAAGTTATTCTTTCAGCTTGTTATGTTCTAAATAGAGTCCGTCATAAGAAACTAGATCAAACTCCTTAACAAATTTGGAAAGGTTATCCACCTAACTTGTATTTTTTGAAACTGTGGGAATGTCTTGTTAAGGTTGCTCTACCTAAACATAAGAGGAAGAAAATTGGGCCTAAGACCATTTATTTAATTTTTGTGAGATATGCCTCTAATAGTGTTGCCTATAGATTTATGGTATAGAAAGAGAGATCGAACACTTATGGACCATTTATGGAGTCAAGAGATGTAGTGTTCTTTGAGTATATATTTCCTTTGAAAGCGAGTGTACAAGTTCCTAAAGAGTCTTCCCTAGTTCTTCTACTAATGATGACATAAAGGAAGAGGAAAATATTAAACTAAGGAGAAGCAAAAGAGCTAGGGTACCCACCAGTTTTGGTTCTGACTTTATTACTTCTTTTGCGGTGAAAAAACCTGAGAAGATAGATGATGGTTTTGTGGTGATTTATATTATTGAGAAAGATCTCAAAACTTACGAGGAAGCAATGAGATCTGTGGATGCTACCTTTTGGAAGGAAGCCATAGATAGTGAGTTAAAGTCAATCATGTCTAATAAAACTTAGGTTTTAGTTGATATACCTTGAAGGTGTAAGCCTTTAGAGTGTAAGTGGATTTTAAAAAAGAAATAGAGACCTGAAGGAACCATTAAGAGGTTCAATTCAAAACTTGTGATTAAAGGTTTTAAATAAAAGGAAGGATTTGACTTTTTTGAGACTTACTCTCCTGTTACTAAAATTACATCTATAAGGATATTGTTTGCTATTGCCTTGGTATTTAAGCTTTATGTGCACCAAATGGATGTTAAGACAACTATCTTGAATGTTGATCTAGATGAGGAAATTTATATGGTCTAGCCTGAGGGGTTTAGAGTACCTGGTCAAGAACAAAAGGTGTGTAAGTTGGTTAAGTCTTTGTATGGACTTAAACAAGCTCCCAAACAATGGCATGAGAAATTT
>JAOTAY010000002.1:8382938-8426788 GCA_025629805.1 Erythroxylum baracoense | reverse complement strand
GTTTCATAAAATTATTAAAATTTTCATCTTTTTTCTTTTTAATATATATATTATGTGACAACTTTAAATTATAACAATATATAATGAATTAATTATGATATAATAAAGTTATTTAAATTTATGTAATGGTATGATTAATTAGGATATTTAATTCAATTAATTACAATTTTATGTGAAAGGTTAATAAGTTATTGTTAAAATTAAGAATTACATTAATTACAATTTTTAATTTACTTAAATTATTTATTAAATAATTAAAATATTTATTTAAAACTTTTTGGGTGGTGGGAGGGCCACGGGCCTGACTGGTCGAACCAGCCCACGGTTCTGCCCGTCCATGGCTCCACAGGCCATAGGTCGGCCCGCGGCCCGTCCACCTCAACCTGTGACCGGGTCAAATCGGGCCAAACTCGTTGACCGCGGGCCAGGCCGAGCTGGGTCGGGTTCGGGCCTGGTTGGGGTAAGGCCAGGTTGGGGCCGGACCAAATTGACATCTCTAACCCTAATTGAATGATGTAAGATCTCCGGATGCAATCATTTGGTATCTTAATCCAAGTGGTGCATATACTAACAAGTCCTGCCATCATATATTCTCTCCCGAATCCATTCAAGTCTCGTGGTATGCTCTATTATGGAGCAATAATATAATTCCTAAAGCCTCTTTCATCACCTCCTTAAAACACGAAATTTTTTAGGACTCATACCCGCAAGTAAAAAATAAAACTGCTAAGGAACATTGCTTGAGCCAATAGTTAGAGTTTTAAATTTCATCGCATAACATGGAAAATATTTGGAATCTTCATTTCAGATTTCCCATGTTTTGTTTTCTTCTCAAGGTAAGCTAAAGATTGCTAAAAATGAAATTTAGAGCTCAGTAATTTGGCGTTCGTGTCCTGGTGATGCATTTGTCCCTACCCAGCTAAGGGGTTAATACTTGTTAGCAATTAGTTCAGCTCATGCTGTCAAATTAAGCTTAACTCCAACTGCTTGGGCCTTCTTTTTATGATAGTCATTAACCTATATATAAGTACGTTGAGTTCTAATTGGTAATTCATAATATTTGTTGATTAGGTACATTTAAGAAATGAGTGAATTTAGTTATTTAGAAAAGTTTCTCTCTCTTCGGCCTTACTGCAATTAGATGGCTTTTTTCAATTTTAGATTGTTAATATTTATTTTAACTTGAGCTTTTAGTAAAAGCTATATTGTTAAAGTCAAATGTGATTTAATATTTATCCATAATTAAGTAAGTGTTTGAACACTAACTCAATTTATCTTAAAGTACGTTTGTTTAGTTAAAAGAAAATGGACCTAGTACTAGAATACTTGAGAGTTCTAAAACTGTAGGATACTTATCAACGTTTCCACCTAAAAATGCTTTATTTGATTCAATCAGTATACGTAGAATGACTCGGTCATCAATATCAAGGATTATAACAAAATGTACATATTCGTCTATGTCACCAGAAAGCTCAAGTATCTATATTGCACAACTGAATTTATTGAAGAAAATGAGAGAAAAAAATCAGTACATTATATAATTGAATTAGTTTAAGAAACTGTCTAGCTTGAAAGTGCTATTGTCTCCTGGACCGAGTGAACTATACATATATGTTAAAACTTGTAGTTAGCAAAGCATACGCCAAATGAACCCACTGAAAATGCTCAAATTGCCATGTTTGCATGTGCAATGTGTAAAAAAAATGATTGGAAATTCAAGAGTGATTAAATAAGGTATGCAATTAGGGGACCATGGAGAATCGTAACTAGTAAGAAACAAGCCGACAAGCCTATAGGACCCATAATTATCTTCCA
This sequence comes from Erythroxylum baracoense, assembly GCA_025629805.1. Taxonomy (NCBI): domain Eukaryota; kingdom Viridiplantae; phylum Streptophyta; class Magnoliopsida; order Malpighiales; family Erythroxylaceae; genus Erythroxylum; species Erythroxylum baracoense. The sequence continues at coordinate 8,424,973 of JAOTAY010000002.1, read as the reverse complement.
GGAGTATGTCTTGCCTCTAGACAAAGATGAAACCTACTCAGGAATGTCGATCATACCAAGGCAAAATAATATAAAGGATACAACTCGTCTTCTTAAATGTATAAATCCATATACATGGGATTGCCTGTGGTTGCAAATTGTCCATTGCTTTAGGGTCTGTGCATTATTAGAAGCAACCAAGGGTTGTTTTATTTGGTTGGGTAAGGTAAAGGTCATCAAAAGAAGTTTCAATGAACCCATACCATTTGCATAATAGTTTGTGTGAAAGAAGAAAAACCATTTGACAACTTGCAGATTTATGGCATTGCTTGGAATCAAATAATCTACATGGTATATGTAAATGTAATTGGGTGGAATCAACTATATTAATCCTCTTTCTCTTTCAACATAAATAAAACTTGAATGTGAGATGCTGGTTTTGATCAAGCTGTATTTTGGTCCAAGAATATTTTAACCAAGTAAAGTTAGAATGTTCACTAAACAAACAATAAATCAATGACAAAAGGAATGATGGAAAGTGGAGAAATGGGAGATTGCAAGATGACTCTGGCAACGGAGCACCAAAACGAAATGAAGAAATGGGTATTTCATGTAACAATCGAATTGATTGATTCGTAATGAAGAAACTGTACAAGGTATATATACAGGGTACGAGAAGAAAAAGTTGTAACAACCTAATTACTATCGATCGTTGGATGCTTACTTTTGATATCTACTATACACGTATTCTGTTTTCTATAAAAGTTGAAAAGAGGAAGAAGGAAATGAATTGTTGGTGTTGATTTATTTTGTACCTGTTGTTCGTGTGGTCCTGTTAGTGTTGTGGTGTCATTTTGGCTTTTGGCTCTGTCTACATCCCCCCCTCAAGTTGGAGCATCATCAATAAGGCCCAACTTGCATGTTACAATAGTGAGTTACTGGGCTGTTAAAGATTTCGTAAAATGGTCGACCAGTTGCTGCTACGACAAAATATGAGTTGTACGGATGAAATTTTCTTTGACTGCATTCCAAGCCAAGTGACAGTCTATTTCCACGTGTTTGGTACGTTCGTGAAAAACAGGATTCGCTGAAATGTGTAATGTTACCATGTTGTCACAATGGAGTATAATAGGTAGATGAGGAGGAATCTGCAAATCATTTATTATGTAACTGAGCCATCGGAATTCGCAGAGTATGCTGGCCATACTGCGGTACTCGAATTCGACAAAGGAGCGACTGACAGTTTGTTATTTTTTCGTTTTCCACGAAATGGGAGTTGAACCATATAAGATGTAGTAACCTGTGATTGATTTTCACGAGAACGGGCACCCTGACTAGTCGAAGTCAAATAATGTTGTTAATGTCGGGTTCTCTTGTACTGGATAATAAAGTTTCTTAGCTGCTGTCGCTTTTAAATACCGTAGAACATGAATGAGAGCATCCCAATGAGGTTGTCGTTGTGTGGTATTGAATTGGCTAGGTTGTTATACTACGAATGTAAGCTCATAACGAGTAAAATTAAGGTATAGGAGTTGTTCAATGAGTTATCTCTGTACAGTTCAGGATCTTGTAATGGAACCCATTCATCAATTGACAGTTTCAAACCTTATGAAAGAGGTACAGTGGCGCATTTGATGTTCATTAAATCAACATCTTTGAGAATGTCATAAATATACTTCTGCTGGGACAAATACATGCTTGATTCAAATATGGAAATCCCTACACCAATAAAATATTTCACGTACCCAAAATCCTTTATTGTGAACATTTTGCGCAATTCCTCTTTCACAGCAATAATGTCAAAATCATTTTCACCCAATATCAACAGATCATCTACATAGATAACGATAGAAATGAAAGAGCCAATGGTACCTTATGTGAAGATGCAATTGTCCGATTCAGACTGTCGGAACTGTAGGTGCAATAGTGTTAACATTATCTCCTTGTTCCATGTTTGCCAGCCTGCTTAAGACCATACAAGAACTTTTGTAATTTACAAACTTGCCCATTCGGAGTTTGAAATAACCTTGTGGAGGCCATATGTATATGTCTTCGTTGATCCGGCCGTGCAAGTATGCATTATTGATATCGCAATGATGTACGGGCCAGTTTTTTGTTGCAGCAAGAGTGAGAAGAAATCTGATAGTAGTGATCTTGGCGACCGGCAAAAAAACGTTGGAATAGTCGATTCCAGGTCTTTGGTTGAAGCCTTTCATCACAAGCCTTGCCTTCCTTCTGTCAATTGGGCCATCAGGTCGCCATTTGATCTTATAAATTCATTTAGTTGTTAACAGTTTCTTCCCTTTAGGTAGATCAACAAATGTCCAGGTTTCATTTTTCTCCAACGCTTCTAACTTACTTTGCATAGATTCGATCTATAACGGATCTTTTCTGGCAGCTTCAAATGATAAAGGTTCATGTTCAGTAGACACATTTGGCATAAAGGCTTTGTAAGAAGAAGAGAAAGTAATTAGAGGGAGTAGAAATTCAGACGTGGTGTGATGAAGTTGAAGCGGAATCATCAGGAAAGACGGTATTTACAACATGAGAAATATAATCATCGAGGTATTTTGGTCGAGATTTGGGTCTGGTGCTTAGTTGTATTTGTGGTTTGTGGTTGATGTCTGGTGTGGTTGAAGAAGATGATGGGAAGGAGGTGGGGGACGAAACTTCTGGGTCTAGGTAAATTAGAGGCAGTAGGGTAATTGGCCTATTTGGGTTTGATAGGTTAATTGTGGTCAAAGGTGGGGTATGTGTGTTTGGGCTGGTAGGATGGGTTATTGATGTTAAAAGTGGGCTGGCGAGTGTATGTGGACTGGTAATTTGGGGGCTAGGATCAATAGAATTTGGGCTTGTTTCGAATTGAAACATGGATTGGGTTGAAGTAATGGCAATCAGCGTTTTTAGGGATTTATAAGGAAAAATCTCTTCAAAAAAATTTACGTCTCTCGATACAATTAAATTTCCTTTTTCTAAATCCATTAGTTTGTACCCTTTTTGGCCCAGGACATACCCAAGAAATATGCATTTTATGGCTCTCGGGTCAAGTTTGTCTTTGAATGATTTTGTGTTTACGGCAAAACATAAACACCAAAACATTTTTATATTGTCATACTTTGGTGTTTTCCCGTAGAGTTTTTCAAATGAGGTTTTCCGATCTAAAATTTTTGTGGGCTACCTATTTACTAAGAATGTAGAGACGAGTATGGCTTCCCCTAAAAATTTCTTAGGTATGTTGGAATGAAACATGAGGGATCAGTGACTTGAAGAAGGTGTTTGTGTTTCCTCTCGACCACATCGTTTTGTTGTGAGGCATATGGGCAAATTTTGTGTTGAAATATTCCTCTTTTTTTTAATAACTCTTTGACAATTTTTGTTTACGAACTCGGTTCCGTTATTGATACTTACAGTCAAAATTGGTTGGCCAAAATGAGTTTTTACAATATTAAAAAAAGTTTCTATGATTTCATGGACTTGAGACATATTATTTATTAGGTATGCCCACTTGGCCCTTGAGTACTCATCGACTATGGTTACAAAATAGGTAGATCCATCAATGTTGAGTTTTTGATATGGACCTCAAAGATCAAAATGCAGGAGCTCAAATGACTTGAGGGCTGAAATGTTATGTTTGGGAAAGGTCTTTCTAGCTTATTTTGCAAGTGAGCGTATTTCACGTATGTGTTTAATGGGTAATTTGATTGGAAATTTGGGTAAATGGGCTATTTTTGCCTTAGTGGGAATGAATAAGGAGAAGTAGGGAAAAAAAACGAGAGTATCAGAAGCACACAACATATTGGAAAAACGTAAGAAAGAAATGTCACAATCTTAAACAAATGCATATAGTACATTGATAGAACACAGGAACCCGCACTTCAAAATACACGCAAATTTTAGAGGGAAGCGTGATGGGTTTCGTCGTAGAAACCAAGAATAGCAGCCTGAAACGCACGGTACGTGTGCGCTTCCTTTTGCGGACGGTCCTATGTATCTCAGCCTCAAACATCCTCGGAATTTTCAGAATATAATAGGAACTGTTTTTTCAATGTAGAGTCAATCATTCCAGTGTTTTTTTGGGCTCAAAGGTGTGAGAACGGGGAATTTTCCATGTCCAAATTCGGTTTGTATATTTGATTATACAGCATCTTAATGTCGTAGAGTGGAGTGTTTTCTAACTCCATTTGATTTTTAGTGAGAAGCAAAGAGCTAATAATCATCTTTTGTTCAAGAAATCTTCTTTTGTCTTCATCAGCTTGATCCTTTACATTTCACATTGCCTTTCTCCATGTTTGTTTAACTGCTAAGACATTTGCCCCTTCTTATGATTTCCGATCTTCCATTTTTCTCTTGTACCTAATATCTTTAGCACTTTTTACTTGTATACTATTGCATAACTGAAACTCTGTATAACAGTCTAAATTTTGGAATTTGGATACAGTTGAATCTGTTTTGCCACACAATACAACGTAATTGAAAAAGGAAAAGAAATACAAATTTGAGGCTAACTGTTAATGGGTGCATTATCACAGCTAGCCAATTTAAGCTTGGGATTAGGCTCAAGTCTGCTTTACGGGACTACTAAACTAGTCCTGGTCTGTCCATATGACCCAATCTCTGTATGGCTAAAGCTTAAAACAATCAGTAAGTCAACACAGATTTATGTTCCTGATGGCCCAAATACAACTTCGAACTTGAGGAAGTTCAGGTGCAGCCTATCATTCCTTTCCTGGACTTGGACGGAGACGTACATGCATTAACTGTAACTCCAAGGCCTAGGTCGACGCACGTGTATCATTCCACAATTTCAGTCTTGTTAAGTTTCCATCAAGTACAGAGTGCAGCAAATTTTCAAATGTGTTTTTCTCCAAGTTTTTTCAAAGACAATAAAATGGTTGACTAGTCTTTTGAATGGCTTGACTCATTAAAGGAAAACAACACGGCGAGTTAAGAGATATTGCAAAATGTCACAAGAGCACTTTTTATCGAATTGACCGAAACGGTTACAGATAATCAATGGCATTGGCATTGAATTGAACCAAAATGTAAATTAACGTCCATGCTATGCAACTCCATCTTGTTTCAACGAAATTGTTCGCTCAAACGTCCTGCAAAGAAAGTGACTTTCCGTCCTTTCTTCTTGAAGTCTGTAGTATCTTTTTCCTTTAAATAAATTGGGAGCAAATTAGAAAGCTTCAGGAAAAGCATCCCCCAAGTTTTGATATCATTGATCTCATGTCAGATTATATACTGAATACTGAATCAAAGAACTAATTAGTTAGGCAGCCACTGTGATCATTAGTGGCTATTTTATTAAATAAAAAAATTTATTTTATAACAATAATATTTCTACATAATCACTAATAACCACTAAATAATAGTCAACAATCTAGCTCTTTCTTCCCTAAATCAATTAGATAATCTATCTAAATCTGTTAAATCCTTAACTACTCATCTTTTAAGATAGATAAATTTAAGAGCTCCCCAGAGATCTCATACAAGAACTGATATTTCTTAATATTGTTTGTTTTTACAGAAAATTGATATAAGTAATTATAGAGAAACAGATTAATAGTATTAAGAGGAATAACTGTTTCTTATAAATCTAAATCTGACCGTTTTTAATTGTAAGGTCCCCCCACATATTGTGGGACTTATACTAATAAAAAATCATAAAAAGAAAGAAGATAGTGACGGGACTCACAAACATATGAGACCCATGTACATATGAAGAAAAAAAATTTCGGCGCAACTTTTGGTGAGCAAACGAGTGAATTGTCCACAATCACGCGGCTTAAGTCTCTACAAATAGAGGCTTGAGCCATGAACACAAACAAAGAGAGAGAGAGAGAAAGAGAGAGAGAAATAAAAGAGGGAGAGAAGGAATAGAGAACTAATTTGTGAGAGTAATCCACAAATTAAAGACAAATATTTTGTATTTTGTATGTTAGTGATCTACTTACGGGTGAAGTTGTAATCCCATTATTTTTATAGTGAAAGTTTTTATCTGAACTATAGTCTCGTAGTTTTTTTTTCTTTTACGGGTTTTTCACGTTACAAAATTTTCGATGTCCTTACAATTAATTTTTCTTTGTCTATATTTTATTTTATCCTCTTTTAATAACATAAGAAGGGGTTGAGTTTATTTGGGATATTTTGCCCGCGCTTCGGCGGTCCAACCCCAACATTAATCACCACATTACTTATCCTGCCCATATATTTGCTTGCTAATTACTGTTAAATTGATGTGTGTTCAGAAAAAAATAACATTTGACAAGAATTGCACTTGTATGTAGATTAAAGTCGGAATAACTAATGCAAGTATGAGAAGATTGTTTGTACATACAAACATTTATAAAAATTTTGAATAAGACGATTATGTAAAGCTAGCTGTCAACATTGGCAACTTTGGAGTGTAAATTCCCTGTTTGACTCGCAAATTCGAGATAAAGAATGGTTTGATCATCAATCTATTATTTTATGGTTACTATGGTTTGGCGACGTTTTGTGATTCTGTGTTTGAACTCGATCGGGGTTATTGTTCCCTGTTTCCTCCATTCTGCTTATTAGCTGATGACAATAGTTAAGTCAATAGCGCGTAGGAAGACTTACAAGCTATTCTTCGGTATCTGTTTTTCCTGTGAAGAAAAGCATTAGTTGACTAGATATTTTTGTTTTCAATTTATAGTCGTCAACCACCTAAGGTTTTTTTCATTCTTTAATTATGGCGTACATCAATATGAAATCTTGGTTTTAGCTTTGAAAAACTTAGCATTCAATTCCATGCTACAAACTAACTAGGGAATTTTGATAAACTTGAACACTTTGAATGGCGAATTCAACCATTCCCAAAATCCATTTCAAGTTTTTGGTCTTGCTGTACGTTTCATATTTGCAAGTCGAGGAAAAGTATAAATAAAGAAAAGGGTATGGCTAAATAAATCATAAGCCGCATTTTCAAAATTCAACACCAAATTGGAAGACCAACTAAGTGATTATTTGGTTGAGCTTTTAGAAAGTGAATAAGTATTTTTTTCACCACAAAATTTTTTTTAAAAAAAAAGAGTGTTTGATTGTAAAATAAAAAAGTGTTTTTTAGTAGATATAACTTTTTTAACAACTAAAATATAATTTTTTAAGAAGCTCAAATTTGGAGCTTCTAAAAAAATACTTTTTCAGGTAGATTTTTCAAATTAATTAATGAATCTATTTTTTAGTTCCTTTTACATATTTTACACATAATTCCCACAATACCCATAAATACATCTTCACGTTTATTTTGAGATTTATATAATATTGTTTGACTTTTTTATATGTTTTAATATTTATTTTTAATATTAATTTTACTTATGTTATAATCCATACAAAAGATTTGTTCAGATATATTTTCATTTATGTTTCATATGGTTTAAAATTATATAATAATTAATATATTGTGCTTTGCATATTATTTAATATACTTTAAATAATATTTATATGTATAAATAATTTTTATTACAAAATAAAATATAGTTAATAAGATTCCACGTAATCTCTTCAAATATCAATTTTTATATTATTTTATCAGTCAGATAAAATAATATAAAGTTGGGTTCTTAAAAACGAACTTTATAATTGATTATCCTAATATAATTTTAAATTTTAGACTTTTTAATGAGCTAAAATTTAAATACAAATATTTCAAAACTTTTACGTATTTAATTATCTAGTTTAAGTAAAACATAATAAAATTTAAAAATATTAAAATAAAATTGTTTACTTAATTCATAGAATTATTTTTTTTATTTTTATTAAATATTTTAATTATTATCAATTATACCACATTAGCAACTAAATAAAAATTTATTTTATTTAAAAATAATATAAATTAAAATTAGGAAACAAAAGTAAAAAATTATAATAAATAAGATTAATGTTCATTTTTTGAACATTAATCTTATTTTATTATAAAACTTTACTAAGCTTTATAAGATGATTATTATAGAGGCGGAACCAAAAGTTGTATTTAGTAGAAGATTTTATTATTATTATTAATTCCATATCCTTGAATTTAGAAACAAAATATTCCAAAGAAAATCATATAACATAAACAATAGGATGACATGGGGATTATGTTAACTTACCAGCTTTGTTAGAGATGCAGTGCACTGATGAATGAATATACAAATCATACACCGATTCAACAACCAAGTCGATACAAATCATACACTAATTCAACAACCAAGTAACCTTATAGAATCTTGGTCACTTGTCGCATTTCACCTGTCCATCAACTTCCAGGAAAACAAAGACCAAAAGGAAAGCAAAAAGTTCCGGAATTTAAGAAACAGCCTTAAATCACGTCCAAAACGTCAAAACTAGAAATAAACCAACTTAAACCACAATGATCCGTAGCTGAACTGAACTATTGATGAGAACTGTGCTGGCGTATCCCAACGGAGAACGGGATCAATTGCTCTATTGAATCAGTCGAGCTTGGGCTTGAGCTTAAACGCGAGTTCGGACTCAAGCAGTCTACTTGTGTTGGTGCTACGGGATATTAGCTCATGACAGGGCTTGGGCTTGGGCTCGGGCTCGGACTTGGAATCGACCTTGAAAAAGAACTTGGCATCGGACCCAAACTCGAGATCAGACTAGAACTCTGGCTCGGGCTCTGGCTTGAACTTGCGTATGGGCTTGAGCTTATGCACAGACTTGAGTTTGAGCTCAAACGTGAGTTTGCGCCCAAACAATCTTCTGCGGAGTTCGTACTGAAGAATTATCTCATGATAGAGCTCGAGCTTGGGCTCGGGCTCGGGCTCGGCATTGGACCCGAACTCGAGATCGGGCTCGGGCTGGGCTTGAGATCGGGCTCGACATTGGACCTGAACTCGAGATCGGGTTCAGGCTCGGGCTCGGGCGCGATTTCGGTTTCAGTTTTTGCACTCCTAGAACTTAGTAAACTAAAAAGCTGTCCAAAGGCAAAGACTGTAGCCCAAATTGATACTTTAATTGGAGCATTTCCATCCTTGCAGTACAAAGAATAGTTGACTGTGGTTGTAATAAATTGACCAAAGGCACAAGTCAAGGCAATAATGCAAGGAAAGAACCCAACGCGAACCCCACGTGGTGGATCAAAGAGCCAACTTCCCCAGTTAGGCACCCCCTTCCAAAAATCCATCTCTTTTAAAAGCTTGTAGACGAGTTTCGAGATATTGATCAGCACTGCTAATATGGACATTATGAGGCACAGTAATAGAAAAGGGGCCTTGTGCTGCGAGGAGAGCTGATCGAACACTATTGTCATTGGCTCCACGATGAAGTTGGCCAGTAAAATTATCAATTCCAATACCTGCCCATACGCCCAACGGAAGTTCACGAACTCTATGCTTAAATAAATTTTCTAGGAATATGAATTAAGCATGCTCTGTCACTAGTGAAATATAAAAGCCCTGTAACCGTTTCATAAGTCGTCATCAGCACTCAGTCCGAAATCCTGCAATGAAGCGGAGTCTAGAGAGGTCCGGTAGTACGCAGCCTTATCCCTACATAGTAGAGAGGCTGTTTTCGGTGGACCCACATACATGTGAGATAATATACGAATGATGCAGTGTACATAAATAAAAACAAGGTACAGGTCAAAAGATTAAAAACATAAAAAGCTTAACAAATGTGCCCAAAAGATTTTAGAAAATAAATAAATAAATAAAAAAGTGATAAAATAATTAGATACATAATAAATAAATAAATAACTAGGATAAAGTACAAATACATAAGCAAAATAGAATAATATTACTTACAGAAAAGCTACCAAACTTCATTTAAGAAGATGTAAGTTTAAAAGACAAAAGTAGTACGAAAAAAGTAGGAATAGAAATACCTGACATGCTGCAAAATTTTGCTTATACCTGATATGTTGCAAAGCTTTTTTTTACCCTTCTTGAGATGTGTGTGTCATCTTAGAGCAGGGATCCTTCTAATTTGTTATGTATCATTCTAATTTAAATGGGTTTCCCCCAAAGGAACAACCAGTAATAGATTGTATCCGACTATCTAAAGGCAAATTTTCTACTTTAAGCTAAAAATCATAACAGGTCATTTCATAGTCTCAATTAACTCTTCTGCAGTAAAGACATATCAACTGATAGATATGAGATAAGATAGTATAAAAAGAGTATATGAAAACTACATGACTCAATTGCCAAAAGGGCAGTTAGGTCACCATGGTTGTACAGAAGATTATAAGAGGATAACTATACTATTCAACTGCTGAGAGGATAGTGGTAAACTAACACTCAATGCAGAATGACTCTGAACTTCTCAAGAAAAAGGAAGCTGAAAACAACTTTAGACCATTTATCGATTTGGTTCAAGGCAAAGTGGAGTTAACTGAGTCATAAGCTTTCTTACCCTTCAAACACTTTCCCATATGAGGATTACATAAAAGTGTACTGCAGGACTAAAAACTTCCTTTCATGACTAATCTAAGTCTTTTATCTATTATCTTTTCCAAGTAACGTGTAGAACAGAGAGCATTCCTTCTTCACGTTAGAGGAAATATTGGACTCCATAGGTAGACCATCATTAATTTTTATTGACAAGCTTAACAAATTTTTTGACTCTTCTATCAATAATATGAAATATGGTTCAAGAAGTCAAGTGGGGTTATTAATTGGAAGGGCAAACACGGTTGGTTCCCAAAATGTAGGGATTAACTATTGTCCATGAAGTCAAGTCCAAATAGAAATTTAGTTTGATTTGAAATTTTTTTTCAAATTCAAATTGAAAACCATATCTAATTATCTTGAATTCATTAATAAATTGTTAATTAAAAATAAATTTAAAAATTACTCTTCTTACATATTATAATTTAGAAAACTTCTTTTTTCTAAACTTTAATAGGTAAGACATTCTATTCTAAATAGAAACAATTTTTTAATTAGAAAAATAGATTAAAGAAATCACTTTTAAAATTAAATAAAATATTTTACATTTAATCAAAAAAGTCTTTTAAATTATGAGATTAGTTTTTAATTAATAAGAATATTATTTCTTAATAGATTAGAAAAATATTTCTTAAGATATTAAAGAAAGCTTATTTTTATTAATCAATAATGAAATTATTTTCTAAATTTAATTAACATAAATATTTTTTATTCAATTAAGAAACATATTCATCAAAATAATAAGGAAATATTTTATAAATCAATAAAATAATTATTCCCTAGATAAGTAAAATAATAAATTTAATTTATCTCTGTCAAATTTAAATAAACAACTTCAATTAAGAAATATCTTTCTTAATTAAACTAAGAAAGCAATTTTATTATTTATAAAAGAGCCTAATTGATTAATTATATTCTAATTAAAATAAAATTAATTATAATGTTAGAAGACAATTTTTGAAATATAAATTAGGATTTAATTTAATGATTAATCTCAATAAATTTAAGAAAAATAATTGATTTAATTTTTAAAATTGATTTTAGAATTTAAAACTAATTTAAATTCTAAAGTGAGGTTATTTTGTAATTAAGGTTTACAAAAATTGTAAAATTAATTCCAAAATTTAATATCAATAATAATCAAGTTATAAAATTAAAGATGAATTTTTGATACTATTGTTGAGAAACTAGGGCAGGATCTGATTCTACATGTAACAAAGGAAAAAAAATGAAACTTTTTCATTTGATTTCTCATAAAATCACTTTAAATTCTATAACAAGATTAATAAGCATAAACGTAAGTCGTACCTTGTTATAAAGTTTGATCTCTTCTTGTATCTCCCTCTAAATTGATCAATTACAACCACCGTAATTGCACAAATATTTAACTTCTACCAGTATCATATAAACAAGTGAAGAGAACTACATAAGTGGTATAGAGAATGATAACTCAGAATTGCTAACTCTTGTAAAGCCTATACCTATTTATAATTGAGTTTGAAACTTTTCATAATTTAATTGAAATATAATCCTAAATTTAATTAAACTTTATATTTGATCATAAAAATTTTCAAACTTAATAAGCAAGTCTAATTTGATTAAATTATTTTTTTCTTCAACTGCTCTCTCTCTCTCTCTATATATATATATATGACCCATTTGGTGCTTAGATATGTTAACAATAAATATAAAAAGCATAATCCTAATTATATTTAGAATTAGATAAAGTTAAATTCCTTTAATTTATTTTTAATTTTGTAATTAAATAATTTATATTTATAAATTGAGATTGGTATCTAACAACACTTCATGACTATTCAAATATTAAAAATATCAAAATAATTTTGACTTACTTTTTCGTGTATAATTTTCTGTATAATGTAATCTTTTCATCACATAATGTTTCAACTAAACATAAATTATAAAATTAATATCAACATTATTGTAGTCAAATTATATTAGTTATCTGTCATTCGTAATTTATTTTTTCAATAATATTTGAAAATTATTTTCAAAGTATTATTTCACTTTGATTAAGGATTTTTAATCGAGAGTAATAAAATATTCTCCTTAATTAATTTAGAACTACTTCTATATAGTTCATGTTATATCCAATGCATATTAATTAACCTAGTAATGAGTAGGATATGTTATAAATAATATCAAAATATAACAATCCCTATGTCGATATTTTAAAAACTTTAAGTTAAATTATCACTTATATAATTATCACAATAAGAATTTCTTTTGACATACAAGTATTGTTTCAAATAAAATTCTTAATTTAGGTCAATTCAATAAACTTATTCTCTAATAAGGACTCAAGTGTTTGTTTAAATATAATGTGTACTAATTTTATACTATATTAATATCCAATTTTAACGGAACAATTGCTAAAAATAGTTTAGAGATAATTCACAAATGTAATATGAATAATTTTATTTGTAATGTATATTTATTTCATAAAATTTATCTTATATATTACTTAAATAAATATGTATAAAACAAAAATATCTTTAGATAATTATATTGTAAAAATTACAATTAAGCGATTAGTTATGGAGAATAAATCACCATTACTAGCTTCAACCGGTGTGCTCAATCTTGAAGTAAGATTAAGCATTTTACTTCATGTCCAGCACGAAAAGTAAAAACAATCACGCCAATGGATTCAATTGGGACCTCCAAAGTTAGTAATTAATAACCCCTATTGTAAATCTAAGCAACTCCCCTATTTAGTATCTGTATAGTTAACGCTTAGATGGGAAAACTTCTGTAAGTTGATGATTGAATTACCCCCGTAACTTTGCAATAGCTTGGCTATTGATTATCTAATCTATTATTTATTTTCAAAAAAAAAAAACTAATAAGATTCTAAGATGCATTTATATAGAATTCGACTTGCGGAGGTGATGGGAAATCAATGGTAAGAGTTTGTTTTGCCTTTCTTGCCCAATTGGGAAAATAATGCTTTCTGCAAATTCTGCCAGTTACAATGCAAGTTCGTATCCCTTTAAGCATAGATCACTTGATTCATCATCGAAAAGCTTGTTGGCTGGAAGATCTTTCTTCACTCGCCCCAAGGATCATGTCTACCATATGCCTAGGGGGAATCTTTTACAAGTTACGTAATTTCTGTAGCTTCAACTTTGTACCTACTAAGTTATGAAATTTTCACATTCAGCATTATCCTCTATTTTTCAGAAAATTAGTATCCATAAAATCATTTCTTTTTGTAGGAAGACCACATATCAAATGGATGGACGTGGGAGGAATCTATTATGTTAGTATGTTATTTGTTAAACTCCATAAAAAAGTGAACTGAAATATTAAAGTTTTCCCTTTTTGTTAATTTTCAAAATAAATTTAATATACATAGCAAGTATGTAATACACAATAATCTAGTAACAGAGGAAATTAAAAGATGGATATTGATTTACTGAATTCTACCTTAAAAATTTTAAATAGACTATTATGATAATTATTAGTATTAGCGATAACTAATAATATTATTCAAACTCCATTAACTTACGAGGGTACTTAGAAACAAGTTTGCATTTTTAATACCGTCATTATAAAGCTAAATTATAATTTCCTTTTGTTAGAAATTTGTTAAATAAATAAATAAATAAAATTTTCTTTAAACACATTCCTTTATATTAATATACAGTTTAGAGGAAACTTTTATATTTTATTTCAAAAACTTTATATTGTTGATATAGTAAATTGGTACATAATTATATTATTTCTGAAAAAGCTTTTAAGTACTAGTGAAATGTACTTAATACTACCACTGTCAATTCCAAATATTTTAAAAATATTTCAGCAATGTTGTCTTTTATTAAGGAAAGATAATAATGGTCGAAAATTTTATTTCTACCAAGTAAGCCCAATTTACTTAGATCATTTTAGCTATTTTAAAAGTTACTTACATAGTTTTAAGTAATCGGTAAAAATTGCTATTTTGTAATTTTACGGTTCTAACTTCAAATCACGAAAACAACCTTTTTGGCTTATATTAATGACCCTCTTCTAACTCTCATAAAGCGAAAAGCTTTTTACATGCGATATGTTGAAATAAAATTTTTTAAGATTCAATAATAATCACCCGATGAAATACCACGGTTACAATTTGGCAGTCATTAAAGACATAACTACAAAAGTGTGCTCAAGTCCTTTGTTTATTTAAGGAGAGTGAAGATAAAGTAAAGATAAGCCCAAATTGTCAAGTATGGAAGCTAGTAATAATACCCACTAGACTATTGAAATAGCTAGAAGCAGACAACATAAAATTCAATCCAGGACCAATAGAGGTCCAGGTGATCCGGATTTATGGCAACTAGAAAGAATGGCTCTTACTGGTTATTTTTAACACTCTTAACAATCACAACTTTCTTAGGCAGAGACGGCAGAGGGTGACATAAATACTAATTTCTTCTTTTGTTGAATTCTCAACAGGAGGAACATCAATAATCTATCAGCTTCCTCTCCGAAAACCTGGGAAATGTCATTGAAGACCCGGAGAATCTAAAGGCCTTAGCTTTCAATTATTTCCAAGATACACTAGGAACCTCCAAAAACCACAACCTCAAACACCAGAGTCCCCAAATCATTTGTTCCTCATTCCATTTCCAATCAACAAGCTAAGCTATTCACTAAACTATTCACGAGAACAGACATTGAGGCATCCTTTTTTAGTAAGAATACTAATAAAGTTCGTGGGTCAAATGGTTTTAATGTATGTTTTATATAAAAAAAAAAACTTAAGAGTTAGTGGGAGATATCATTTCAAATGTCATATTAGGAGGGAGACTCTTAAAAGATTTTAACAAAATTTTTATTTTTCTCATCTCCAGTACCTTCAACCCGACTTCAGATCAATTCTTGTTAAAATGTAATAATCTCTAATATGTTGTACATTAATTTAAAAATAATTCTAATAACCTTAACTATAACATTCATTCAAGATAGAATTATTAGAAATAATATTTTCTAACTCAAGAGGTGCTCAAAATTTATTATAAAAAATCTAGAATTAACATTTGCTCCTTCAAAGTGAATTTTTATAGTTCTTTTAATTCACTGGAGTGGGATTTTATGATTGATACATTAACAGCTTTTAAGTTTCCAGAATTATTCATTAAATAGATAGAGCAATGCATTACCAATTCTTCATTTAGAGTTCTGGTCAATAGAAAATCTACTCCAATTTTTAAAGGTGTAAGTCGTCCAGAACAAAAAGACCCCATATCCCTTACGAAAGCCGTTGAAAGGGATCCTAAACAATTTTCTATAAATAGACAAACGTGATGTAAGCTCTGACGCTAAAGCAAAATGAATTGAAGTGTGCTCACCTCAATGTAACAGTGGCTTGAGAACTAAAATAGTTAAAACCATGAACAAGGTGTTGTTGCCAAGAAAACACGTCACCAATCACTTTGAATAAAATGGATACATATCCAATGCCTAAATGGCAATAGTTTCTGGGAGATGAAGGCTAAAATCAACCCTATTTGAACCCTAATACAAACGCGGAAGCTAAGGAAGTGCATTAGCGTTCATATATATATAGCGGGGGGAATGAAAAAGTGCACTTTAACTTTAGTTTGACAATTGACACTCCTTAACTACTCCCTACAAACTCTCCAATGCCAGAAGATTGGTGGTAAACATGCTAGGTAAGTCCAAAGTTCAACTTATCATTCAGGATTGCAGGTGGTCGTGGCCTATCAACTACACCGGAGGCTACTCAAGCATTATCAGAAACCTACTAGTTATTTCTCCAATCCCAAAAAGCAAGATAAAACTATATGGGAGAGGCATAAATCAAGCTCCTTCACCAACAATTTTTGTTCAAGTACTTTTTTAGGAAAGCAGGATAAACATGTCATTTGCAAAATTGGTTTGGCTCCCCAAAAATAACCTCAAGACCTCTTTCATATTTCTGTTGACAATAAAGGACAGATTAATGGTCAAAGATAGACTCTACTTTGATATGATTTGGAGCTCTTCATGTGTTCTTTGCAATCAAATAACATATCATTAATCATCTATTCTGTTAATGCAAATTCACAGCTCAACTTTGGAGACATCTTCTGGAGCTATATGGAATTCATTGCCAGATGAGTGATTTGCAGCAAATAATCGAATGGGCAACAGAGTTCAGCTTCCTGTATAAGAGACTCAACCACATTCAAAATTGCTCTCAATTTAGTGATTTATTATATTTAAAAAGACAGGAATTGAAGATTTTTCAATAAGAAGTAAAAGGATTTCCCTGGTTCTCACAAGAACCATATCCACGTGGATAACGGAATATTTGGAAGCCATAGGCATTAAAGACTCAATCTACAGAAGCATGGTAAGGAGACGGAACCTAATCTGATATGATCTGATTTGTGTTGGACTTTCAGGCATTCCAAGATTTAATCTTGACCAAGGATCCTCTGCATTCAGCTTAACATCTGAGATCCATGGGAGTTAGATTGGTGAAGGATTTGTGTGGTCCTACCTAGAGATGGGTAGTGGCATATGCCGCCTAGTATAACATTCACAAAGATCAATTAAAAGAATCACGTGATTTAAAATTTCCATCCTAAAGAAGCCACGTGTTAAAATTGCTAGTGACAGTGCCAGTCCAAGCAAGTGGTTCATTCTTTTACCTTTATTATTATGATTACAAGAACTCTTGGAACTACAATTATAAAATCTTTTACAAAGTAAAGTTATAATATTTTTAATGGTTTAATCTTAAAAAATCTCAAAATTTGCCCAATTTTATAATTATAATTTGAATTTTAAAAAAAAATAATAAAATACTCAAATTTTTAATTTTTATAGAAATAGCCCAACGTTAGATTTTTTATTAATAGAACTGACATGACTGCTAAATTACACATAAGATGCTAACTGGAAGTAAAAATTTACATAAGATTATAATTAAATTAAATTAAATAATATTAAAGAAAACAAAAGAAAAGGAGAACTTAACCTAACTCTTTCCATCTTTCTCCTTACCAAATCCCTGTCTTATGCCTAAATTTTTATTTCTGAGTGTAAGTTCTGTTTGGATAATAATATAATAAGACCTTATTTTTGGAATCCAAACAAAACAAACCTAGATCTAGACGTAATTTGTTTCCAGTTCCTTATATTTGGGGTTTCCTTACCTTGTACCCTGAAGAAAAACATTTTCCTTAAAGAGTTTCCTTACTACTGGGCTTGTGCTTCTGGACTTTTAGTTGTTTGGACATTAAAAAATAAATTGTCACTCTAATATACATAAGAGAGGGGAGTCCACAACAAGGTGGTTCAAGGTGTGATTCTTATCCCTTTCCTATAGTTTTCAAAGTTTGAACAGGCTATGTTTTGTTTTATTTTTATCACTAATTTTGTCTTTAAATGTACAAAACAAAATAATAATAACTTTTAGTTTCACAAAAGATGTCTTAAAAAATGAGAAAGATGGAGAAGGTTAGGATAAGTTTTCTTTTTCTTTTGTTTTCTTTAAAAATTATTTTAATTTAATTATACTCTGACAAAATTTTAATTACACCGAACAACTCTTGTGATGTCGAGAGTCTATTGTCAGACTATTTTTTCAAAATCTTCAAATTTTAAGTGTTTTATTGTTATTTTTAGAATTTAAATTATAATTACAAAATTGTTTAAAGTTTGAATTTTTTAATTATTAGTCCTATTTTTTTATTGTGCTGCCAATAATTTCTTCCAGAACCTCGTCAAAAGTTGGTCTTGGAATTCAAAGTTAGACCAGAACCACCTTATATGACATAAGGTTATGGTCCAACTGGATGTTAATCACTTGCCAAACAAAAATAACCGCGATTATATAAGAAGAGCATAATATTACGTAGATCTAAAGCAATAATCATTGATTTTTGAAAGCCGATGACATATTATCTCATCTTGCTAGAAGATTAAATATGTCTTACGAGTTATGATTCCGAGTGATTGAAATCAAAGTCTTGTATCCACTCAATTATTCCCATTGCGTAACATGTGGACTCGTGCTCTTCCCTGAAAGTTTAGCCATGCGTTTTTCTCCACTACCTTTGTCCTGGCTATTCAGAACATGTTTATGTTACTAGTCTCTTTGATAGTCTTTATTTCAGATTTGACTATAAAGTTGCTCTATGTATCTATTTATTATGTAAAATAAGGAAAGTTTCAAAACTATTTGCCATTAACAGGTTTTCTGCATCTAATGTTATAATAGTACAATCCGATAAGCCTGTCCTAGAATAAAGGCTGGACAATCATAGAAGACGAGATCTTTGTAATAATTTTTTTTAGAAAGTGATCATTAGTTTGACACCTTTAGCCCTTGATTCTAAGTAACAAGGACAAATAATTTATATTTTTGATTTCTTGACTTATAGTTTGTGTTTTAAGTGTATGACACGCAACTACGTCATTCCTTACCAACTTTATTGCCATAGAAATTCGAATACACTTGAACTCACCACATCACAAAAGTGCATGAAATCAATGCATCATACGTTTTGACTACTTCATCTTGACTACAAAATGCGCACTAAGGTCTACCATCATATTCACACACATATGTCTTCCTTTAGTGTCAAATTTTCTTCTGATAACTTAATTATGGTTTATTTATACCTAAAATTAATTCAAATAAATATTACATACATAAACTAGTTATTAAAAAATTTATTTTCTAGGCACATTTGATTAGTTGATCACATATCTATAGTTGGCTTATGTTTGATCAACTAGTCTATTTCCTAATATAACAAATTGCAATCATTATGTAACATTTTGTTTTTGAGTTAAGCTAGTCAAAGTAACTTGGACTAGTTGAACTTTTACAAAATTAACTTTAAAAAATATTTTAAATCACAAATTTTTAACACTTTAAAATTTAAATCTTTCAAAAGCATTAAAACACCTTATTTTGATAAAATTTTGATCTAAAATTATTTTAAAATTTTTCCAAAGTTTGTTTATGGCTCAAGAGATTTTCTTTAAAATTCAAAACATATTTTTTCTTAATTGTAAAAAAATTGTGTATTATATCCTGCATGTAAATGATTATGCATTTGTTTATGGTTCAAGAGATTTTCTTTAAAATTCAAAACATATTTTTTCTTAATTGTAAAAAAATTGCGTATTATATCCTGCATGTAAATGATTATGCAATGTGATATTGACCAATAAAAAAATCAACATACTATAAGCACTCACATAAACTTGAGTTCTTGGAGATTAATCCTTAAACCTTTTCT
Organism: Erythroxylum baracoense; assembly: GCA_025629805.1. Taxonomy (NCBI): domain Eukaryota; kingdom Viridiplantae; phylum Streptophyta; class Magnoliopsida; order Malpighiales; family Erythroxylaceae; genus Erythroxylum; species Erythroxylum baracoense. The sequence goes on along the minus strand of JAOTAY010000002.1, from coordinate 8,405,307 downwards.
TAGCTCATATTATTTTGAGTTTAATTAACAAATATTTTTCAAAAAAGTAGTTTCTATGAATATGTCCATAATCACCATAATAAAATAACTTCTCACATAATGAAAATTCAAAGTGTTAGTGCAAGAAAGTCCTATAAGAATGTCTTAAAAGTCTTTTTAGGTATTCATAGATGACGTGGGTGATGCAATGCTCTCTTTCGGATATATGGGGTCTCTCCTTGGATGATCGTGAGGCATAGTAAACATTTTGGCATATGACATGCTCCTTTTATAAAAATATGGCTTATGATGATCTTGAGCCAATATCATGCTTTCCTGGGATAATAATTTTCATCTTATTTTAATAATAAAGAGGAATATATGAATAAGAAGAATAATGTATGCCATTTTAGTTTCACATCGCATGAAAATTGTGCTTACTTTTGCCATGTGAACCATGTCTTTTAAGTCTATATTGTAAACGACATATAAATGCGTGAAATTTGTCTTTGTCTTTGTCTTAAAACATAGAGGATGATATACAAGCAATTTTTTGTTACATATTTAGAATATACAAGATGCTCATATGATGAATTAGGCATAGGCTCATCATATAAATGGTTTCCTGTCATAAAAATTGTCTTGACATTAAATAGTGCACTTTTATAAGTGAAACTAATTATATTTCTATTATTAGAGCTCTACTGTACTCCAAACATACTATTCAATTTTTCACTACCTATAATGATTCTAAATAAGGAGTTTAAAGTCATTGGTCTCTTTCTTAAATGCTCCATTTTCATATAACATTACATGCTCATTGTCATTAGTAATAACTAAACTCTTAAACTCTTAAAATCTTCAATAGTTTGCATATAGCATTTGAATTTCTCATTTTCAATCATACATGCAAATAAGGGTTTTAGAGTCGCTTTATGCTTAGAAAATTTGTTCCTTCTCATGTTCATAACTTGATGCAAACCCACCTTGGAAGATATTCTAAAGAATATATGAAATAGTTTGAATCAAACCTAAAAACGCTAAAATGGATGTAGTAAGAGAATTTACATATTGATTATAATGAATCAATAACTAAATTCATTAAGTCTTTGAATGCCACAAAAAAAGAACTCTTTAATGAGTTTGGAGTTTAATGAATAATAAAGAAAATAGGCTAACAATTCTCAATAAACAAATATCTAAAAAATGGTCTCCATCTACAAAGAAATATGCCTTAAGTATGAATAAATAAAGCTAGGATTTCAGTTGGACGTGGCTTATGACATGATTGTGGATTGGGTCATATTTCTAACAAACCTTTTAATACCAGTAAGCATGGTATAAGGCATGCCTGTATTTAAGACTATAAATCTCTCCATAATTTTGGGAAGTTAGACAAGTTCTAGGATATGCATATGGCTAAGACTATAGATCTTCTTATAACTTTGTAAAGTTAGGCATAATTTGAGACATATTTGTGCCTAAGACCATTGATCCTTTTATAACTTTGTGAAATGGGAAACAATTTATAACATATCCATACCTAAGTTGTGTCTCACAATTGAGTTTTTCATAAAATTACACGAGCTAGTACACAACTATATTAAAGGCCATGTTCAAATCTAATCTCAAATATTAGCTTAAATCAAGCTAATCAATGCTTATCATTTAGTTTGGTTTGATTCCACATATGTAGCTACTTCTCTTATAACACTATTAAATGCATCTTGAAGACTTTCTTATTCATGTAATTGGTCCATTTAGTAAACTTAAAGGATAAAAAACAACTTGATTCCTATAATTCCTTCCTTCTTTTCAAAGATTCATCCTCGAATTATCACCTGCATCAAAAGGAGTTAAATTATAAACATCAAAAGTAGCAATCGTATTATATTCTCCTAAAAGATTTAATTTATAAGCAATATCATAAATTCGTTCAACACCTTAAACTAGATTATCTCCTCATAGTTGTAACTTGGATCTTCTTTTGATCTAGAAATCTCTACTTTCTTATATGCACCCATACCTAGTCTAAATGTAGTTTTCTTTCTTTGTTTGTTAGTTTTGGATGGATATTTTCATTTTTTCCATCAATATGTTACTGAACATTTTCACGTAGTTGCTTCACTATTTCAACTTTCTTTTTATCATCTTAGATACTCCACTCATGAATAGATAAAAGAATTGATTTCAATAAATAATCTCAAATGTTGAATAACATAGGTGATATAAACAAGTCTATTATATATAAATTCAATGAAGGACAAATAATCTTCCTAACTTTAAATTCTTTTCTATTATAACAGGCAATAAAGTAGGTAAATTCCTATTTACTACTTCAATTCAACCATCCATTTGAGGATTTTAAGTAGTTGAAAATAATAGTTTAGTTCCTTACTTTTTCCTATAAATCCTTTCATAATTAGTTAAGGAATTTAATATCTCTATTAGACACAATAGTTTTAGGAACATTATAAAGTTTAATTATCTTCCTAAAGTATAAATCAACTATATTGGTTGCATGACTAATTTTACTATATGCAATAAAATGTGTTACCTTAGAAAACCTATCAATAACAAAAATGGAAATTTTCCTCTATTTTGACCTAGGCAAACCAAAAAATATATAGAAATATTAACCCATAGCTCAATAGGGGTTGGCAAAGGACTATATGAACTAGGTATAACATTAGACTTTGCTTATCTACATGAAATGTAATTAACATAAATTCTTTCAACATTGTGATGCATATAAGGCCAAAAGAAATATTCAAGAAAAATATACAAATTCTTTTTAATGTCAAAATGAACGATTAATCCTCCTCATGTGCCTTACGTACTAACAAATCTCTCAAAGAACTATTACAAACACACAATTTATTTTCCTTAAACAAAAACCTTATCATTCCTAAAGAATTTTTCAAAAATAATTTTTCAACAAGCCCTAAAGATAGATGCAAAGTTATCATCATTCTCATAATTCTTGAGCATGCTTAAAGCCTAACAACTTTGCATTTGATGTAGAAATTAAAGCATACCTTCATGGGAATGTATTAACCCTAACTATTTTCTTACCTTACTTGTACTCAATCGTACAAGGAAATGTATAAAAAAACTCCATCCATTTAGCATATTAGCGATTCAACTTCCTTTCCCCTTTCAAATGTTTCATGACTCGTAGTTAGTGTGAATAACGAACTCTTTCGATCACAAAAAATGTTTTCAAGTCTTTAAAGCCTTTACTAATGCATGCAATAAGTTGGGTAGTTATAATTAACCTATTCTTAACTCAATCTCAAAAGTTTTAGCAAATTTAGGTAAAGCTAATAAAGGAGCAAAATATAACCTTTATTTAATCAAATTGAAAGAATGCTCTTATTCATCATCCAACTTAAAACCAACATAACTTTTGACAACTTTAATAGGTGGTTTATCTAGCATACTAACTTAAGTAACGTTAACCTTCTCCTCATCCACCTTAATCCTTTTGCATTCATAATAAATCCAATAAAAACTATTTTATCTATGCGAAAGGAACACTTCTTTAGATTAGCACATAATTTTTCTTGTCCCAAAATATTCAAAACAATTTTTACATACTCAGCATGCTCATCTAAAGTCTTACTATAGATTAGAATATCATCAAAATAAACAATCATAAATTTTCCAATAAAAGCATGCAAAACATAATTTATTAACCTTATGAAAGTACTAGGGACATTGGTTAATCTAAAAGGCATCACTAACCATTAAGATAAATCATATTTTTTCTTAAAGATTGTTCTCCACTCATCACCTTCTTTCTTCATAATTTAATGATATCCACTTTTCAAATTAAATTTTCAAAATGCATAAGAGCCTATGTAATTCATCAAGCTAGGAGTAGGATGTTGATATTTTATTAAATCAACATTCAACATATATTCTTTATGACCCATCATTCTTAAGAACAAGAAAAACCAAGATAACACATTAAACTTACACTCTCTTTAACATACCCTTTTGATAAAAGCTTCTTAACTAATCTTTAAAGTACCTTAATCTTCTTTGGGTTACTTCTATTGGTAGGCTGATTAAGAATGATAACATCAAGAATAAAATCAATTTAATGTTCTATTCCCCTTATTTGTGGTAAACCGATAGGTACATCATCAAAGAATACATCTTCAAAATCTTATAGCAAAGAAACAAATGTACTAAACAAGAAAACATCAAGATTTTAGTATTAAAATAAGTCTTTTTGTACAAAAGCACAATCATAATCTGGTTAGCATATGATGCTCTCTTGATCTCACTCTCTCTAACATAAAAACTCACTTGTTTATTTGTTTTTCACTCAACACTCTTTTCTTTTCCCTTAGTTCTTTCCTCCTTTTAATTTTATTTACAATCAATTCTTTTTCTTCATATTTATTTTCCTTTTATCTCTCTTCTTTATTTTTAAATATCTCTGCTTTTTATCACTCTATCCTTTTAACTTGAACTAATCCTCTTACACTTTTATGTATCAATGGTGTTTATTATTTATGACAAAAGAATCTCTATTTGTAAACCCATATTTAATGACCCTTCTATTAAATTCCTACGGTCTCCGTAAGAGAATACGGACAACATGTATAAGCACCACATCACACATCACCTTATCATGATGTCTTCCAATTAAGAATGAAATTAACACTTGTTTAGTTACCTTTACCTTGTTATATTCATTAAGCCATTAAAACTTATATCATCGAGGATGTTCCATGGTAGACAAAATCAACTTTTTAACCAAGGTAGTGTTTGCTACATTGGTTAATTTAACCATGTCGCATACCTTATTATTGAAGTGTCATCTCATGTGAGAATTGTCTCTTATTGCAAAAATCATAAGCAACTTTTATTCCATTAGATACTCAACACTATCATCATCATAATCTTTTAATGGTTAGAATCTTTATCACTTTTACCTTAGTCTTAATCTCCCCATCATCTCTCATGATCATTTTCCTTTTGTTAGGACAATGTGAAGCGATATTCCCTGTTCCTAAACAATGAAAGCATTTAATATCACGAGTATAAATTTGAATTTTACATTAGGCAAAAGACATAGGGCTCTTTTATGAATTAATTTAAAAAATCTTTAATCTTAAAGTTCAAAAAAAACTCCTTGTGATTTTCAATTTACAGGAAGAATCCCTTCTCTTAGACTTTTATTAAAAAAATAACTGCAAAACACACATGGCATGAACATAACAAAATATTATTGACATGACAATCCAATCTAGCTCTTACATTAATCTAAAATAATTAAACTTGACTAAAAATGATAATTTATTATAATTATCTTAAATTATTAATTTGAGTCAGGCTTAAATGGTTTGGGTCATTGTCCATTCACCTATACTTACCATTATTTTTTTAAAATTGAAGTCTAAAAGGAGTTTTTTAGAAATTTAAGAAAATAGATTTTAAAAGAATTTTAAGGATTAAAATTTTTTTTACAAGTTATTTAAACATTAAGGGATCCTCTTTTTTTGTACTTATTTCAGGTTTACCTTTCACTTTACTAGGCATTTTCCCTCCTTCTTTGGGTAGTTCATCTTTGACTTTAAGAGCAATCTTGTTATCCTTTTTCTAACTCAATTTTTACAAGGATGACTATAATTTTATTATACATGGTTGCCCTTTCTCTTTAATTGCCTTTAAACCAATATCGCCGTATGAACCATATCTTCCATAGATTGATACTTTTTCTATTCTTATAAGAAATTTATCAGTGTTAAAACTGCAAGTGCACAACATAACTATAGTTATCACAGACAAGTATGGATATTTCCTACAAGTACTATAAGTACTAGTAATTACTATTTTCTATTATTTAATTGTCAATTCAGATTATGGATTTAATTAAAAATTAAACTAAAATAAAATTGAAACAATAATGAACTTAAGATAGAGGAAAATACTTGGAAAATTCAATATCAAATAATAATACTAAGGTGATGAATTCCCTAAGAATCCTTAAATATTAACCTTTGATCATGCAATTATATTATTGATTATTGGACTGTGAAAATTCCTATTTTATGTTAATATCTTTCTCAAGACTATAATAACTAATCGTTCAGTAGATTAACAAAAATCTTTCTAGTTAAACCCTAAATATTGCATTATCGATTTATGAATATCACTATTAGATTTGACCCTAATCCAAAGGATGTATATCGACCTATCTCTAGATTTACATGCAACTCCTTCCAATTATGATACATCTATTCATACAAAAAGATTTCTTAATCTCAATCATATGAAATCAAATCATGAACTAATATTCTGGATATATTAGAACAAGAATATAACGCATAATTAAGTCATAATAAATCAATCAATAAAATTGAATTAAATAAATTATTAAATCATATTGTTATCACAAATTACGGTTGATCATACCTAGGTACTAAACAAATTAGTTCTTATCTATATAAAATAAAACCAAACATAAATACGCAGAAGGACAACTGAAAACAAAGAAATCATAATTCTAAATCTTCCTTTTTCTTTTAATGGATCTTCTTGCAAATTTGATTAGATAAAGCTCTCTATAGGATCTTTTGACATTTTCTTTGTGTTTTCCTCATCCTTTGCTCAGAATTGTCGCCTCTCTATATTTTTTATGACTTGAAATTATTCTAAAACTTGCCTTTTTATTTTGTCTTCGTTCAGATCTTTTACAGTAAAACCTAGTGTTTATAAGATATACACAACTAACATACATGGTCATTTAAGTCACCATTTATCTCCAAAAACATCTGAATTCATGATTTTACACAGGCACACAGACTTACATAGGCAATATACACAGTCATATATATCAACAACGGGCATGCAACTCCACATGACTAGAAATAAAATTCTTTAAATCTTCACTTGTTTATAGAGGCTTACACAGTCACTATACACCATCACGTATCTTTAAGTTGCTTTAAATCTTTATTCCATGCCACAATTTCATCTGAATTCTTCTCCTTTTAGTTCAAGAAGGCAATTATCACCTATAAACACACTTAAAGTGAATTAAGTACAAAAAACATTTAATATGGGTATATGATTGTAGTCAAATAAGCATTTATCATCCATCTCCACATGATATTGCAATTCTACCACATCAATAATCTCACCATTCAAACCATTTAGAAATCTACCTATGATGTCTTCTTCATCCTCCTCTACATTAGTTCAAATAATGACAATCTCTATATCATTATGATATCAATCAATATTCTTTAATACTTGAGTGACGCGTTGTAATTTTCAAAACATATACCTATAGCAATAATTAAGATAAATTTCCTCCTCATAATGACCTTCATATCCTCCCAGCTGTCGATAAATCTCGTAGGATTACTTCAGTTATTTAATATAAGCTAATACCACCAAATCATGGCGTAGTCACTATTCTCAGTAACAATAAGTTTTACTTTATTCTCTAAGGTATAATTGTAATAGTCAAAAATTAGATCCATCTTCTTCTTCACTATAAGTAGGCTAAAGGAGTCTTCACTTTAATTTTCCCAAGGTTTCCATCTCACCTCGGCTCCTTTTTATAACCTCTATGTTTTCAACCACCTTAGTATACAAATCTACCCATATTATTTCTTTGTGGTTAGTAATCATTATATAAGGCATTTCCCTCTTCATCACCATCGAAATCATCTCGGATAATCCACTTATGTTACTGATATGCAACAAGAGCTTATGGTGATTGTCCCTTTTATAAGTTGGTTATGACAGTATCATATAACTCCAATCAATTTTTAATCTCACTAAACATCATATTTATGTTATTAAACTATTATTGCATATCTTAAAGCATGAAAGGATAATCCTTCCTTCCCCTTTAACTATATCCTAATCAAACATGATTTAACTTACACAAGAATTTTAGTAATAACCTTATAACACTTACTCACATTTTCTAAATTATTGTCAATTAATTCACTTATATTTCACTTTAAATATTTGTATTTTCTCTATTAGCACTACTAATCTCACACTCTCTTTCCTTTTCTACCATTCCTTCGCAAGTTCTTTAAATTAAAAAAAACTCAAACAAGAATTCAACCTTGTGAGGTCTTAAAACTCAAGAACAATTGGTCAAGAAGAAAAATTAACTCATGGATTAAGCAAAAAATATGGAAACTAAACAAGACAAGGAAGGATAGAAAGATTTCTAATCAGTATTTAAAAATGATTTCTTTAGGTCACTATTCCTACACAACTTTCTTTCTTTTATTTTCCTTCCTTTTCTTTTCATAATAAAATAAACAATTAATATAAACAACATGAAACAAAAGAATTGAAAAAACAAAAAGTAAAGATAAGCAAACCCTAAAAACAAGAATATGATGGAATTTGATTTTTTAATTTTTGGCTAAAACTATAATGACAAAAGAAGATGCAAATGACTGAACTAGAAGTATAAAGAAAGCATAATTTTATGTCAAGAATTAGATAAGAATTAAAAGAATACAAAAGATGAAAGGATAACCATAGCTAAATTAGATCAAGCTCTACACAATTGATGTTAACCCACCTAAGAATATAAACTTGAGAACCTATAAATAAGTTTCAATTAAACAGAAAAAGCAAAAACATATGTTTAGAGAGAATTGGCCTATTGATTGTAAAATATCAAGAACCAAATTCATTAAGCATTTGAATGATATTAAAAAATAATTACTTGATAAGTTCAAATTTCAATGACGAACAAAGAAAAGAAGCTTTACAACTCTCAATAAATAGAGATCTTAAAAGTTATCTCTAATTAAAAAGAAACATTCCTTAAATATAAAATAAAAAATAGGTTTTCATGTAAGCATGACATAAGACACAATTATAGGATATTTCATGTTGTTTACGAACTTTTTAACACTAGTGGAAATTGTCTAAGACACACCCATATACAAGACCTTATTTCTCTTTGCAACTTTGCGAAGTTAAAAATAGTCTAAGACATACTTGTGGTTAAAAGACTACAGATCTTCCTATAAATTTATGAAGTCTAGCATAGTCTAGAACATGTTCTTATCTAAGATTGTGAATACTTTTGAATCTTTGTGAAATTAGGATATGCTAATTCCTATGATTGTGTATTACAACTAGGTTTTTCATAAAGTTACACGAGTTAGTACACGATCAAGTTAGAGGCTATGTTAAATCCAAGTCTTCAACTTAGCTTAAATTAAGCTAATCAGTACTTGTACTTTAATTTAGCTTACTTCTATGTATGTAGCCTTTTCTCTTATAACACCAATAAGCACATCTTAAAGCCTTTTCTTCCTTTCTTACTCAATTAATATACCTAGAAAACCTAAATGATCAAGGGAAACTTAATTCCTATTATGATCTTTAAGAATTCAACTAACTCATTTTATAAATGCTCACCATCATAATCATTACTATCATCATAATAATTCGAGTAAGAGGATACCTCATCATTAGTTTTCACAAATCAAATATTTCCCACCATATTTTTAGTTTCTTCATTCTCTGAACTACTAGTATCTTCCTATGTGACCTTAAATGCTTTCTTCTTCCTCCTCAATTCATTATTGTAATGACCTTGATTTTTTCCAAGATTAGTTACCTTTTCTATTATTTCTTTTGTATTTCTTAATGTTATCTCTTGTTGCCAAGTTAATATGGATGCAATTATAATTTTACAAATAAATGCATGAAAATTCTCTTTTTATTGGAACATAGAGGATGATGGATGAGCATATGATTCTTATACATATTAAAAGATGCAACATACTAGGAATAGGCTTATCATGTAAATGGTTGAGCCTCATAAAAGTTTTCTTAGTATTAGATGCTGCACTTCTATTAGTTAATCTAATTCCATTTATATCTTTAAAGCTCTTTTTAAATCTAAGGTTGTTTAAAATATTCACTGGTCGTTATGAATCTAGAAAAGGACTCATTAAAGTTATTGATCTCCTTCTTCAATGCCCTATTTTCATATAATAGATCATTCTCATTATCATTAACAACAAACACGATATTATAATCTACCATGTTATGCATATCATATTTTAATTTCTAATTCTTAATCATATATGTATCTAAGAGCTTTAAAATCTAGTTATACTTAGAAGTTAATTTATTCCTTTTAAAGCTAATGACCTCTACACATCTAACTAACTCATCATATAAGAGCTTAACATCGCAATCATTATTATTATAACAAGAATTTGAGCATGAGAGAACCATAATATTATTGACTATAAAGCATATAATTGTCACTATATTTTTTAATCTCTCTTTTTCTAAACTACTAGTGTCGCTCTATGCAGCCTTAAGTACTTTCTTCTTTTTCTTCTTCATTTGATTGTTATGGTGACCTTTTTGCTCAAGATTCCTCTTTCTGATAAGTTAATTTGGATGAATTTATGATTCGATCATAAATAGATAGAATTTCCCTTTCCAATTAGGACATAAAGGATGATGGATGAGCATGTATTTTTTCTTTTAATATTTAGAAGATGTAAAATGCTCATCTAATAAATTAGGAATAGGTTTATAATGTAAATGGATGCCTCTCATAAAAATTGTTTAACATTGAATGATGCCTTTTTATAAGTGAAACTAATTTCATTCCTACCGTTAAAACCATTTTTGACTCTTTTTTTTTAATTTTTCACTATCTATGGTGAATCTAGATAATGACTCATTAAGGACATTGATCTCCTTCTTCAATGCTCTATTATCATGCAATAAATCATGCTTATTATCAATGGCAACAACCACACTCTTATAGTCTATAATTTCATACATATCACATTTCAATTTCTCATTCTCAATCATATATGCATCTATAAGCTTTAAAGTCTCTTTACACTTAAAAAATAATTTATTCATTTTCAAGCTCATCATCTATAGGCATTCAAGTAACTCATCATATGAAAGACTAACATCACCAATCATCATTATTTTCATAAGAATTTGAACAAGAGGATAATACATCATTATTGTCCTTAAATAATATATTTGCCATCGTATTTTCGAATTTCTCACTCTCCAAACTAGTAGTGTTATCTCATGTCATCTTAAGTACTTTCTTCCTCTTCTTAAATTGATTATTTTGATAATCTTAATTTTTTTAAGAATTCTTATTTTTGTCTAAATAATTCCTTCTTATCAAGTGAGTTTTGCTTCTTGTTGCTAAGTTAATTTGGGTTTAAAAGCTTGGGAATAATTAGAGTGGATTTTAAGATTGTTTTAAGCAAATATATAGTGGATATTTTGAGTTTCAAAAAGATAGGATACATATTATTCAACCGATCAATATGAATGGTCTATTATTAGATATAGCATATCACTTTTTAAAGAACAAAGTTATTGAAGTTTATGTAGTTTTTCATTTAATAAAGCAATGAGACTTAGGATAAAATGTCAAAGGCAATGGTATGGGTTATTTAAGGTTAATATAATAATTCAAGGGATTTTCTTGATTTTTTACATATTGTAAAGAGTGCCTAGCCATATATATTTGTTTCAAAAGGAGACTTAAGATACTTTTTAATTCAAAAGTTAGTGTTATATGCCAGTTAACTACCTAGGATAATTATTTTGTTGTTTATACATACTATTTGTGTTATTGAGTGTTATTTGACTATTTGTAATATTTTAAGTTTCAATTTTTGGTGGCTTAATAAAGAACCCTAATATAGGGTAATGGCTGAAATTAGGTTTTTTTTCAATTTGATGGTCTTGAGGGGTTGATTTATGTGGACTTATAAATTTTATGTATGATTTGTAGGTGTATAATGACAAATAAACATGTAAATTGTGAGTTTTAGGTGTCGATGTACACTTATAACCACTCATAAACAATTATAGATTCATTTTCATAGTTTGGTGCCTCATTGTACATATATTGTGTGATAAATGGATGAATCTTGTTGGTGAATAAATTTGAGAACCATAAGGGTTTATTGTTATGAAAATTTACATGATATGATGACTAATATCGTTGGTTAAGGCGTATTAGTTAGTGCTAGAATAGGGAAGGTACCATTTTGTTGGTTGGGACGAATTAATCGATGTCAAAATAGGATGGATACCTTTTTTTGGCCAGGATTAATTAGTCGGTGCCTATCCTAGGTAAGTATAGGGCTTACGTGTTAGTTAGCATCACATATATTACTTTTCAAATGAACATTTACAAAATGTTGTGTGGGTATGAATTCTATCCTTGGTAGGTATTTCAGAGACGTTGGTTGTGTCATTTAGGCATGATATCATATCTTTAAGACATAATGTGGTTGATGAAAAGGGTTTTAAACCTATTCGTTTATTTTATAATTTTCTTGTTTGGTGATATATTTCATGACTATATATTATAGGTACGGAGATGATAGAAAAAGAGCTAAAGGACATATAACACTACAAGAAAATTACACATTACTAACGAAAAATCATCGATGGAAAAAAGTTCCATAGTAAATTAGTGACAAAAATTGATTTTTCGTCGATAAAATTGTTAAAAAATGGTTTTTGTAACGATCAAAATATTCATCGATAAATATGGAAGGAAACTATGGTCGAGATTTTTTGACAAAATATAGCGACAGAATAGTAAAGTTCATCGTAAAAATACACAACAATGGTTACCGGGAAAAATAAGCATCTAAATTACTAATAGAACCGTAGTTTCGTCGGTAACTATTAGTTTTAACAAAAAACCAAACGACATCGTTTCTATATCAGCCTAAACCTACCCGAAACCCCCCTCCCCTGTTTCATTTTTCTCTCCTTTTGTTCTTCAACGTCGTCGGACTCTCTTGGTTCTAAGCATCCAACGTCGATCATCTGTTGCTTCTGTCTATTGTGCATCATCTTTAGGTAACCACGTACCATGTTCGTCCATAGTACTTTGCTCTCGAGTTTATTTTACCTCCAAAAAATTTGTTGTTAAATGCTTATATATATGAACATAGGTTTGTTTTGATGGAATGTGGGTATCTGCATTTTTTCCTATTGTGGTTGGTTTATTTGTTGTTTGAATGTGTTTATGTTGGTGAATAATGTAAAAATGCAATGGTTTTGTTATTAGTTAGGGATGAATTCGGGTTGCTGATGAATTGTTCAATGAAATGTCTCTTAAGAATATTGTTGAGACTTGGTTAATGCTCAGAATGAATATTAGCTCTTGGAATCTAAAGAAAATTCCTAAAGTAATTCCATAAGACTTGAAATGGAAAATGAACAATTATATGGAAGGTGCATTGAAACTAGAACTAGTCATTGTAATTAGGATTAGCAATATGATTTGAGCTTAGCCTAAAGTCAATTTAAAGGAGTTACTATAGAAAAATGGGCAAGATTTCGTATAATAGAATGAAATTGGACAATTATATGGAAGGTGATATTTGTGAAACAATTAATAAGCATTTTTATGTATTAATATGGTGAAAGTTGAATATACTTCAATATTCGATTATATAGATAATTGCATGATATTTTTTAGTTATCTTAATGCTTACAATTGTTTCTAAGTCTGCTTATCGTACTACTTGTTGAATAATGAATTCTTATCACAATCGAATTCATCCAATAACTTAAGAAGTGTTGATGTATGTCAAGAGTTGATATATACTGAAATAGTTTGAGGTAAAATCTGTAATATAGGTATCTTGCTTTTATAACTTCAATAATTATCTCCATATGATTGTATATTTTCTTTGTTATCTTATGATATACATAGATAATGTAGACATAGATGTGGTTGTTCATCATTTTAAAAATTTAATTAAAGAAATATTTGATGAATAAAGGTATATCTTTTTGTTAGTAATCATGTATTAATTTAATCAATTTTTTGTATAATTGTGTATGATTTCTATTATGAGTTCTTTTTAAATATAAAGGAAGAGATGCGAAGTGATGCCACATTGTATCACAATCTTCTTTTAACTTCTTGTTAAAGTATGTTATTGGTTTCTATATGTATTTCTAAAAACCAAATTGATATATTTGATCACTCCCTCTTTTACTAATCTAGATATACTGATAATTAAAGAAATGATAAACACTAAAATTTTCATTGGTTAAGTTGAAATGATAGTCTCTTACTTTTCTTATGACATATTTGTCTTGTTTTCTTTTAGGTAAAATAAAAAAGAAAAAGTATTGCGTATCATGTACAATAAAATCTATATTTGAAGTTTAAAAAATCTTTGTAAGAAGGAATTGATAAAGGTACTCAGACTATTAATGTTTGAATATAACCTTTTGAAGAGATCATTGACACACCTGACTCGATAGAGACATAATAGGTTAAGGAAGCTGAAATCCTCCCATTAGTTTGATTTCTTTATGAAGATTCAGTACATGACTTGAAATGGAATAGTTAAGGTCACGTCTATTAGGAACCATAACCTTGTTAGGTACCTAATATAGACATTTGTAAAAGAAGATAGTGATTTAAATTTACTACTTTATAGTTTTAACATTTTGAAAATTTAGTAAAATCTAGTTCATCATATGCAATTCATTGCCTTCATAATGTTGAACTCATAAAAAGAAATAACTGAGTAAATCAAATTTTGTATAGCACACATTAATATGAACTTAACTATATGATCCTATTTGTAATATACTCGCTAGGTGTTAAAATGTTATAAAGGATTTTGAAAATTAAAATTTTATAGGTATTTCAAGAGGTATGAAATTCCTCTCCTATTGAAATGTGTTAAACTTTAAGTGCCTATACTTACCGAGTAAAAGAAGTAAAAATTTAAGTAGTTTGTAGCCCGGTAGTTAGTGGATAAATTTTATCATAAGAATAACATATACTTGAATTATCTTTGCGATATTGTTAATAGTGTTTTTTTTGCATTATAATGATATGCAATCATATTGACATCATCATCCCTAGTTATAACAATTAGTTTGTATTTCCTATGAATATTTAAATTAAAGATTAGCATAACTTAATAATAAATTAGTTATGAGGTGATTTTTAGATATGATAAAGATTTAAAGAATAATGAAATAAGTTTTGAGTGCATTATTATATGTGTGAGCATGATATAAGCTAATGCATTTTAAGATCAAGAAAGATCCTATTAAGTTCTAATTAAGCTATAATGTGATCTTAATAATAATTGAGTTGTATATGATTCTTATTTATTGGTAAAAAAGAAAATGTATATTAGGTTTCTTTTGTCCTAGATCTCTTGACTGAACTTGTATAAGGCCATGCCTATATTCTTTTATAATACAATTCTTTTATTGTATAAGGCTATTGCCTATAATACAATTCAAAACTTATCAAAAGCTAGCTAATTGTTTATTGTCTTTTTTACAGGTCGTATTTTGCGTTGAAAAGCGTCAATAATTGTCCAACCTCATTTGTCTTCTTTATAGTTTCCGATTGTCTGTCTATCAAGGTAAGTCGTTCAACTAAGTAATTTATAATGTGACCGATTTCATATTGCTCTTTGCGACTTTACCTCTAACAATGATTTTTAAGTTAAAATATGGAGTCTATCTAAAAACAACATTACCTAATTGTGATTATCTTGGTGTAATTAACTCTTACATAAAAATAATTAGAAATGGTTATCTTAGTTTTGTATGTTCTACTTTAATAAATTATATGAATATGTGTTGTTCTTTGGAATGGTTATTTTGGTTTTGTATGTTGTTGTTTAGAATATTGTTAAAATGACTGATGGCTAGATGTGTAAATTACATAAGTATTTACTGCATGTTGAATTATTTTGTATAATTATGGATAATTTAAGGCATAATAAACCCCTATGATGGTATATAGGCTAAAAACTCATGATGCAACTCCCATGAGACTTATCAGTGAAAATTTTCATGAGCCTAGGAGTCGCAGCTAGAAATCCCTTTCTCGATTCACAAGTGTAAACAATGCCACATACTATAGTGCTCATTTAAAATCAAACATTGGAAATCAACTTCTAGGTGATTTATTCAAACATAAAGACTTGAACTTCAATGTGATGAATTCAAACTTAGTATTAACATAAGAAATTCATGTATAATTGACATGACAATTCTTTGTATAATAAAGGCTGGAAACCTGTGATTCCGCTCCTATGAGGCTTATCGGTGAAAAATTCCACGAGTCTAAGAGTCAGAGCGAGAAGTCCTTTTCTTGATTCACAGGTGTAAACAATGCCATGTACGTGGTGCTTGTTTTAAATCAAACTTTGGAAATCAACTTGTGGGTGATTAATTCAAACATAAAGCCTATATTGCCTAAAAAATTCTTCTACGAAGTTGTAAGGTTATGATGACTAAGAATTTGGTAATTGTCCAATCACTAAGGTGGAATTGGCTGTGATTGAGTGTTCTAATTGTGAACTCATATGGTGGGATAGGTTGGTTTTAATTTGGAGGGGAAATGGTCAGAGACCTGTAAAAACTTAGGGTATGTTATTTAAAGTAAAGATTAAATGTTTTGTAAACTTAGGAGAAATGAAGAATACTAATTATGAAATCATTTTTTTAAATAACAGTTTTGCATAAATGAGTAATGATAGATCTTGGATGTATAGACGACTAACACCTGATAGTTTCATTAATCCTGAGTTTGTTAAGGGAGTTGAAGCTTTTATTCACTATGCATGTTCTCAACATGCATATATGGATGGCCCAAAGATCAGATGTCCATGTAAAAAGTGAAAAATATTTGTTTTCTTCTTATTGACGAAGTGAATCCCCATTTGTTAAGAAAAGGGTTTTTTTCCAAATTATTTTGGGTAGACACAAAATGGGGAGCCATTAATTTGTAGTACTTCAAGGGGTAATGAAGTAAAGTCTTCAATAAATGTGGATGGGTTTGAAGGGGGGGACTAGATTTAGCACAAATAATGTGGGTGGAACTGAAAATCCTTACATACAAATGGTTTATAATGCAGCTGGTTATACCTGTTAAGAAAAAATAGAAAATCCTGAAGAAGAATCAAAACTCATATGCAAAAAAGTTTTTTGATTTACTACACTCAGTTGACCAAATATTATGGCCAAATTATGAGACCATGACTCAATTATCTACAATTGCTCGAATATTGAACATAAAGTCTGAAGGGTATATTTTTTATCGAAGTTTAGATAAAATTCTTTCTTGGTATAATGAATCATTGCCTCCTAATCATATAATGGTTGATAATTTTTACAATATGAAGAAACTTATTAAGGGGTCTTGGTTTGCCAATTTAAAATTTTGATTACTGCAAATTGGGATGTATGTTGCGTTCAAGAGATGAAGTAGCATTACAAAAGTTCAAAATTTATGGTCAATCTATGTTCAAACCTAGAAAATGTACTATGAAACAAAAATTCATACCTTAGAAGTGCATGTATTATTTTTCGCTAACTTCGAGTCTTCAAAGACTATATGCCTATGATGTTACTACATCTTATATGACATGGCATAATGAACATGAACAAGATGATGGAATAATGAGCCATCCATCGAATGCACTCGCACGAAAACATTTCAATAACATCTAATCTGAGTTTGCAGTTGAAAGTCAAAAGATTAGGTTAAGATTATCGACGGATGGATTCCAACCTTTTGGTCAATCCAGTAACAATATTCATCATGGCCAATCATAACTACTCCTTATAATTTACCTCCATAGATGTGTATGGATGAGGCATATATGTTCTTGATAGTTATTGTGCTCGGGCCTACAAATTAAAAGTATAAAATTTATGTATTCTTATAACCATTGATATCTGAATTGCATCATCTTTAGGAATATAGTGTGGAGACATATAGTAAACAAAATTTTTTTTAGAGTAGCTTTGATGTGGACTATTAGTGATTTCCTAGCGTAAGCTATGTTGTCTGGATGGAGCACAGTAAGGAAATTGGCTTATCTTTACTGCAGCAATGATTCTGATGCGTTTTATCTTCCTATCAGGGACAAAACATCTTGATTTGACAACCACAGGAAATTTCTTCCTCCAGATCATCTATTATAATGTAATAAACAAAAGTCCACTAAGAATAGGATGGTACAAACACCTTCTCTCCCTCACAAAGTTGGTGAAGAGATATTGTAAGAGACTGATGAATTAGGGTTGCTGAAAGTTACAAAAATTAAAGCTGAAGAAGTTAATGGAAGCATTGGTAAAAACTTTAGATGGAGAAAACGAAGTATCTTTTAGGATTTATAATATTGGAAAAGTAATTTGATATGTCATAATCTAGATGTGATACATATTTAAAAAAATATTTTTGACAATTTGTTCAACACCGTAATGAACATTGAAGGGAGGATAAAGGACCATGCAAAATCACGAGCTGATTTTAAACTTTTTTATAGAAGGAATGAGTTAGATAAAGATATTCACAAAGGTAAATATTCAAATGCATGTTATACTTTGGAAAAAAAAAGGAAAATTTATGTGAATGGTTGAAAAGTCTAAAGTTTCCCGATGGTTATGTTTCGAATT
This sequence comes from Erythroxylum baracoense, assembly GCA_025629805.1. Lineage (NCBI taxonomy): Eukaryota > Viridiplantae > Streptophyta > Magnoliopsida > Malpighiales > Erythroxylaceae > Erythroxylum > Erythroxylum baracoense. The sequence continues at coordinate 8,386,842 of JAOTAY010000002.1, read as the reverse complement.
TAGCAAGGTGTGTGGACATAAGGAGGTAAAAATTATTTGGGATGAAAAGTAATGATTGTCATATGTTTATGCAAAGACTAATTCTAATTGCATTTCGAGAGTTACTACTAAATAAGGTTTAGGAAGCTATAATATAATTAAGTTTGTTTTTCAAAAGCTTAACATCATCTAAAATAAAGTTGGCTGTAATGGAAAAACTAGAAAGGAAAATTCTAGTTATCTTATGCAAATTGGAAAGAATTTTCCCTCCAAGCTTCTTTGACTGTATGGAGCATCTATTCTTACATTTAATGCATAAGGATAAACTTACTGGTCCAGTTTAATATCGATGGATGTTTCTGTTTGAGAAATAATTATAGTTAATATTTAAAGAAAACTTATAGTATGTTTTAATCATAGAATTGTAATAACCCTATTTATAATGTAGGTATTTACATCACTTGAAGAAAGATGTCAAAAAAAGGTTAGAGTTGAAAGTTTGATATGTAATGCTTATTTAGTGAAGGAAGCAAGTACATTTTATTCACATTATTTTAAGCTATAAGTGTACACAAGAGAAAGAAAAGTTCCTCGTAATGACGATGGGGGAGAAATGGGTGATATTAATGGTAACTTATCAATTTTCACATATCTAGGATGAACACATGGACGTTCAACAATAAGAAAATTAACAGTAGAAGAAATAGAGGTTGCCCATGGTTACATTTTATTGAATTGTCAAGAGGTTAAACCTTTTGTGCAGTAAGTTTAAGTTGATTTTGAAATAGATTATTTGAGTTTTGGAATTAGGTGTTGTTCACAACTAAAGTACATAATAATTCTTTTAGATTATACGATGGATGGTTACGTGAGCTAATGCTTGAAACAACACTGGATGATATCAATAAAGAAGTTGAAAGATGCTTTCATCGATGGCCCGAGAAATATATAAGTTTTCAAATCAAAGTGTTTAGATGACATTATATTATTTAATATGATAAAAAATTATATAGGCCTCAGAAAATCCAATAGAGAAGAAGTTCATATGTGATCTTTCGAAAGGAACTTTGCAAACTATTAAATCGTATCCGATGTATATTGTTAATGGATATAAATTTCATATAGAATATAATATCATAGTATAGCAACAGTAAATAGTAGGGTTTGCATGTAGGGATAATTGATGGATTACTATGGTAAAATTATTGAGATACTTGAAATTGAGTATCATGCATTAGTAATAAAATAGAGTGTGAATGATTTGATTTAACTCTTAATATTAGAACAAAAGTGCATAACAGATACAATCTAGTTGAAAACAACCAATGAAGAAGATTTAGATAATTTGAAGCTTTTGTGTTGATGATGCAAGCAATCTAAATGTATTATGTTCCTTTTCCTAGCTTATGATGAGATCAGTCATGTTGGTTGGTCGTTTGCAAAGTAAAATCTAGAGGTATTTTTAAATTACATGAAAAAGGAGAAAAATAAGAGAATTGATGGTGAACCATTCCAGGAAGATTTTTATAAAATAAATGCATATGTAATATATGATGAGAATGAACCTTTGAACGATCCAAATAATGAATATATTGAAATTTCATCTAGAGAGGATAAGAAGGACAAAAAATCTGAAGAAGAGCCTGAGTTTCATTCTAATTCTTCAGAAAAATAAGATGATGATGATTTTGATTTACAATTAAGTGTTGATAGCGATTAATTTGTGTTTGTCATAGAATATTATATGAATAAATCTATTATTACATTAACAATATATTGAATTTATATTGTTCTATTGCAGGAATAGTTAAGAAAATATGAATTTTAGGTTTAAAATATGCCACCAAAGAGAAAGTAGGATATGATGCGGCCAAGGTTAAGGTTATCACGATTTCAAGGAGCCAGTACTACTCCAAGTGAAGCATCATATTCTGCAGATGCTACAGAATCAGGTCTTGTACGTCCAGTTACTAAACATCCATATGAGGCATTACCTTCTGTACCTGCAGCTACATCATCTAACAGCCCAGCTACACCATCCACCACCCCTATACCGACAGAAATATTAGGGGTAAACATTACGGATGAAGGAGGCGACCTCCAACCTGGAGTTAAGGGAGTTGATGGAAGAACTTATATCATAATTGTTAACAATTTGTAAGTAAAATTCTAAAAATTTTGTAATACATGATAACACTATAGGTTTATACTAAAGTTATAGGTTTTAATTTGAAATTATCTAAAATAACGTATATATTAGGTCGGTTCCAGCTGGAATGTGCTCAAGAAATATCTCATCCAAGTTCAAAGAGATGATAGATCTTGAAGGCTATATATAGAAGAATGTTTCTCAGGTGACAAAGGATTTTTATTATCAAGAGTTTAAGGTACACAAAATATATTCTTTAATCTTTTTTACTTTATCTAATTTTATACATTAATTAGATAAATATTGTCATTTATAAGTACTTAATAGTATGTTTTTCTTTTTTCAAATAGAATTTCTTTGGGATTCAAAATTTGATGTTGTAATCTATAAAGCATGGGAGAGGCGAGCTAGATACACGTTATAAAGACTTTCTTGTTTCGATACACAGGAATGGTGTATGACCACCATATATATCTGAAGAAATATGGGGTTATTGACAGTAGTATTGGGTATCACCCGAGGCAATGTCCATTTCAGAGCGCAATTTTACACACAGACATGGAGGATCGGATGGAGAGAATCTACCCTTACACATTGGAGGATCTATCCACTAAGAGCATGCAGAAAAACTTATAAGTATCAAAACTTTACACTTATATTCTGATTTTTGTACTTTGATGTATGAAATTTCATTTTAATGTAATTTTATGTATGAGCACGAAGTCTACACCACACCAGCTCTTTTTGCACACTCATACCAAGAAGCATGATTGTGTGATCAACTCGTTGTAGACAACTTCATGTATGTTAAATCTATCCTTTAATATTAATTCTTAAAAATTATCACTTATTAACATAAACAATTATAATGATAGGACCAAATACAAAAAAACATTGAATGACTATCTTAAAACTATGAAACTGTTATTGAGAGTCAAGCATATCTTAATGTAGTGGGTGGTAGGGACCGTCGTGGAAGGATTTTCAGCTTAGGTTCATTTGTAAACACATGTTATTCCCATTCGTCTACATCCACTACGACTGCATCTAGTAGGCAATCCGCATCAAATGAAAGAGTCCTTCATCTTGAAAGCACAGTAAAGAGGTTGATAGAGTGTATAACTTAGCTCCAATGAAGTGAATGAGTTGAAGGGGAAGGACGGGACCTTATGTAACACCCCACTCCCGCCGAACCCGAACCCGATATCGATGGTGATACCCGAGTCTGTGCCCCTCGAGGGTGGCGTGTCACATCGCTTAACATTTAGAACTCGGTATATATATATTTTTTTGTAAACTCTTTACACTGGTCACTCATGTGGACCCACTTTTTCTTTTCGAAACAATTTGCTTACGTCAATTGAAAACAAAACACATCACTTTTTAATCGAGAAAATAAAGTACAGAAAGTGGAAAATCCAAATTGGCCCATTTTATTTAAAACAATTTGGCACAACATAATAATAATAAACAGAAGTTCTTATTAGCCACTTGGGCCCATTAAATTTCAAAATACAATCTTTTTATAAAATTCTTACAAATCGTTTACAAATAATGTAACACTTTTACAGAACATATACAAACACTCAGTGAAGTGACAAGCAAAGAAAACCATTGCAGACGCGAACTGATCCCGACCTCTATCCTTGACTTGTGTGCAGTAAGTCTACTCCCGTTGCCTAACGGAGTATTCCTCTGTATCCTGAAAAATATTTGCAAATTTTGGGTGAGTTTTGCGAACTCAGTGAGGAACCATCATCGATGGTCCACTCAATT
>JAOTAY010000002.1:8341524-8354005 GCA_025629805.1 Erythroxylum baracoense | reverse complement strand
AAGGCATCTATCCAGTTAGAGAAGTTCTACAAGGCATCTAATCTCTTATCCCTCTACCTTGTCTACCCCACCTTTTCCAGCTAAAGAAGTTCTTGCCAGCGATGCAGTCTACTTAAAAACAAAACGCTCCCAGTAAATATCAATACATGTCTTGTAAGAAAAGCATTTCAATTACCATACAACTATATAATATCATCCCCAGACCCAGGCCCAGCTAAGGAGTAAAGCCACGCGCGCTTACATACGGTTCGTATGTATATATATGTATGTATGTTACTCCATATTTTCAACTAAGCTTTGTAATATTCTATTTATGAGCCACAATTTCTGACTTCCGTTTACATGGACTTAAACCTAATTTTATATATGGGGATCAATTATAGAACCCCACCACGTTTAACTCATTATTATATGTATATATTAACGTATTATAATAATCATTTACTTCTGCAAAATAAAGGGCACATATTTAATTACGCTGAGCATCTTTCATTGTCAGCAATTTTTTTTTCATGACGGGAAATGCAAAATAAATATCAAGAACAAAGATTAATTTGATGACGGAAAGGCAGATGTGAAAAAAGTAAGAACACAACTCACATGGAGTTGCTTTCTTAAAGATGTGACCACTCTTATGATCAATTACGTGCTGTACATCCCACTATAATAGAAATAAACGGTGCCTGTTTATTATTATTTTTATTTTTTTTTATGTTTGCCTATCTTATTATGACATCTTTCTATTTTACTTTCAAGCCCCTTCCCTGTCACTAATATTTCAATCATACACTTTGACCAAAACGCCCCTTATATGGTGCATGCGCCTACATATATTGATCAATGATGTGGCGTACTTCTGGTTTGTAAAAGTTGAATCCTGATTATAATTATATGTGAATTTAATGACCAATTGATTAATTGGGTCCCACTTCTTGCATTATATGAGTCGTGACTTGGTGTTGTGTTGGGAATTCCACTTTGTTTTTAGATTCAATAATTGGGTTACTGAATTTCTTCACAAGGGGTAGAAAAAGAAAATTTTCCATTCCGTTTTCCTCTTCTTCCCCCCCTTCTTCTATCTGCTATTTGCTTGTCTATTTTAACTCTACAAAAGCCACAAAAAGTCTTTTGGCATTGACTTGGAACCTCTTTTTTCTCACAAAGTTGATTGATCAAAAAGGTCCATGACAATGAGAGCGGCAATAAAACTAAGTATAGGCAAGTACCATTTGAAGAGGAACTAGAATAGATCATAATAATAAAAAATGTGGAGATATACAGTAGCAAATATAACTTTGGATTTGATTGATACTTGGGAAAACGGTTTAACATAGTAAGATTAAACTTTGTGTTGGATTATTTGAATGGAAACAGATGATGGACCTACTACGATATAGCAATATGAAGAACAGGGCACACTCAACTGTAAAATGATATAAATTAATTGGGTTGATTGTATGGCTATAATTAAGTCGATCGTATTAAAGCGACAGTAAATCAATTACATGGTAATAAACTGTTGCTGAATCAATGATGATCAAGGCATTGGGAAAATATTGATCCCATTTATTAGGGTAGGTTGCAACTAACCGAATTGGACACCAATTACTTCAATTCATAAATGAATTGGCCTAATAACATGACCTACATCTAACTAGTTTAATTCAACAGTGGAACCCACATTCACAAACATACGCAAAAATAAAAATTAAATAGCATTTTTTTCAATTATCTTTGCACAATTATCAAATAAAAGGTTGTGACTTGTGAGGCTACAGTTGTCATAATTACTGTAGGACCCCGCCCCCCTTTACATCCACAGCTAGTGTAGTGTACACCCAACACGGTCGAATAAGATTTCCTTTTCTTCATCATAGAAAGAAGGGTTGTGCAATGTTTTTTTTTTTCTCTCTTTCTTCTTCGTCTTTTTGGTATGGAGGTTGGGCAATTGTTGTTTACTGTTACTTGGGTGTGTAAGAGTTACGGTCTTTTCTGGTTAATACAAGAAGACGAGGGCGTTTTTTGGAATAACAAGAAATAGCCGTAACCAAGTATAGAAAATTCTGAATTACAGAGGGGAACCCAGATCTCAGATCAGGTGACCTAATATAAAAGCCTCAAAACTTGCCTTCAATCATTTAAGGTCAATGGATCCATGTTAGGGCTAGTCCAGTAAATTTACCAACCAAATGCAGCCAACCGCCACTAAATCCAAAAACGTCTTCCCGTAAAAAGCAAAGCTTGGATATTTATCTTCGTCTAAAATAACAACCAAAATGCATACATATTATTAATAATAAAAAAAGAAATTGAATAGGTAAAAAAGAAAAAGAGATTCCGAGAATAAAAGGAAGTAGAGCTGACCCACAACCACAAGGGCCGGCTTTTAACTAAATATAGCTGGGCAGGTAAATTTTATTTTATTTTACATGGAATGTAATGTTATCTAGGCTGTAAAAAAGGAAATTTCCACTTTGTAAGAATGTATTTATTATATATCTTTCTGTGCCCAACTTTTAAAAATTAATTATTACCACTAGGGAGAAACACAAACACAAACACCAGTTGCCACCTGTTTTGTTACTATTTTTTTAATTAAAATAAATAGAAAGATTCCATGTAGCTAAAAAGAGAAAAGCACGGAAATAAAAAATTACTGAATTTTTAATTAAGAAAAGAAAGAAACAACTCCTTGAGATTGACAAGCAGATCTCCACAGAAATAAATTAATAAATTCACCCAGACAAACCATCTTCATAAAACCCTTGAGACAATTCACCTTCTCATTTGCTTTGATGATTAATTTTCTTTTTTTTTAAGCTTTTATTTTTTGCTGTAAGTGGGAAGAGAGAGAAAGAGAGAGAGCAGGTCCTATGCTAGGGGAGTCAAGTAGTGTGCTAGCAACCACAGCATCGACATCCGCTGGTGGTGCTGCTAGCGGTGGAGGTGGCGGTGAGGCTCCTCAAGTAAGCGGTGCCCATGAAGTTGGACGTGAAGCTGGTCATGTTGGTGGATCAAATTCAGGTGAAGACGATAGAGGAAGAACCGATGAGAGTGACCGGAGTTTTGGAGGTAACCGGTGGCCGAGACAAGAGACTTTGGCTCTCTTAAAAATAAGGGCCGATATGGACGTTGCGTTTCGCGATGCCAGTGTTAAGGGTCCTTTATGGGAAGAGGTCGCCAGGTGACTACCAATTTTCTTCTTCTTCTTCTTCTTCATCATTCCTTTTTTTTTTTTTTTACACTTCACCGAGAAAATTTTGCTTCTTTTGGGTCCATTGTCAAAGATCTGCTTGCTACTTCTGTTTTCTTTCATGGGTTCTTCTTTCTTTTCCATTTTTAGTTAATTTCCTTTTAGCCGTTAAATCACAATTCAGGCTCTCGTACTAACACAGTTTATTTATACTCCTTAAGATTATGATCCCTAACGCTGTTCATCCTGTTGTTCTTTAAAGTAGTTTGGTATTTCGTCGTTCATCTTAGGTATTCGACATCTGTCAACAAAAATTCAGTCTTACAAAGTTCAGATTTTGGACATTTACAAATGGGTTTGTTCATTTCCGGCACTTGCTTTTATTAGTACTAACATTACAAGACATGCATCTACTAGGATAAGCTAGCTATTTTCATGTATTGGTCTTTGTATCACTCCACTATAGGTAATCAAGAACCAAATTTTAGTTTTTGAAAATGGGATTTCACGATTATAGGATGAACAATTTTTCAGTTGGCTTTAGAATTGCATATTCCCTCAGAGATTACCGAGAGTTCATGAATTGGTAATGTCCCTTTGCGTTTGTCTTGTTTTAACTCATTCCTTCGTTTTCTGTCTATTTTCCTTGTTGTATCTTGTCCGAATTATCGTGTATTTAATGTGTGAACAATTCTAGACTGGTTTAATTTGGTTTAATGAGTAAAATAAGATGGGATGAAAACAAATGGAGTTTCTTTGTTGTATCCTTATCAGGAAGCTTGGGGAGCTTGGTTATAATCGAAGCGCCAAGAAATGTAGAGAGAAGTTTGAAAATGTCTACAAGTACCATAAGAGGACCAAAGAGGGTCGAACAGGAAAACAAGAAGGCAAAACTTATCGATTTTTTGATCAATTAGAAGCATTTGAGCATCAAGCTTCTGTACTCTTATCACCCGCACCACTGTCACAGAAGCCGCCTCAACAAGTTCCGGCGATCACCACCACCGCAATGCCGGTGGCCAATCCTCCTCTCAATGTCGCCACCTCTAATGTTACTGTTCCATCAACGGCATTGAAAACAGCTGCAGCACTAGCTTCAAATGTTTCTCAAACAATGGTCACGCCGTCAATAAACCTCACAATCCCTTCCTTTCCAACCACAAACCCTACAATCTTACCTCCATCGCAAGCAACGAACCCTATTACCACTTACCGTTCTTCTTTTCCTAGCTTATCGCAGGATCTCCTTTCCAATTCCACCTCTTCGTCCACGTCCTCAGACGTGGAAATTCAAGGACGGCATAAGAGGAAGAGGAAATGGAAGGATTTCTTCGAGAGGCTAATGAGAGAAGTGGTACAGAAACAAGAAGAGATGCAAAGGAAGTTCCTTGAAGCAATTGAGAAGCGTGAACATGAAAGAATGGTTAGAGAAGATTCATGGAGAATGCAAGAAATGGCACGAATCAATCGAGAACGGGAAATTTTGGCTCAAGAAAGATCGATAGCTGCTGCCAAAGATGCAGCAGTAATGGCATGTTTGCAGAAGTTGTCCGAACAGCAAAATCTGGGGCAAGTAAAACATAATTTGCCGCCGCCGCCGCAGCCTCCTCCGACACAGCCTGTTGTTCCGCCCCCGTCTCAGCCACCAGTGCTGCCACCGCAGCAGCCTGCAGCCCCTCCATCGCAGCCAACAGCACCGACAGCATTAGCACTACCTCAGCTACAATTGGTGGCAGCAACTAGTGTGGAAACGTTAAAATCATCAGATAATGGGGATCAGAATCTAATGGGAGCAAGTTCTTCAAGATGGCCTAAAGTAGAAGTGCAAGCTTTGATTAGGCTAAGGACTAATCTGGACGCCAAGTACCAAGAAAGTGGACCAAAAGGGCCACTATGGGAGGAAATCTCAGCTGGCATGAGAAAGCTGGGTTACAATCGTAGTGCAAAAAGATGCAAAGAGAAATGGGAGAATATTAACAAGTACTTCAAGAAAGTGAAAGAAAGCAACAAAAAAAGGCCCGAAGATTCGAAAACATGTCCGTATTTTCAACAATTGGATGCATTATACAGGGAGAGGAACAAGATTGATGGTCCAACCCAAATTCAATTTAAGCCTGAGAACTCAGTGCCATTGATGGTTACGCCCGAGCAGCAATGGCCACCTCCTCAACAAGAGCATAGAACTGATTCAGTGATGGAAGATTTGGAAAGTGATGAGAATCAAAATAATAATGAAGACGACGACAAGGACAATGATGATGAGGAGGAAGATGAAGCTGGTGGCTATGAAATTGTAGCCAACAAACCAGCAACAACGGCCATGAGCACAGCACATTGAGGGCAAAATGAAAAAGAAAGTTGCATGAAGAGTCAGTAATTGTTGAACAGCGCGCCAATTAAGTGGGTCAGATTCCGGCAGCCGTGAGTTGTGGTGGAGGAATCTGAACTTGTAAGCAAGAACACATGGTGGGGTGGGGTAGCATATAGTCAGTGGGATTATATGTTTTTATTGTTGTTTCTATAATTTATTTATTTTTTGCCAAATAAATAAGGATAGATAATGAATGAGAGAGAAGGGGGGGTGGGGAAGAAGGAGAGGGAGAGTGAAAGAGAGGTTCCTTCCACAGAATAAATAAACGAGACTAAATATTGTATTTTTCATTTATCTGTTCAATTTTAGTGTAAATGTGAGCAAATGTTTACCTAAAGTGTTTGTTTTGTACCTTATACTTGGCTCAATATACAAAGGGTTTCATACTCTCACATATCTGTATGCTTGGATTTCTTCTTGCAGAGTCTTATATAAGGATTTGGATTTAAAAGTGCACTTTTGATTGTAATTAGTGTAATAATTTTATACTTAAATTAGCATTTATGAAGTTTTTTAATACAAATATTTGAATCAACTTATAGTTTTCATTTTCACTGCTGTAGGTTGTAGTCAGCAAAATTTTACTCTAGCATAGTAATCAGTAAAAACAATTTTGTTCTTCTAATGTGAAAAAGCATAAATAAAAGAATAATTGTTGCAGAAAAAAGAAGAAAAGTCACTTCCCTTGCCTCAGAACTGAAATAGGATGTACATAGTCCATATATAAGAAGTATACACATGCTCGGAGGGAGGAGCGTACAAACAGCCTGCCCTTCCCAGCAGGGACCTTCTCACAACATGCCAACATCATGCAGTCATGGACCTTTTAACATGGTCCACTCGGAGGAATCTTCTCAGTCTCAGCACCCAATCTGAGGGCCTAACCTAGATTTACGGCAACTTATTTGCTTGCCGTCAATTTCCTGTATGCGAGTACCAAGAAAATCAATTCTCGTTATTACTTCAAGTAGAATAATTAGTACTACTGACGTCGTGATTAGATACTAATGATGTTTTATTAAGCATTAATGAGCATTTGGATTCTCGAAGAAAGAATATTTGCCTTTTTCTGTTGAAAAATATACTTCCTTTTAATTTTTTTTCCTTCCTCCGAAGCTCCGAGCCAAGCATACCTAATAAGTTAGTTACCTAAAAATCACATAAGTTGCAAGTGCAATTTTTTGATGTTCTATTTAACTTGGTATTTGTTGCAACTTGCAATTAAATTCAACATGTATATATGCTTATAAGAACAACAAATGCTAGAGAATGTGATAAGCTTTTGTTATGCATATATGCACATGATGCTTCTTCCAGTTTAACTTGATTGCAAATGTTTTGTATTGATATTCTATTTATGAATACTATGACTGGTGAGGTGGGATGCTACAGCAATAATGTGGATTCTCAAAATCATGGGGGACCTTAGCCATATATGTATATGTTTCCTGAAAAATCATGTAAATGCCGCTCTTTGGCACAAAATGGTGCGTTTGAGAGTTGGTGAAAGGGCATGCGGTACAATTTTTTGTCCAACTCTGATGAAAATTACTGTAAACATCATCCGTTAAAGAACGTGCCCCCACAGCCATTGATCATTGGTCTCTGCATTTTTATTTATGGATAGGAGTAGATATTATTCTGTTACACAGTTACAGTACCAGACAATAAAAGCTCCTGTTCCCATCATTGTACACACATATACATATAAATAAATGATTGATGATGATATAAGATGATGGTTGATGATCATGTGATTATATTTTCACATTGGATGCAGTGTATCAACTAGCTACCTAGCCCTTACATTCTGCTGCCAAAACTTCCTCAAAAATTCACATGGATGAGCGCTTAATTAATGAGTTGCCTCATTTTTCTAAGCTCATAATGGAGTACGAAGGAATTAATGTAAAACGTAATATGTGATTATTAATGAAGATCATATTGTTTAAGAAATTAAACTTTGATATGATGATGTAAATCTAAATTCCATTAGATTACGATTGTAACTTTTCTTATATAATAACCCTAGTAAACATGCATTGATACAATCATTTGACCAGCAGCTTGTGGTAATTACAGGAGTTGGGTCCCACTTGGGCGATGGGTCCTACAGCCTAATTACAGTGACGAACATAGATGTATGTGCAGTGTCTACTGTCTGACCATTCTGAAACGAATAAAATATAGAGTCAAATTGCAACGGCATGAAAATGGCTCCTCAACCGACGTCGTCCACTATAACGTTCCATCTCTATGCCATTGCCGAAGCTTTTTCTTTTTCTTTCTAAAGCTACCCAGCTCTGGCAGCAAAAGACATGAATCTACGTTGCGTTGTTGCTTCTCTTCTTTCCTTTTGCATATCACTTACACCAAACCATGAAACTGAAATAAGCATCAAGCATGTACAATAACTAGCAACAAATAGTTTTGTTTTTGCCTTTTGTTTTATGTACAGCAAGTATCTACTCTTTACTTGATGATGATGGTATGCACTTTTTCTTCTTTTCTTTACTTTTCAAAGGTGTTGAACGTAACAAAAGAGGAAGAGATTGTCAAGACTGAATTTCCTAAACAACATGTTTTTTGTGCTGACTTTTCAGACGCTAGGCTGCTTCAGACAGAAACTCCTTCCCAAGTTATAGTAATTTGCTTTTAAAAGACAAATATTAATGTCACCACCAAAAAAGAGAAAAGAAAAAGAAATGCGTTTAGACATGCCCTGAGAGACAGAGTCACGTCTTATGACTTCTTGCCCTTTTCCAAATCTACAAGTTAAATATTACTTGAATAACAAAAGCATGAATGGGACAAACATTGACACTTACGTATCCTTTATACCAACGCCATTGGTACAACTTCAGACACACACTGTGATAGCTAGTTTTAATTTTCTTGTACAAGTGTCATTGAGATTGTGCAAGCTGTATGAGATAGGAAGCCTGAATTTCTGAAGTTGACATCAATGTTAGTCAGATCACTATTTCCAATGATGTCAACAATTATTGTTGGTTATATGATATTAAGCAACAAGTTTGGGACATTACAGTTTGATTACTTACGCTTTCGGTTCTTGTATTTGATTATTGTGACGTTGCTGAGTGAAGGCTTGTTTTTAAAAACACTGGAAATTCTACCGTATTTGCCACCTCTTTTCCCAAGTTCATAGTGTTTTACTTCACCCTCGCACTTGTATGTGCGTGTCTGCATAAACGTATCTTTACATCTTTATCATGTAGATATAAATAACAGAAGGAAATGCCAATGATTTGGTCGTATCTTTCAAAGCTAAAGTAACTATACTTTAGACCGGGATCTGATCTAATAGCACTGACAAGTAATAAGAACAATAGTTTGGAACATGCCACATATATTACTAGGCCCCATGAACAAAGAAATGGAGAAAGATGCAAATTGGCTATGCTCTTGTTGTTTTCTTTTCTTTTTTTTTTTTTTGAGAAGCTTGTTGTTTTCTTACTGCCAGGCAGTCCCATGTGACCTTCATCCATTTGGATCACTGGCATCACGACATCCGGATATGGGAAAACACAAATGAGAAGCAAAGTTAATAAGAATGGTACAAATGAGCAACTCTTGTTTGTAGCTTTTTCCTAGACTTGCTAGTTCAAAATCAAACCTTTGCTGAAAGAAGAATTCATATCACTCAACATGGTTTTTGACTTTTGTTGTTCTATTCATATTTTCTTTAAGAATGGAGGACGTTTCATTTTTCTGTTATTTCAACTTAATGTCCTGTGCCTTGTAGAAAGAGCGAATATACTAACAAAGCACTTTGATATACAATTAAGTAAATTAGATGACCGTGTTTGGTAATTCGCATATTGCTAGTTGATTCTATTAGCAGTTAATTAACAGTTGATTATATTAGTTGATTTTACCAGCAGATAATATTAGCTGTTTATTAAAGATGTTCGGTAAAATTAGCTAAATCAGTATTAACTGTTTAAGTATAAAATGACTTATGAGGACGTGACGTAAAAAAAAGAATTTACAAAGCTATGATTAGATATTTAATTTTACAAAAATTTAAGTTTTTAACTTTAATAAAAAGCATAAAATATTCTTAAAAATTTTGTCATCATAATATATTTTTTATTTTGTAACCAAAAAACTTATTTCATTAGTAAAAGAAAACTCCCAAGTTTTATAACTAAAAAACTTACTTTATTATAAAAAAATTTATCACTGTAAAATACATGCATGATTTTTAGTTACGCATAATTTTTAGTTTGAATTATTCATAATATCACTATAACATAATTAGCATAATTCAAAAATTATGAAAGGAGGGCATAATTGATTTTTTGCCTATTAATTTTTAGTTGATCATCAAAAAAGCTTCTCTTGTGGAGCTTTTAGAAATCCACTTATTTGGGTTAAATAAGTTGACCAATAAGTCATTCACCAAACACACCAATAATTTTTAAGACAGTTAAAAAGCCAAATTTTAGTCAAAAAGTTAAAAAACAGCATATCAATTGTTTGTCAAACACCTCCAAAGACTCGTTTCTTCGAAAATCACTTTAACTTAAGAAATTTAGTGGTTTGATAATTGGAAAAACATATCTGTTAGTTATGAATATAACTTTGATCCAAAATGCTTCTATATTATTCTGATTGGTAAATAATTACAATCATATTTTAGTTATCGAAATAATATCTAAAAAGAATTTATTTCAGTAGTATTAAATGGTAAGGACGTCCTAAAAATATAAATTCACTCTATAATAGATGTAACAAAATAATATTGCAACAAGGATTTTAGTATAAAGTATAAAGAACACTATTGAATGTAATTTGTAATTTATAAGGTGATCAAAGAAGGACTGTTTTGACCAGAATTAATTACTGTAACCAATAAGCTTAAATTGATATGCTTTCCCTAGTTAGTTCCAGAAATATATGGAAGTCAAGCCAGGATTCAAGGAGAAGTAGAGTCCAAACTTAGGCCTTCTAAAGTTCAACTCTTAATAGTTAATTATTTTTCTTATAGAATCACTATTTTATATGTGCATTTAAAGGGTCTACTAAATTCACCTTGTTGTAATGTTGTAGTATTGCTGAACAAAACAATACATTTGTAGACATCATTTAGATTGGGAGGTTAAGTGCCGAAGCAAAGTATTCTCTCATTTGGCCATTTATCTAACTTCATCTCTAGCTTATTCCTTGTCCTCTTCTTCCAGGACATACACATGCATTGAAATATGCTTTATTTCCTGAAATCTTCTGTTGGACATCCAACAAAGATGTTGCCAAGGGAACTGATATCATTATCTTCGTCTAACTTTTTTTTTTTACTTTTTTTAACATATATAGCTTTCTTGGCTTTTGAGCCGAATGTTTAGAGAAGGATCCTATCGAGATAGTTTTCTATATCTTATCCATATAATATTGTGGGAGTAATAGACAAAGATCGATAGGGTATAGGTTTTCCGGCTAAATATGGTTTTTAGTGCCGTTGTTGTCACATATGAAGCCGTCTGCTCTAATAAGGAAAAAAAACAAAAACACATTTTCCATGTTAGGCTGTTAAATTTTAGGATTTTGAGAATGTTGGCTTTATATTATTGTAACATACTATGTATCGTTATGAGGGATAAGTTTAACCGCTTGTAGCTTTGGAAGTAGCTAGTATATGGCATAAACACAAAGCTCCAACTAGTAGAAGCTCGAATGGTACGTAAATTCTGTTAGGCTTCACGTAGGCGATTATCTCAAGTGTACTGTACACCGTAGAAGTTGACTTGTTTGACATGCTTATGGATGTGCGTCAAAGTATATGAGAATTGAGAGATTTGATATTAATTGACTAATTAGAGGTTATCTAATGAAGAATTTTGTCGTTCGTCCCAATTCTCCTGAACATGACTTAAGCATCCAGCAATTTGAGAACAGACACTAGCCAGAACCAACGTGATTTTCTAGGGCAAGAACTACAAATCAACAGTTTGAGGATCCCCAAATGGATGCTTCAGGGCCGGTAGGAGTTGTCATTTTGGAGTAATTGGGGTTGTTCTATATATCGTTGGAAGTAAAAAATAGTAAGGAACATATAGTTTTATGTCTTAATGCATGCAGATTGAAGTAATTTCTTAAACTGCAGAGTGCTGCTACTGCAATTACGGTTTGTTTTAGTTTTAGAGTAAAAAATAGTAAGAATCATACACATGATGACAGTTTCATTCAAATCAGCAATGAGGTACGTGTGTATTTTGCTTGGTCGACATGACTTGGGTATGCTCGACAACGATTTCTATAAAGTTAAACTTACCCATGGCTAGAAGTTAGTTTTTCATTACCAGTGAACAGGTCTATAGGCGAACAACTAAATATTCTTATTATTTGTTGTTATAATGTGATTAGAACATACATTTTAAACAGTAGAAAGTACTTTCCATTTAATTATATTAACTAAAAGGAGCATTCAGTCAGGGGCGGAGCTAGCGCGGAACAAGCCCCCACGCCAGCCCCGGCTTCCGCTGCCGCCCACCGCTAGCCTAGCCCTTGCCAGGCGCCACTCCTTGCCTAGTTGGCAGTTGCCTTCCCCAGTTCCCCGCGAGCCCGCACCGCACGCCACCATCTCCATCAACCATCTGAATCGACTGTGTTAAGATAGTCAATAGTGTTTCGTTTATGTTGTTTTTAATAATAAGTGAAAGTGCTGTCGTTTTAGCTTGTACAATAATAGAGTGTAGTTTCTGCTTTGTACAGTTGTTTAGCTCAGTTGTATGAGTCCGGATCCTCTGTCTAAGACTATTCTGTCTTATTCTGTCTAAGATTAAAATGACGTCGTTTTTGTTAAAAATTTAAATATGCTGTTTTCTCACAAGTTACTTCAGATATTATAATGACTTTTGCTTTTGGTATTTTTGTTTCAACTTCTACTATTCCAC
>JAOTAY010000002.1:8299690-8332351 GCA_025629805.1 Erythroxylum baracoense | reverse complement strand
ATCTAACCAAATCTTTTGTATGGATTATAACATAAGTAAAACTAATATTAAAAATAAATATTAAAACATATAAAAAAGTCAAGTAATATTATATAAATCTCAAAATAAACGTGAAGATGTGGTTGTGGGTATTATGGAAATTATGTGTAAACCATAAGGGTAAAAGAGACTAAAAAATAGGCTCATTAATTAATCTGAAAATCTACCTTAAAATTACTTTTTTGAGAAGCTCTAAATTTAAAAAATGTCTTTTTATTTTACAGTCAATCACTCTTTGTTCTTAAAAAAATTTTTGCGATGAAAAAAAAACTTATTCACGATCCAAAAACTCAACCGAAAAGACACTTAGACAGATTTTGAATATTCGAAATTCATATACAGTTGCAAGTTCTTTCGATTTTGTGCGACTTTTTTCAAACAGCTAAGATGCCTGCACAAGTTGCAGAAAGCTTGATTTCCAAAGATGTTTCCTCTTCTTCAGAGGGTTAAATCAGGTGATTTAGCTTTCAATTTCAATTTAGGCCTTCCTTTATTTTTGGATTCTCAACTAAATCGTTTGTTTGAATTTGTCATTCGAAATAGGTAAAATACGAGCGGCCGAAGACGAAGGGTTGGAAAAAGCCAAATAAAAGATACCTTGACAATGGCCCTCCACTATTAAAACGCAGTACTTTTTACATTCTTATTTTTAGTTAAAATCTATTTGATTATTAATTTTAATATAATTATATTTTTATTATTGATGATAATTATATATTAGATAAAAATTAAGAATAATTTATTTTTAATTAATTAATTTATTTTAATCTCTTATATAATATTTATTAATAAATTATCAATAAAAAGTATTTTATTTTATTAAAATAATTAATTTTAAAATATATTTTATTCTAAATATATTTTAGTCATTAATCAAATTTTATTTGAAATTTATATATTTTGAAGATATTTTAAATTTAATTATATTTATTAACAGTTATTAATTATGTAATTTAATTTAATTACAAAACATAAATTAAATTATTCATAATTTTATTAATAATTAATTTTAATTGCTTAAATGTATAATATTTAATTAGATTATTTATGATTCTTATTCATAATTAATATATTAAATAATTAAACGAGATTATGAAAAAAATAAAAAATAATGAGCCATTTTTTATAGTTTTCATAAAATTGGAAAAAATCAAAACTAAAAAAAACTAAAAACTTAAAGAAAAAGAGTGTTTTTACTAAATTTTTGAGAAAAAATAAAAACATAAATAGAGCTCTTAGTTTTTAAAACGAATATTTTCTATTATTTTAATTATATATAAGTGTTTTATAATATTAAAAATAATTTTATTAAATTTATATTAAATTATTTTAACATGTAGTACCATATGACTGATTATTAAATATGTAATGGAGTTTATATAATACTCCAACCTAGTTTTAAGAACTAGTTCTATTAAAATAATTCAATAAAAATTTAGTACTTTTGTGAAAAATTTAATATTATAACATATGCATATATAATTTTAAATAATTATATATTTAAAAATAAATAAATAATACATGTAATTTTGCATCTTTTATCATTTAATTTGTCGTAATTAAATATTTTTTAGCATATTTAATCATCAAAATAGTATATAATTGTTTTACATATGATTTGCAATTGAAACTCCTTATATTAATACTACTGAAACCCTGATTAGCCAATGTACTAATGTGCATACAGATCGAAGAAATTGCTTAAATGTTTGCGGTGGGACGTTTCACTGGATCGTGAGTCACAATGCACAACGTTTAATGGAGAGTCTATTATCGAAACTGCAATATTTTCAAAAAATATTATAGTTTCTAATAAAAATGATTTAAGATGGACATAAATTTCAGACTATGACTTTTCATGATAAAACTCTATTTAATATTTTGAAAAATCTTTTGCAATAGTTTTAAGTAACATCTTTATTTATTTTTAGTTTGGTCCTTAATGTTTATTTTATTTAAAGGAATTAAATAAAGTTATATTATTAATTATACTCTTAATGAAATTATATTATATGCACTTTATTTAAGATTTTCTGTAACGTTTTCTTTACAAATGAATTTTTTCTTAATTTTTTTTTGTATATGTTTTAATGTTTTCTATCTGTAGATTTTGTTTCCCAACAACCTCATTAAAGCAAGAGTGGCCCAAAATAAAAGTAGTGATAAAAAGAAGAATAAAAGCTGGAAGTGGAGAATCTCGAGAGAATCTGGAGTGGCCCCTTGCCTAACATGTCCTATTGTACTGCCAATTTTATTTCTAACGAGAGGTTCATTGTAAAAGCAAATTATACCCAGAAAATTTCAAGATAATCGTGGAAAATAAATAATTATCCAGTTGTGCAATTGCTCACGGAAAATGTTATTGTGAAGGCTGATTAAAAGCTACTTTTCGTTCAATTAAAAAGAAATTAATAATTATGTTTTCACTTAAGTGGGCAGCAATTACTGTGCATAAGTAACAAAAAAGTAACCAAACTAATAAATGATTGAAATCTCAGAAATATATGATCATAATATGCATAAAAAAGTCGATTGAATTATATAATAAATAATTATGTTTTCCTTTCCTATATTTAATGATGAATAGAAACCGTAAGATAATGAGCAGTAGTTTGCTATACGTCACTATGAACTTTAGATTTATAGTGGGACTCCAGTGGTACACTGCATAATCATGGTGGGAGTCTTGGTCATCTCTCCACTTAAATCATGTATAAATATAAGATAAGCTTATTAAGCGAGATTAAATCAACTTAATACGATATATGGCCTTCTGTGGCAATCAACTGGTCCTTCAAGTTTGTGACTGGAAAAATCAGACGAAGAAAGACGACAAATAATAAAAGTAAGGTGCAGGAAAATCGCACCTTTAAGACATACAAAAGCGAATTCTAAACTTTAGGATGAGCAAAATAATTCGTCACTTATCTTTCCTTTTTTGTTTTCTGTTCCTTCTTTCAAGAGTCTCATCTTCATGAAAAAGATGGCCTCTTCCTTCCCACTCGCTATAAAACAAGCTAATGGGTAAATGATAATATTGTAGTTGGAAGCTGCTCTCTGTCTTTGCTTCCTCCATTTTAGTACGTATCCTAATAAGGTAATTCTTCATTTCTTAAACTTTTTTATATGACTAGAATTTGTAATCACTATTTGTCTAACACGATTAAGATGGATTTACTTATTTGTTTTATGGATGAATAAGGATTTGACAAAGTAGCTAAATCACAAGAGTACGTAGTTGCCTTAATTTAAAGCGCGCAGTTGAAGTGACTCTGTATCTCATCTTACAGCCTTAAGTCACTTCTATTAGTCCTTATAATAAAAACATGAAAAAAAGATGATTTGATTTCATTTTATTCATGTGTTTACTGAAAGCGGCTTCAGGTATACGTTGCATGCACCTGACAGGCTAGTCTTTGTCTGCACACTTTGAGCACGTAATTTTTTACCATAGAACATACGGTTGCCAAGAGCCTCTTCGAATAATAAAAGAATGTCGAGGTACGTAAGAACGAAAATTGTTAAGTAGGAGACGAGGATTTCTAGCCTATATAAGGCCTTCGATTGTTTTGTTTCTTGATACCTCTAGCTAAATAACCTCTTCATATAGACAATACTTGATTTGTTTATATATCACTACTTTGATGACCCTAAACTTGGTGAAAAAAGAAGGTTTAAAATTTCATTAAGTAAAAATTTCAAAATTAAGGAATATTTATATTCTAAGATTTAAAAAATTGTAGCATGTCATTGTCCATGCAAAAATTATCTCGGTTTAATTTCCAAGGCCAATAATGAAAGAAAAGAGCAGTAATAATTTGATAATAAATAATATCATGTCAGCATAAGAAAAGTGTTATAACTTATAAGCGCATATGAAATTATACAGAAACGAGGTGTTTGATTTACTTTATAGGTGCATTGAATACCTAATACGGTGTTAAGTAATATTATAATGTGTCACTTCCTTAGAAAGGAAAGCCCATATTATTTTATTTGGGTGTAAAAAGGAAGATGAGGTTACTAGAGGATTCTGCAGCTAAAGATGTCTCGTAATTCATATTGAACGCATCAGCGAATCTATTTCAAAATCTATACTTATTTCATGCAACTTGTCCAAATGATCAAACCCAACCTTTTCAATAGTTCAATCAAGATTTTTGATGCTAAACCCCAATTCATCTCTTCTTTAAACATATATTTAACAAGAAGGAACGAAAATTATGCATAAAATAAAATTAAAATGCCACGGTATACATACATAATAATGTTAAGGATCTTATCAAATTCATTTTAATTATTCCCTCTATGATTTTCTGTATTCCACAATTTAAATTTAGTCATTCCTATATTTTTTAACTTTGTCCTTCTTAATAATTCATTCAAATAAATATTAAAAATATATTATTTTGCATTAAATATTGATTAAAATTTTTAAATTCAAATTCTTTTGCTTTAAATATTTTTTGCTTTCTACTTAATAGTTCATTCAAATATATACTTCGGGTTCGTTTGATTTTATTTCTGTTTTTCTGTTGTAATTTTCATTTTTTATTTTCAGTTTTTTGTTTAAGTTTTTTTCAAATAAAACATAAACCTATTTAGTTATTAATGTTAATGTAGTTATATTTTTATCGCTAATAATAATTACATATTAGTTAAAACTTAAAGATAAATTATTTTTAATTAAATAAATTTATTTAATCTCTTATATAATAGTTATTAACAAATTATTAATAAAATTATGTTATTTTAATAAAATAAATAATTTAAAAATTAAAAATTTATTTAAAAATTAATATTTATTTGAAATATATTTTAATTATTAAATCAAATTTTATTTGAATATTTATATATCTTTATTTAATTATATTTAATAATAATTATTATAATTTAATTTAATATAATTTAATTATAAAAATTAAATGAAATTAATAAATTATTCATAATTTTTATTGATAATTAATTTAAATTTATTAAATATATAATGTTGAATTAAATTATTTATAATTAAATAATTAAATAATATATATTTAAATAATAGTAAATCAAATTATGAAAAAAAAGAAACCGGAAGCAAAAACCACTTTTTATGATTTTTGTAATTTTTTAAAACCGGAAGAAACCAAAACTAAAACTAAAAATAGAAACTAAAAACTCAAAAAAATAAAAATAAAAATAAAAACAAAAACAAATACCACCTAAACATGCCTCTGCTTATACGTAAGATCGGATGCCAAGGTAATAATTAACAAACCTTCAAGAACCAAATTACCCACTTTTGTATGACCAAAAAATCACATTAAGTTGTATTAAACCAAACTTTATATTGCTCAACACAATCAATCAGTTCCTTTAAGAGCATTTTCTGCAAAAATTACATCTCCGTAAATAGGTTTACAAGTATACCATGCATGAGGGACAAGAAAAAAGCTGCAGGCATGAGCACATTAGCTGCATAGGTATCAGATATCAAACGTTAGTTTAAATGCCATCATGGCGGCAAATATTTAGTTGCAAGATACCGAAGTAACGCACTCTAGCTAAACAGACAACTGGAAGAATTGAAACAATGGACTTTTTGTAGCATAAGCTAGGGGAAAGAGAATCTATTCTCGTGCAGAGAAGAACTTGTCTGTTGCCGACAGATTTAAGATCTTGTCTATCATGAGCTGAACCAAACAAAAGCGTGCTTAACAGACTGTGCTGACAAACCGATCATCCGCAGCTTTTTATCAGTATGGATGTGTACTGGAACTACCAATTTAGATACCATGTGAATTGTTATCGTATAGCGTTTTGGTTTAAACTGCAGAATGCAGCATCTTTAGCATCACGTAAAAGTGAAATGCTCCAAGCATTCAACGCAACAACGTGCATTGGTGGATCATAAAGATTAATTAAACTTCACTATAAAACCAATACATAATAAAAGAAAAAACGGAAGATTCTCACAACAATGTCTTCAACCATGGCAATTCCACGTTCTCAAAATTCAGAAGAATTTAATCAGAAAATGGTATTACCAACACTCTAAATTTACAAAATATATGCATAGAGTCAAATTCCCTCCTAAATGATGTTCTAGTTAAAATCGACAGCAGTTTACCAAAGATAGGAAACTACATCATATGGAATCATAGCTGTTGGGATGAAAAGATTTGACAATCAACTGAAATCAGCACCAATTTCTTTGCGCCTCAACTCCAATTGCAAACGCTCATTCTCAAGCCTCATCCTTTCATTTTCCATTCTCATCTTTTCTAATTCTCGATCTCTTTTCCTGCTAAATCTTTGCCACTTAAATCTCTGTTTCTCCAAGTCCAGCATCTCATGTTGGATTTGCAGCTTTTGTTCCTCTAACTGAAGTTTTCGAGATTCCATCCATTGCTTCTGTAACAAAGCTGTTTTTGTGTTTTCAGGTGAGACATGATTCATGTCAACTTGAGCAAGCTGCGAATAAAAATGTGATCCTTTATTTACATCCTGAGATGAAGTCCCAAAACATACATCTACAAGCCCCTGCCCTTGTCTCAACCTCTTTGCAGCACCCCCACATGCTCCCTTACCAGCCACCTGCAAACCCTGACTTTCCTCAAAATCATCATGCTCATCAGTCTCCAATTCTTGATCATCTTCATCAAGATCATCGTTGTGGTGCCTCCTCACCTCTTCACTTTCATGATCATCCCTATTTCTAAGAGCCAACTGCACAGACCGCTGCACCCCAGGGTCATGAGGTAGATGTAATCTGTTTCCATTATGATACGAACACATCTCTTCGTAGAAAAGATGCTTTGAGCTTAATATCTTCCTAACATCATCTTTCTCTTTCTCAGTAAGATAATCTATGACATCCAACAGGGCAGGGTTCTCCACAACCTGGCAAGAGGTACCTCTTCCAAGCATATCATTCAGCCTTTTATACCTTTTGTTGAGGTCATTGAATTTATCCTCACACTGCTGTGGTGAAACATGGAACCTCCTTTCCGCCATGACCTTTGAAACTGATTTCCACTTGCCCTTCTTCTGTAAGACTGCAAATTTTCTTCTCATTCCAGTACCAAAATCTGAAGAAGCGTCCTCACCAATGTAAGAAACAGCAGTTATCAATAGCCTTACCATCTTATCCGTCCACTTCACACGCTGCCATGGGAACCCCTTTGTTCCTTTACTTGCATCATTTGAACAGTCAGCACCATCTTCTGTATAACTTGGCTCATCATCATCACTCATGGCATTCTTTCCCCTCTCTCCCTTATTGTAATCATTTACGCAAATGGTAGGATCAGAGTTATGCATAGTCCCCATTGTAAGGGGAAAACCCTCATGAATCGATGGATGAACAGCAGACCCCTGGCGATGAACACTGTGCTGTTGCTGCTGGTGCATAACCTGTGGATGCTGTGCTTGATGATGAACTCTCATTGATCCTTGCAATTCAAGACCTCCAAAAGAAGGTCCACCAGGGATCATACCTCCCTGTGATAAATTTCCTTCCATTCTTCTTGGATCAACAATTTATATCATACCCAAAATCTGTGTCCCTAAACTGGAATGAACTGTCCCATTTTTCGCTCCCTATCAGCCAACTGATTACTGCTTGGGCTTCCTGTTAGCTAAAATTTATCTTACTTTCACCTATTAATCTGTTTCCTCTCTCTCGCCAACTAGATCCTCAAGTCGTCCAGCACACACGTCCGATACCCAAAACCAAACACAATCACAAAGACGAACCCACACAAAAGCTCGAATCTTTCGTATAAAAACTATATACCCACCAAGTTTAAACAGCTCCAAAATTCACCAAACAGTCAACGAAGAATGGAATCCCAAAGCTTGTAAACAGAAAACAAAGACCAAAGACAGTCAATAAAGAGACAGAGCTACTTATCTGCACGAAAAAAAACCCTCCCAGCTAAAGACCCGTGAAGCCTCCAAGGAGACCTACCCTCCCACAATCAAGGACTGTTCAAGATCTCTGAGAAAGCTAATCATACATATGGCTAGTGGCAGCCTCCAAGTACGAGCCGAAGACGAGAAACTAATTTTAAGTATGCATTTTGAGTTGTCAGATTACCTATCGCTTGGGGAATTCAGAATTGGCTTTAGTTTAATCACACTTTCTATTTTTGGGATTTAAAAAAAATTCTTTTTACTTTTATTTCCACAAGGAAAACGTAGGTTCAATGTATGGGAGGGTCCAACTTCAACTTGGCATTTTTTATTTTATTCCATCCAATTATATTTTGAGGGCATCCTTTAAACATATAGTAATATGTATAATATTATAAAAAAGAAAGTATTGCCATTTACAGGATGATGCCAAGTGAACATTGAAATAGTTTGATAGGAGCTTTAACTACTTTTATTATTGCAAATTGAGTAATAAAGTGGGGCTATCTATTGTAATAATTAAAAAACCTTGTTTTTGGCTGAAGAATTCCAGTTGGAAAAGTCAAACATGTCAACGGAGATTACGAGACGCGCAGAAGCTGACAAGGGAGATCAAGAACTTCTAGAACATGACGGTTACGCAGCTAAATGGGTTCGACTATGGGAATGTGAGGAGGACCCGCCTCCTACACGGCCAAAACTTAGCTATAACTCAGCTGTCACAGGGGAGACATTCATCGACGATGAGGTGTTGTAGAATTATCCACCTGTTTTCGCACACTACTTGATAAGAAATGGGAAAATGCAGTGGTCGTGAAATTCCATGGGTGCAAGATCGAATATCAGATGTTGTGTACTAGGCTGAAATCAATGTGAAAGCTAAAAGGGCCAATGAAAGTGGTCGATCTGGACTTCGATTATTTCCTCATCAATTTTATCAAGGAGGAGGATTTTCTTTATGCTCTGACGCAAGGGCCTTGGATTATCTTAGGGCATGCTTTATCAGTGTAGAGATGGCACCCACATTTCCGTCGGTCTTAGGGTAAAGTCGTTCGGACGGTGGTCTTGGTTCGTTTTCCGGAGCTGCCCTGTCTCGCTATCACCCTGTAATTCTTACTGCTCTGGGAAATTTGGTGGGTTACACTGTAAAAGTCGATGACACAACAAAACTCTCCTAGAGGGGCCGCTTTGCCAGAGTCGCGGTGGATGTGGATCTTAGTACCCCTTTGAGATCAAGAGTGGAAGTTGATGGGGAGGATATCAAAGTGGAGTACGTGGGCCTTCCACAGATTTGCTTTACTTGTGGATTGGTTGGCCATGCTTCCACCGATTGCCCCACTAAGCCTATGGTGCCCCAAAGTACAACTTCAGGAGAAGCTGCTCCCAATACAGTTACATAACTAGGCATTAGTGCTGCGGTTAGTGCTCTTTCGATAGAGGGAACTAAGCAGGTCTATGGACCGTGGATATAGGTGTAGCGGAGACCCCGGAGGCCTATCAGCATAGAGAAAAATCAGGGGCGTCCTAATGGATTGGAGCATCACCCAGGGTTCAAGTTTGGCTCAAGATTCTCAACGCTCACAGATGTCGATAACCAAGGAGCTTCAACTGATAGACTAGGACTGATTGGTACAGAGCATCCTGGCTTGATGGAACGCACAGGTAATATGAGGACAAATACAAAGGGGTGGTTTCTGAAGACTAAAGGGAAGGCGATCCAGAACAGTGGCCAGGTTTCTCGTAATCTAACTGCTAGTCCAAGTACTGATCCCCTCCCCCAGCTTGCCTTTAGTAATGTCACTCAGTCTTCCCTCCCTAGGCCAAGGCAATATAAGGCTATTTGTATTCAATCACATAAGGATGTTGTCATGGACGACAACATTTTTGTTTTCAGGGATGAGGAGGCATTGGTGAGTAGCAATGCCGCTATGGTCATGGGAGAACTTATAGGTGACCCTGCCTGTAACTTTTGCCAAACATATGCCTACCCTCCACCCAAACAGTCGAACTTTAATCTGGAACCTAGGATCTTGTACGTGGATCTAACAAGCCAGCATTCCCAGGAGGAGGTGATTCCTCAAACTCCGTATGTTAACACTTCAGGTGTTCAAGCAATGTCCCAAGATCCCCCTATCGAATGTTAGGGGGTTTTTGCTAACATACTACAATTGATTATGTCGATCTTGATATAGAATTGTCAAGGAGCGGGGGTCACACTTTTTGACCTGTGCTAGTGAATTATCTTAGGTTATATTGGCCTTTCCTTCTAGTCCTGGTTGAGCCAAGGATTAGTGGTCGCAGGGCAGCGAAAGTGATGTTGGGCTCGAATTTGATGAATCGTATCGGGTAGAAGCGGATGGTTTTTCTGGTGGTATTTGGCTCCTTTGGTTGGAGACTATTGACTTACGGATCTTGGTTGCTCATCAACAGTTTATTCACACTAAAATTACGGTGCAGGACAACTCATTTTATTTTACTGCAGTATATGCTGCGCCCCAGTATCATCTTCAAAATTTTCTCTGGGTCAACTTAAACAGAATTGCTCGGGTAACAATAGACGCCTGACTCTTAGGTGGGAATTTCAATGCCAAACTTGAAGCTAATGAATGACGGGGGGGATCACATACTCAGTCAGCAGTTAGTCGAAAATTTATAGATTTTCTATAGTCATCAGGTCTTTAGGATTTGGGGTACTCATGACCGAAATTCACTTGGCGTAGAGGATTGCTTCAAGCTAGATTAGATCGTTACATAGGCTCCATTAACTGGTCGAACTAGCACCAAAAGTATTCGGTGACTCACCTCCCTTTTCTTGGCTCCGATCATCGGCCTATCTTACTTCAGCTGGGGCATGAATCTCCATACAAATTGTCTCCCAGACCTTTCCGCTTTCAAACAGCCTGGTTAGCCCATGATGATTTTTCTCACTGTCACCACGACATGGAGGCTTGATATGAACGATATTAGTGGATCCCTGTCGACTTTTTGCTACTCTACTGTAAAGATCGAATCAGTCCGTGTTCGGCAACATATTCCACAGGAAGAAGAGACTTCTTGCTCGGCTAACCAGTATTCAACGTTCACTGGAGGCAAGTGATTCTGACTCTCTCGTTGTGTTGGAAACTAGATTGAGGGAGGAGGTTGAGTAGGTCCTTTGTAAGGAGGAGCTCTATTGGCACCAACAATCTCGGTGCCAATAGTCTAGTTAATTGGGATCTGGTTTGCCAGTTTAAGGAACAAAGGGGACTTGGTATTCGAAGGATTCGTTTTAATAATGATGCTTTGCTTACGAAGCTCGGCTGGACTCTGCTCACGAGACCGTCAGCATTATGGGTACAGGTAGTAAAATATAAATATAAAGTTGTCGACACTCTTCTTCGTCTTCATTTAGAGTCGAAGCGAGGATCCTTAGTTTGGCGTGGGATTACTTCTACTTAGGAATATGTTCTCAGGGGACTTCGTTGAGTGGTTCGTAATGGTAATACGGTTCAGTTTTGGTTGGATGATTAGGTTAGTGATTAGGGCCCTTTGATATTACATGTCACTCATGTTATCTCGGAAGCAGTAGTCTCCTTGTCGGTGAGTCAATTTGTGACGGAGTATGGACATTGGCACTGGGATCAAATTCGCTCTTACTTGGATAGCTCGGTTTGCATGGCTATAGAAGGTATCTTTCCCCCAAGGCCAGACTTCAAGGACGACTTGATGGCATGACGACGATCTTCACATGGGGATTTCTCAATAGCTTCGGCATACGCTATGATTGAGGACATCCATCGTAGAGGTAGTAGTGATTGTTGGAGCTTGATTTGGCGTTGGAAAGGGCCACATCGCATTCTGACTCTCGTTGAGTAGGTCCTTTGTAAGGAGGAGCTCTATTGGCACCAACAATCTCAGTGCCAATAGATCTCCTTTGGGGATCGGAACATTAAATTTTATCACATGATTACAGTAGCCAAGCAGAAGAAACTTTCGATGAAAGCACTTCACGATGACTAGGGAATGTTGATTACTAATCCCACGATAGTAGGAGAAATGGCAAAGGATTATTTTGGTGATTATACTCAGAGGAGAGCCCTTTCAGCAGAAAGTCTTTTCCTATTCGTGGTGCTTTTCCTCCTCTCCCAGATGGAACTGAATTGGTATTTAGTAGAGTACTCCCACCTAAGGATGTTTGGGCTGCTTTTGCTGATATGGATCCAAATAAAGCCTCGGGACTAGATGGGTTTTCTGTTTTTGCTTTTCTAAGACAATGGCCTACGGTGGGTCCTGATATAGTGAAGTTTATGCAGCAGGTTTTTAGCGACGGTGTGTGGGATCCGAATTTTAATTAAACTACCCTTGTCCTGCTCCACTTTCTCTGAAGCAATTTCGGCCCATAAGCTTGTGCTCGGCAATGTATAAAGCGATTACTAAAATCATGGTAACTCGGCTGAAACCATTCTTAAATGGACTTGTTGCTCCGAATCAATGTAGCTTTGTGCCTGGGCAGAAGATCACCAATAATATAATTATTGCGCAAGAGGTTATGCACTCGATGCACCTTAAGAAAGGACGTTTTAGTTTCTTGGCAATCAAAGTTGATCTGGAGAAGGCGTACGATCGACTCAACTGGGGCTTTATTCAAGATACCTTATAGGATGTTGGTTTACCGGAGCTTCTAATTACCCTCATTATGAAATGCATCACCATGTTCTCCATGAGGGTGAATTGGAATAGTGAATTATCAAACACTTTGTACCTCTCCCACGGTATCAGGCAGGGTGACCCGTTCTCTCCATATCTATTTGTTTT
This sequence comes from Erythroxylum baracoense, assembly GCA_025629805.1. Lineage (NCBI taxonomy): Eukaryota > Viridiplantae > Streptophyta > Magnoliopsida > Malpighiales > Erythroxylaceae > Erythroxylum > Erythroxylum baracoense. Next base: position 8,319,622 of record JAOTAY010000002.1, on the reverse strand, counting down.
ATGCATGGAGAGATTGGGTCATTTAATTTCGTGGGGGATTGAGCAAGGCCATTGGCATCCCATCTCATTGAGTAAAGGTGGCCCGAAGTTGTCTCACCTCTTACTTGTCGATAATCTTGCTCTTTTCCCTAAAGCTTCGGAGGACCAGGTGGATGTAATTCTGTGCACCCTTCATTGTTTCTGTTCTAGCTCGGGTCAGAAGGTCAGTATAGATAAAACAAGATGTTTTTTTCTCTCCTAACATTCCCCAGTAGCAAGCTTATCACTTAAGCAACCGGTTGGGTTTTCAGTTAACAAGGAATTTAGGAAAATATCTTGGCGTTCCTTTATTTCATGAACGAACCTCAAGGAGCACGTACCATTATATTATTGATAATGACCAGAGGAAGCTAAATGGCTGGAGTGCATGCCATTTATCTTTAGTTGAGAGGACCTCACTAATTCAATCGGTTTTGAGTGCCATTTTGATTTATACCATGCAGACAGTACGGTTGCCTCAACAGTTATGTGATGATCTGGAACGAGTTGTCAGGAATTTTTTATGGGGGACTCATTCCAACCAATGGAAGATCAGTCTAGTTAATTGGGATCTGGTTTGCCAGTTTAAGGACCAAAGGGGACTTGGTATTCGAAGGATTCGTTCTAATAACGATGCTTTGCTTACGAAGCTCGGTTGGACTCTGCTCACGAGACCGTCAGCATTATGGGTACAGGTAGTAAAATATAAATATAAAGTTGTCGACACTCTTCTTCGTCTTCATTTAGAGTCGAAGCGAGGATCCTTAGTTTGGCGTGGGATTACTTCTACTTAGGAATATGTTCTCAGGGGACTTCGTTGGGTGGTTCGTAATGGTAATACGGTTCAGTTTTGGTTGGATGATTAGGTTAGTGATTGGGGCCCTTTGATATTACATATCACTCAGGATATCTCGGAAGCAGTAGTCTCCTTATCGGTGAGTCAATTTGTGACGGAGCATGGACATTGGCACTGGGATCAAATTCGCTCTTACTTGGATAGCTCGGTTTGTATGGCTATAGAAAGTATCTTTCCCCCAAGGCCAGACTTCAGGGACGACTTGATGGCATGGCGACGGTCTTCACATGGGGATTTCTCAATAGCTTCGGCATACGCTATGATTGAGGACATCCATCGTAGAGGTAGTAGTGGTTGTTAGAGCTTGATTTGGCGTTGGAAAGGGCCACATCGCATTCGGTCCTTCCTTTGACTGTTAGCACATCGTCAACTTCTCACTAACCAGCAGAAAGTAACCCGTTATTTAACAACAGATGCGCTGTGTGCTTCTTGTGGAAATGTTGAATCCTGCATTCATGTAGTCTGTGACTACCCCCTTGCCACCTTAGTATGGTCTCATTTCCCCTTACAGGAGATCTCCAGTGAGTTCTTTTCCTTAACTGATGCAGATTGGTTATAGGTGAACATGCTTAGTTCAGTATAAGTGCAAGGGTATGCATGGTCGGTAATTTTTTGGGTTACTTGCTGGTTTTTATGGCTTTGGCGCAACAAGAGCCTGTTCGACGAAGATTTCACGTGGCTTGAATATGATGTTAAGATAATTCTCGATTATGTTTCATGGCTTGAGACAGCATCGATTTTACAGCATCGGGTGGTGGGAAGGGCATCTCCGGATGTCAGTAGAGTTGGCAGGTGGTGTAAGCCTTGTCGGGGTTGGATACGTCTCAATGTCGATGGTTCGTGCAAATCTGCCCTTACTGGAGCTTCAGAAGGTGGACTTATCTAAGACAAGAAGGGTAATTGGCTTGGGAGATTTGCTCACCGAATCGGTTGGTGCTCCCCGTTAGAAGCAAAGCTATGGGGAGTCTATTCCGGACTTCTTTTGGCTTTGACATTGGGTTATCATCTTGTGGAGCTGGAAACAGATTCACTGATAGTCATCAATATTCTCTCTTCTTCCAACAGCAACTTAGGTTGGCTCCTTTTTCTATTGGACATGGAATTTCAGTTCTGCTGGAAAAGGAATGGGTGGTTCGTACCTGCCATATTTACCGCGACAGTAATCACTGTGTCGATTGTTTAGCACGCTACGCGCAAACGCTCAATATAGGAATGCATATTTTACTAACGCCACCAGCGGATTACCATCGATTACTGTTTGAGGACCTCCTTAGGGCCTCTTGTCTCAGTTTACGTGTTTAGTTGTGGTTTTGCCATTGTATTAAAAAAACTTGTTTTTTCTCAACTGTCTTATTCAATAATAATTTAAATAAATTGAGTTTATAATATCTATAAATTATAAATTAAAGAGATACCAATTAATCAAAATTAATTTAATCTAATAATTTCGATATCACAAAAAATATATACATATTAGATATTATTAATTTATAAATTTTTTTGTTTAATTGTTTAATATGACTATTAATACTGGATATTGTTCATTCTAATTTGAGAACTTAAAAATCTCCACAACAATTCTAAATATTAGAAATTTTAAAATTAACCGTATTGAAAATTTGGCAAAACATGTTTGAAAATTTATTTTTTCAAAATAATAAATAATATGCTTAAATTAATAAATTACTTAGTTTATTTAAATTTAAATCAATACAACCTAAATAAATAAATTAAATGTTATGTTTGTTATAATATATGTACCAAATATTTTTAAATTATATTTATTTATATATATTACTGAATATTTGATGAAAAAACTGCTGTATTATTGTCTAACTACTATTCAATGATTTATTATGAGTGTCTTTATAAAATAGTCAATAAATAATTTATTATATTAATTATTAATAAGAATTATGACTAATTTAATTTAATATTAATTAAAATTATGAATAATCTAATTTTATGCAATAATTTATTTAATTTTTAAATTAAATTAATAATTATTAATAAAATAATTAATTTTAAAATATCTTCAAAATATATAAATTTTAGATGAAAATTTTGATTTAATAATTAAAATGTATTTTAAAAAATTTTAATTTTAAAATTATTTATTTTGATAAAATAACTTAATTTTTATTTTTAATTTACTAATAAATATTTTGTAAGATATTAAAATAAATTTAGTAAATAAATTTAGTTAAAATAATATATCTTTAAGTTTCATCAAATATGTAATTATCATTAGTAATAAAAATATAACTATATTAACATTAACAACTAAACAAGTTTTTGATTTTATTCTAAAGAAAAACGGAAACTTAAAAAAATTAAAATTAAAAATCACAACAAAACACAACAGAAGTGGAACTAAACGACTCCTAAGAGAATAGAATTAGTGGATGTAAAGTTAATAAGATAACCACGAACATAAGATTCAGTCTTTTACTTACACAACTTTAAGCTAGCTTTCAGTATCTGAATATTTTGATAATAAAACTAATGTTACTTATGATACTTGCAATAATGTTAAAACAAAGAATAACAAAGTAAAACATATACATAAAATTAATAAAATTATTATCTGAAAGTTAAAATTTTTTATTATTATTTAAATAGTTTAAACAGGGATATAGATAATTTTGAATATATTATTTCTACTACAATCTAATTTATTAAAAATTATTATTCAATAAAAAAGTTAAAGTAATGCCTTTAATATTAAATTAAATAAAATTAACATAATAGTGCAATGAATTATATTATAAAATCAAAACACACAAAATTCAAATTTTTAAATCAATTTAATTTGAAATAAGTTTATATAGTTAGTTTGGTTTTCAATTTGAATATTATAAAATATCTAGAATTATAATAAATTAAATTCAATAGTATTACTCAATCTAATTCAATCTAATTCAAATAATTAGATCTTTTATTTTGCTCTTTTAATTCAATTCAAAATATCCATAAAATATTCAAATTATTGATTTATACTTTACAACCAATCGGTTGGTTGTAGTTCAGTAAAAAAAATAATTTAAAGGCATTCTTATCTTATAAATACCAAGATGTATATAACAAAGTTCACGAAATAAATATAAATTACAAATGAAATTATGATGAGATTATAATTATGAGATTCGTATTACATTTATGTATTATCTCTAGATTGTTCCTAGTCATTGTTATATTAAGATTGAAAAGACTTACATATTATGTTTTTCCTTATAAAAGAAATAGTTGATCTCATACACTAAAGTATGAAGATATTTAAATAAATGTGTTGGTGCTTGTTAGAGAATAAGTTCACTAAACTGACCTTACACGAGAAATCCATTTGAAACATTAGTCTATAAAAATTCTCATTATGATGATTGTATAATTGATCCTTTGATTTGAGATCTCCAAAGTTATATTATATATGGATTGTTATGCTTTGATACTACTTATGACTAGTTCGACTTAAAGATAACTCACTCGGTAGTCATTGGATATAGTATGAACTTTATGGAGGTAGTTGAGTGATCAAGATAGGATTCATCACCCTAAAGTAATTAAGGAGAATGTCTCATTATTCTTGATTAGTATTGATTTAAGAAATCCTTTGTAAAAGCGGAATAAAGTTTTGTAAATTATTTACATATGTTGTTAATTGAATCAATAGATAATGGTGGAGAATAATATTATTGGACTCAAAATAGAGTAAATACTAATTTTATACTCTATGTCTAATCGGAATATTGTATGATAAAAGAATTGAATTATAAGAAAAGGTCATGTACGAAAAATTTAGCCAAAATCACTTTGACATTCCTAAATATTTAGGTGGTCATGATGTTTTGTTAAACGTCAATCTTGATATATGGATATAAATTGTTTAATTAGAGAATTAAAGATAAATAAAAGGAGTTTAGTTTATCTAATCATAACTATGATTTTGAGTTGTAATATGTATCCATTGCTAACATATTTGAGAATCTAATGGGTCACAATAAAGAATGGGTTAAAGAGAGCAAAGATATTTTAATCAACTTGAACTTGATTGTAAAGTTTGAGAAATTCTATGATTAAATTTGAGATATTTAATAAATAAAGATCAATATGAGATATTGGACCTTATTTAGGTATAACTGGTATTTAATGTTTAATTGAAATTATGATTTAATTTCAATTAAATTACTAAAATATATAAAACCTATTATAAATAGACTTGAATTCTAATAGGGCTAACACTCCTTGTTTAACCTTCTCTGCAATAGTTGTAAAGTTCTCTCAAATTGTTATATGGATACCGTTAGAGATCGGACACTTATGCACTACGGTGGTTAAGATGGATTGATTTTCATAAATGATTAAAAGGATATGACAAGGAAAAGAACAAACTTTAGACTAAGGTACAAATGAAATTTGCGCTTTATTATAATTTATGTGTTTGTTATATTATAGAATTTTAGTGATCTTGACTTTCAAAAAATAAAACAAAAAAGTTTCATAATTATTCTGCTGTACGAAGGATCAAGTCCTGATCCAATTTTCTGACAATGATATTAGAGCCAACTTTAATTCTATGATTTTATTAAAATATGTTTGATTATTATTGATTAATTTTGGAATTGAAATTACAATTATTGCATGATTAAATATTCATACAATCCAAAAAGTTTAGACTGATTATTTTTAAACCCTGCATTCGATTTATAAATGAATTATCAATATGATTGATATAAAATTAGTTTCATGCATCACTAAACATCCAATGCAATGTGAAACCCATAATTTAGAAACCTTAAAAAAAAACAGCCTTAAAGATCAAAACCGCAAAACATAAAATCATAGTAAATTTTGGAATCATTACTGTTGCTAAGGTTGGGTTTCAGAATTTGGGTACATGCTTGTGAAGTATGTTGAAGAAAGATGGGTGTCAGGTTGTTATGGGAAGTGTGTTGTGGGAAGTATATTGGTGGTTGTTTTTGGTTGTTATGGCTATCGAACATGATGAAGAAGACGCGTTGAAGCCACGGCTAATCCTTTATTGAAACTATTGACGACGACAAAACCTTTAAGAGATGGTTGTGTCTTTGTCTAGAGGTACAAGGAGGAGCTGTTCTTGGTGATTGGACGCGCTAAAGATGGACTGGCTGATAGTGGCTCCAACAAACATGATGATTAATAAGATGGTGCAAGATAGCGATAGGAGCTAGGCCAATAACATATAACGAGAACAGGCACATGAAGGCAGCAAAACCTCCAAAAGGCAGTGACTATGAAGGGTAAAGTTAGACCCTTAAACTTCGAAGCACTTCTTAGCGATTTTTACGATGCATCTTAGGAGGAAGGTTAGCTGGATTACATGCATGAGGGAGGCATGCAAAAACAATAAAGCAAATATGGGTGAGTGAGATCGAACTTGGTTCGAATTTTGGTAGAGTCTCGGACCTTGTGGAGATTGACTCGACCTAAGTTAAGGACTTGATGGACTAAGGACTTGGCCCATGCCCAGATGAATGGACCACGACTAGTTGACTTATTATGGGAAGCATTGGATCAGGCCAGTGTGCTATATGAGCTTCGGTAAGAACACACTGCATCATCAGTGGATAGAGATTGTGGGGAGATTTTAGATGATGTGGCGACAACTAGGAGGTAGAGTTTCAATGGGATTCAACTTCTGAAGATAGTGGAGATCTTCGAAGATAAGGATGCAAGTTTCCTATTTGAATGTAAACTCTATCTTCCTATTATCTTGTAGATTCTATCTTATCAGTTAGAGTTCTATTTGGATGGGGGTGTCATCTAATTGGTCAACGTGATGTAATATGATAGAGATAGACGTGATCTTAGCATGATCTTAGGTAGTTCAGTTTAAGTGAAAATTTGAATGTAACTTGGCTTCCAAGTTAAAGTGCCTATATATAGCTTATTCGGGCTTTGCTCTCTTCATTTAGTCAGAGAGAGCATTCCTTGTATTCTTTTAAGAGAAAGTAAGATAAAGGTTGGTTTTACCGTATCTCTCTTGTTTCCTTGTTGCCTTTATTTTCTTATTGCTTCTATAGCATTGTTTCTTCGAGTGTGTGAGGTAAACATTGCGAGGGTCATTGAAGGCTGAAGTCTTGCTTAAGCAGACCTAAGTGAGACTGTCGTGCAAAAGGTGTTGGGGATCAACTTTGGTCAAAGTTCGAGTCCCAGGGTGACCTTTTTGTCAACTGGTATAAGAGCTAAATTTTGGTATGACAGTAGGCAACTTGATAGAACGAGTGACTAGGGTGGAGGCAATTATTGGGCTAATTCCTCAAGGGGAGGAAGATGTCACATCTCACAATACTCGATTTGAGATGTTGGAGGCACGAATCCAACAGTTGCAACAACAGATGGCGGATTTGCTGAAGGCACAAGAGGAGGCCCAGCTCGAGATCACTGTGCTGAGGTGTGCCGCTGCAATGCTAGATGTCGATCGGGTTGAAAGCTCTACACCACAACTTTCATCTGTAAAGGTACGTGAACTTAGGGTGTTCGAAGATGTGCGGGACGCTAAGGTGTTTGAGAATTTCTTGTAGGATATGGAGTAGTACTTTGCAGCTGCTAGGGTATCCGATACTGAGAAGGTTAATGTGATGACCATGTACTTGGGTAGGGATGCCAAGCTCTAGTGGAGGACGAGGACCTCTGTGGAGATCAGTGTGGGTAGAACTCTCGTGGAAATGTGGGTGCAAATGAAGAAGGAGCTCAAGGATCAGTTCCTTCCTATGAATACTTCTTGGCTCGCGGGAGATGCCTTGAAGAAGCTCAAGCAGGATGGATCGATAAAAGACTATGTCAAATCATTTAGTTCTCTAATGCTGGATATTAAAAAAATGTCAGACGAGGACATGCTCTTCAATTTTCTGTCCAGGTTACAACCGTGGGTTCAAATGGAGTTACGGAGGCAAAATATAAAAGACCTAGTTGGTGCAATTGCGGCCGTTGATGTCTTGCTAGATTTTCGAATGGCGAAAGAATCTAAAGCGAGCTCCTCAAATTCTTCCAAGGACAAAGGCCACTTCCAACAGAAGAAGACCAAGGGGAAGAGGCAGAAAGACTCCAAGAAGGGGGATTTCAAAGGCAAGGGCAAGCATAATGGTGGCCTAAAAATGGGGAGACGTCCTTAAAGAAGGGCAAGGTTACTTATTACTTGTGCGACGGTCCACACTTAGCCAGAGACTGCCCGAGAAAGGAGAAGTTGAATGCCCTAATTATCGAAAAAGATAGTGAATCTTCAGAAGATGCGGCACTAAATCCAATCACCTTGCTTAATACATTTAGTAGCGAGTCGGTTCCCTTTGATAGACTAATGTATATGGGTGTACAGGTTGGGGAGAAAGACATGATCGCAATGTTGGCTATAAGCGCGACCCATAGTTTCTTAGCAGAAAAGATAGTTTGAAAGTTAGGCATAAGGGTGTCCAAGGCCCCAGTGAAGATTAAAACCCTGCAGGGAAGGCACAAGCTGCTGCGGGAATTGCTTACAACGTTTTAGTCAGAATTGGAAGTTGGCGTGCCAAGATGAACTTCATTATCATATCATTGGAGGATTTCGAGATGATATTGAGGGTCAATTTTCTCAAAATAGCAAAGGTGGTGCTATATCAGAGTTTGGGAGGTATAATGTTAATGAACGATCAAAATTCCTTCTACGTGAATTGTTGTAGGTTCGATGGTGGAATGACGAATGCTACTTCAGTATGACATATTTCGGCCATGATCATTAAGAAAGGGTTGAAGAAAGGTATGGAGACCTATCTCGCTGCCATGTGGGAAATCAGCAAAGACCTCGTGGTGGAAGTTCCTGATGCGGTTGCAAGTTTGTTGAGGGAGCTTTGGGACGTGATGTCCAAAGAGTTGTCAAAAACTTTTCCCTCTTGTCATGAGGTAGATCATATGATCGAGTTGGTTCCTTGAGCGATCCCAACTGCACGTGCCTTATATAGGTTGTCTTCGACAGAAATGGCGAAATTTTGGAAACAACTTGGTAAGTTGTTGGAAGCAGGGTTCATCCAACCATCCAAAACCCCATACGGTGCCCCAGTATTGTTTCAAAAGAAGCAAGACGATACACTTCAGGTGTGTGTGGACTATCGAGAGTTGAACAAGGTAACGATAAAAAACAAGTATCCGGTACCTTTGATTTAGGATTTGAAGGACACATTGTCAAGGGCTGAGGTGTTCACTAAGTTGGATCTTCGGAGTGGTATTGACAAGTGTGGATAGCTGAGGGTGATGAGCAAAAGAGAACATATGTACCTCGGTATGTATCCTACAAATTTTTTGTTATGTCGTTTGGATTAACTAACGCCCTTGCTACATTTTACAACCTTATGAATGATGTGCTGTATGATTTCTTGGATGTGTTTGTTAGGGATGACATTGTGGTGTATGATAGAACATGTGGAACACTTGAGACTAGTGTTCGAAAGACTAAGGCAGCACAAGCTCTACATGAAGATGGAGAAGTATGAGTTTGTCCAGTTGGAGATCAGATTCTTGGGTCACATAGTGAGCAAGGGTCAGGTCAGGATGGATCCAAGAAAGATGAAAGTGATAGTTGAGTGGCAGGCTCCCACGATAGTATGAGAATTGTGGAGTTTTCGCGACCTGGTGAACTATTATAGGTGTTTCATTGTGGGATACTCTAAGAAAGCGGCACCATTGACGGACTTACTGAAGAAGAAGCATAAGTGGTGTTGGTCGAGTGCATGTGATGAGGCATTCGAGAAACTTGAAGTCGCTATCTCAACCGAACTTACAACATCCCACAACCACAAGATACATACCCAAACATTTGAATATTTAAGTGCATATCCTATGATGATGGCATGTTAAAGCAAAAACAAATTCAACTTACACATAGCATGATCTAACATAATCAGAGGTCACTACATTTTAAAACCCATTGATTGCATTCATTCACAAATCTTACATTATTTCCATCTTACACATATGTACAAAACCTCTTATAGGTTCTAACAAAACTACAAAATAAATGCTACAGCACTTCTGGTATCAGCTGACAGATCTCTGAGCCATTTTTCTATCCAAAAGGTTCCTTAAGTCCTGACTAAGGAACTAGGTCTCCTGTCTCGTACCTGAAAAACAAACACATTGTAATTTTTTTGAATGAGTTTTGCGAACTCAATGAGTGAACCATCATTGATGATTTCACCAGATTATAAACACACGATATTCATTCAGGACATGTAATTATTATTCAGATACTCACAAAACATGGCATATCATATGGTCACTCATTACAACCTTGCAAATCATTCAAAGAATTTTAGTCTTATATGAATGCTATATGAATGAGATTCATATTCGTTCTTATTGTTGTGACTGAGTGCCTATCACATACTTATACAAATGTTGGCCCATAGGGCTCAGTCAGAGCAGAATCACGGAGTATAGCTTTATGTGCAGAAACATATATCACGGAGCAAAGCTCTACATAGAAGCGCCTCAAACTGGCTACTCAAGTCACAACGCCTTTATCTGAGCATGCATTTATGAAATGCATCAAATACTGAATATGTCATATATCACGATTTTATACAAATGCTCAGACAAAGTTTTCACAGTCATCGGACCTAATCCGACATTCAAATTTTATTGAGAATTCACATAGCATAATACAATCAGAATCATAAGACAAATCGGAACACTTCCAATACAGTCCTAAATATATATACTCCTCGAACTTTAAGTCCGGAATTTAGAAACAATCGCAACAATTTAATAATTCGAAACTTAACAAATTAAATTAAAATCAATCCTAGGAAATTCATCTAGGTTGACTCACAGTACGCTCCAAGAAGCTATTGCCTGCATGGTTTGGCAATATCCAACTGGCGTCCGATGTGCTCCTTTATAACATACACTACACATTCACAAATATCACATTTTTGCACAATTGTACACGTGTTCTTTTATGCACATCAATGCATAGAAAGTATGCACAATGCATGTTCAATGACAATTCTGGGGTATCTTATTGATCCTAATCATCAAAACATTCAGATATCAAAGCCCTCATTAATATCATTTGTATTTATAATTTGGACCATAATAAAACAATGTGAAATCTACTACATAACTTAATTGACCACTTCAGATTTTCTATCCATATGATTTCGGGTTAACTTTGCATAATTAATCTGATAAGGTATATGACAAAATTAGGCAATACTTCTTTTTGGAAAATTGTTCAACCATGTCTTAAGTTTCTAATGATTCCAAGATCATCTAATTTGATTCAGTATTCTATGAATTATGCTCACAATACCACTGACTATGTATATTTGCACATTTGACTAGTACATGATCGTACCCTCGAATTGTATAACTCATATCTTTCAGCTCAGATATCCAAAAATTGCAAACTTTATACCAATTTAAAGTTAAGAAAATAAGCTACAACTTTGTTGAAGCCCACATCAATACAGTTTATTCAATAACTACAGGACATGATTTCTGTCCCTGGTAATGCTACAGCGTAAGCTAAATCTCAGTTTCATGCCAATTTTGAAAGTCTTAAAGATAGAATTAAAATCCGACTTCTTCAAGAAAGTTGTAGACTTATGTCTCTAGTTTAATCTGAACTAAGAATCAACTCATTTGGAAATCTACAAATCAAGTTATAATTAGAATGTAGAAGCATATTCATGAAAATTTTCCCGTTCATAACATACCAGCAGACTTCCACACTTTCATCCAATCACCAGAAACTAAACATCAGCAAAACTACTTACTAGGTTCAGCTGTAGATTATGGAGAGTAACACAACAATACAAAGGCACATTCAATAGCTATTCGGTGGTGAAAATAGTGAAGAACATAAGCTATATTGATCTTTTCCTAATCCCAGCATAAACCACACGTAAACACACACTACGTGTAGGCTTGCATACCGTACACTTGTCATCACACAAACAAGCCATTTGTTACTTATACATTAGTGCCACATGCCACTCTTTCATAAGTCCATAAATCACTCTTTTTCCAAAATTCACTAAAATTTCAGAATATCCTAAATATTCCAAAATAGTCAAATCATATTTTAATCACATTTAACAACTTAATTATACCCAGAAAATGCCAATGAATGTATGTACAATCATATGAATGTGAAAAAATGTGCATGTCATAATTTACTTATGCCTGATGTGCATTTTCCTAATTTCACAGAAATTCCTCATAAATTACTATTTTAGCCCTAATATGGGTAACGAAATATTACATATAGAGGAGGTGAGATATACCAAATTAGAACTTAAGAGGGCTCCTTAAGACATTGATAAAAAGAATGAAAGAATGAAGGAATAAAGGCCCCTGGAACTTACACACTAGCTCTAAAGAACCATTATTATATTTTAAAGCAAAAGGTGTAAAGCAATTGGATAAGGGATGGAGACAGAGATATTAAATACTTTCTTAACTTTATCTTAGGAGAAAGGAATAAGAAAAAAATTGTTTATCTTAAGAATGAAGAAGGAAAGGATATCAGTAACTTAGTCAGATTGAAAGAAAATAGTCTTAAATCACTTTAAGAAGAATCTAAAGACCTCTAATGAAAATTTATCTTGTATGTAAGTTTTTAGGAATGTAATCAATGACTTTCTCTCCTAGTAATAGAAAAATAATGTTAATCAAGCCTTTCAATTCTTTAAATGTCAAAACAACTCTCTTCAGTGTCAAACTAGAAAAATCCCCAAGTTTTAATGGATTAAGTGGATGTTTTTTCTAGGAGACATGGAAGTAACTTGGTAACCAATGTTATATTGGAATTCTTCTTCAAGAGTAAGTAAATAAAGGAGCTCAATAAAACTTATGTATGCCTAGTTCCTAAAAAGCCTAATCCTTATTCCTTGAATGACTAAATAATGATTTGACGTTGTAATGTCATATAGATGACCATCTCAAAGATTCTCGCTACTAGGGTTTAAAAGGTAAACTATATAATAATCCCGAATCAAGGGGATTTTACTCAATAAAGAAGTATAAAGGATAACTTGCCACATGCTTAAGAGTTTTAAAGTGCTATTAAAGGAAAAAAACCTTAAAGAGTTACTCAATGAAGATATATTTAAAGAAAAATTTTGACTCAATTAATTGGTGTTTCATTAAGAGCCTTTCGCTTCCCCAATCTATTTATTTTTTGGACAGAGTAATGCATATCTACCACATCCTCTACCATACTAGTAAATGGTGAGTCTACTAAGTGCTTCAATGGAGCTAAAAGTTTAAGGGAAAAAGATACTTTATCTCCTTACATCTTTACTTTAAACGTTTAAGTCCTTTGTAGATTGATGGCATATGAAACTAAACAGGTGAACACATTCAAATATCACCACAAATGTAAAATTTGGGATTAATTAACTTATCATTATAGATTATCTCATACTAGTATATGGAGCTGATACAAACTTAGTCATTACACTAATAGAAATCTTTTTTTTACCCCATTTTGGAATTTGCTATAAACAAAGTAAAGAGTAGATTTTTTATCTTAGAAAAAAAAACTAGAGATAAGAAATATACTCTAAAAAATCTCAAGGCTTAGAAGTCGGGGTCTCCCATGCAAATACTTAGGGATTGCAATCTTAGATAAGTGAATGACATAAAGAGAATGACATAAAGAGATTTCTAGCCTCTTTATAATGCTAAGAGCATTGATCAATGGAACAATAAATTCTTAAACTTTGATGGAAGATTACAACTAATCGTCTTACCTTTAAACAATCTCAATACTCGTTAATGTTGCCACTTATCCTTACCCAGAAATTCATCAATGATATAGTGATGATGTTGAAATTTTTCCTATGGTCTAAAAAATTATAATGATGCCTTGAATGTGAAATTAAAATCGAATGATGTCTTCTATCCTAAGAAGGAAGGGAGATTAGGAATAAAATCAATTAAAAACTTCAATAAGATTTTACTTACTAAACGTATTTGAAAATTTTTCACTGATAATGAGTTCAATTATATAAAATGGATGCACTCATACATCCTTAAAGGAAGAAGCTTCTAAAGCATTCAACCAAATTAAAACAATTCCCAGTCTGTAAACCAAATGTTGAAACTCAGGACCATTATGAACCAAGAGATGGAAATAGTCATAGGTAAAAGGAATAATACTTAAATTTGGTTTGATAACTATAATCTCCTTCACCTATTACAAGGCATAGAAAACCTTAAGCTCCTTATTTCATTAAAGGCCAAGGTCAATGTCATCATTGAGAATAGGTTTAGGTGGTTTGATATTGTTATGATCAAGATTCCTAACTATAGACCAAACGTAAAAAGGGAGGACTAAAGTATTCACTAATAAATCTTGCCCCCATTATTTCCAATTTCCCAAACAAATGATTCCATGGTGGAAAATAGTATTATTCAATTATAATTTCCTAAAAAAACTTCCTTTATACTATGGATTGCTATAAATTAGAGGCTAAATACACTAGATAAGTTAAAATGTATTCACCTTACAAGCTGCTGATGCAATTTTATACAATCTAAAATCTAAAACAACATTATGCTATTCTCATGTACCTACTTATACTTATTTTGAAGCAAATTATTGAATCTCTGTAAAATATAATGTATAGGAAGTAGTTGGTCTTCATTTATAGCTTGGTTAGGGAAAGTCAGATATACTCACTAAGGAGGCTTAGCAGTTTTCAAGTTAATTATAAACTATGACACCTACAGAATGTAGAGAGAAAGTAACAAATAAGCCTTTTCATAATAAAGCACTTATTCTTCAAGATTTTATGATATCAACAATTTATTAGATTAGATAGTGGATATTAGCAAAAAAATATTAGCTTGAAGATGAACTTTAAGTTGGTATCTAAATAGAATTTAACTCCGTTCTTTGACATTTCACACTTTGGAGTAGTCTGCTACCTATTTCTAAGATCAACATAATTCCAAATATAGTGTATTTATGTTACGCTTCCTTCAAAAAAATCTCCTTTATTTTTTTGACCTAGCTATGTAAAAGTTCTACAACAGTTAAACTATTGTTGTAGCTTTCTATTGTTTATAGGCTATTAGTTATTGGGTTTTCTTCAAATATATCTTCCCTTTACTATTTTTCAGAGTTTTAATACATCATTTTCATTTAAAAAATAATTTTATTTCTTATAATTATCTTATTGTATTATGAATTTCTATAAATAAGTTCAACTAATTAGACTATTTAAGAATAAAATTAACTTAATTTTTATAAATAATGCATTTTAATTTATTCTAATCTTAAAAATTCAATATTTATAATTAAAAAGGAAAGTACTTTTATAAATAACATATAGAACTAACTCGATAAACTAATTACTATATCAAAACCTTAAAGACTCATAAAAAACTACTAAAAAAGGAAAAAAAAAGAAGTGTTAAATTTTATTTAAGTTTTTAAGAAGAGACTAGAAGGTAAAGAAGAAATACCATCAAACTGTTAATGTTTATATCTTTATCTTACTCTTATCATCATTCCCTTTCTAAGCTAAATCTTTGTGTCACAACATGATGGTGTTGTGAGTGGTTTTGGTTATAACAAGCCGTAATGAAGTTATATTTATGAGCAAGAAGATATGAAATTGAACCAGTGAACAATTATAAGATGATATAGTAATGAATTATATTCTAAATATATTAACAATGATATTGAAACAATTAAAGAATTCTACTTGATCTATATTTCCTATTTAATAGTGGAATAAATCTTCCTTGTTTATTTTGGTCATTTGATGGACATTTAAGATTAAAAGTTATAGATATATAAATTGGTCCTCTCTCTACTAAGTTAAGGTTATAAATAGTTTTCCATCAAGTTTCTGTAATCATAAAAGAGTCAAAGGAGAGAAACCAAATTTATCCAATAATGTAGTGAAGTTTCTTGATCTCTTTACGATAATGGCATCTTTCGTATCAAGTACATAATATTACACTCTAACAACTCGTGATAATTGTTTGTTCAAGATCCTAAAGTTATAAGTGTCAGTTTTGATTTTTTATGGTAAAGATCATATTTTTACATGTGGAATCAGAGCTCGTGTTGTAAATAAACAATTTATTCATCTATTTTACTATGATTATTTAATGATAATTGCCAAATATATTGATGTTTAAATAGTTTTGTGATTATTCACTATTAATGGTTTCTATAAAAAAATATGGAGATTATTGTGGTGATGGGATTTTTAAGATGCCAAACTAAAATAGTTATGGGCTTATATGTAATAAACTCTATTATTAATTTTTTCATAAATCAACTAGAGCTTCATACATAAGGAATATCAACGATAAATCTTCCAAAAGAAATATAAGACCTTTGTTGTAAATGTAAGAGGAATTTAAGAGCTATGTTTTCTTATCATGTTTAATTACATGTAATTCAAGGCTTAGTTATTGAATTATACAACAACTATGACTCTGGAATTCTTTAACAATGTGTATCTTTAGAATTCTAATTGGAGTAGAATTTTAAAAGGAGGAAAATAAGTGTAACTTCCTTGCTGAGAGTCGAGTTGAATCCTAGTCTCTTGGGTGAAAGCCAAACCACTAGACTATAATGGAAGAATGATGTAGATCTCACTACTACGAAATTAATGACTTATTATTAGCATTCAAAGTTCAGGTCTACAAACTTGTTTAAGATCTTTTGTTTTTTCTTTTAGAATTCAAAGCCATTATTATTTTATTATGATGTTACATATTTTATTAATTTTATTAATGATTTCATGCATCATTTTTAAGCATATTATTATTAAAATTTAAAATTATATGTTATATATTAAATTTATACATGACATTCTAAAAGGATAATTTATTAGTCACCAAATTGACCAAATACTAATTAAGTTAATATTTTTGTCGTGTATAAATAGTCATTTATGCATAAAATAATATTGTCTATTTTTTAATTGATTATATGGATAATTGATGATTATTAGTTGATAGAATTTTAGAATTTACCCAAAGGTAAATTAATACTTTATGACTAATAAAAATAATAGGAAAAATCAATATTCACTTGTTAAATATATTATATATCCGAAGATGTTGATTGTATTTGATGAGTTTTTGTTTGATTACATAATAAAGTTTGTATGGCATTAAACTTATTATAATATATTATTGAGTTTGTCTAAAGGAAACTTAGAGTACATTCTAAATGTTTAATTATTTGAATCCAATAATTTATTAAACCTTCATGTATTTGTAGCTATTTCTCTTCATTCACATGCTTCTTCTATTACTTCGTTTAATGGTTTGAACTTCTAGGAGTGTGAACAAGTCAATTTCTATTTAGGTGTTTTGGATCTTGATTTAGCATTATTGGATGAAAAGCTACTATGATTATGGACGAGCAGCAAAGTTAAGAAGATAAACTACTAATACATCAATAGAAGGAATAAGAGATGGATAAGTGTCATTTCTATAAGAAGGAGGGACATTATCAAAACGATTGTCTAAAATGTAAGGCTTGGTTTGAAGAGAAAGGTACATCTAACCTTTTTGTATGTTCCGAACTAAACTTAACAGAAGTTCCTTCTAATACTTGGTAGCTTGATTCTGGTGCTATTACTCATATTTCTAATGTTATATAGGAATTCTTTGCAATCTAAACAATAAACCTAACTACGAACTTTCTAATTGTGAAAAACCATAAGAAGGTGCCAATTGAAGGCGTAGAGACTTATCATCTAATATTAGATACTAATTATCACTTGAATCTAAAATAAACTCTCTATGTACCTTAAATTTCTAGAAACTTAATATCCATTTCTAAACTTGATGAAATTAAGTTTGGTGATGGTTGTTTTGGTTTATTTAAACAAAATTCCATTATTGTTTATGGAATTCTTATAGATGGATTATGTAAATTGAAAACTGATGTTAATTTTTTTGAATCCCTACTTTCAGTTTATCATACCATTGGAACTAAACGTAGCATAATGAATGATAATTCGGCTTACTTGTGGCATAAATTTTTGGTCCATACATCTAAAGAAAGATTAGGAAGGTTAGGAAAAATTAAATTCTTTCAAATTTTAATTTTACTAATCTCGATATATGTGTGGATTATATAAAGGGAAAGCAAACCAAACATAGTAAAAAAGGAGCCACAAGACGTGCTTAGCTTCTTTAGATTATATACACCGATATATATGGAACTTTTGACACTCCATCTTTTAGTAGAGAAAAGTATTTTATTACTTTTATATATGATTTTTAAGGTTTTGGTTATGTCTATTTACTTAATGAAAGTTTTCAAACTATAGACACCTTTGAGGTGTTTATAAAGTAGGTTGAAAGGAAATTATAATTAAAAAAGTGAAAATTGCAAAATTTAATAGAGGTGGTGAATATTATGGAAAATATGAAGAATCAGGACAATGTCTAGGTTCATTTGAAACGTTTCTTAAGAAACATGGCGTATGCACAGTATATTATGCCAAGCACTCCTTAATAAAATGATGTGAAAGAAAGGCATAATAGGACATTAATGCATATATTTAAGAGTATGATGAGTAATTCCTCATTACCCATAACCTTATGGATGCATGCACTTAAAACTACCATGTATTTGCTAAATAAGATTTTTAGTAAGGTAGTCCTTAAAACTCCTTTTGAGTCATGGACTAGAAGGAAACCTATTATGAAGCTTTTGCATGTTTGGGGTTGTCCAATAGAAGCATGAGTTTATAATCCATATGAAAAGAAATTTGATTTTTGAAAAGTCAAAAGTTTCTTTATCGATTACTTAAAGAAATACAAAGGTATAAGATTTACTATCCAAACCATATTCCAAGAATTATTAAAATAGCTAATGCAAAGTTCACAAAAAATAGGGAAGTTAAAGGGAGTGTCAAAAAGCATGTTATGGATATTAGTCAAATAAGGGTTGATGTTCCATTGCCTACAAATGTTCCTGGATCCATATTTATACTAAATGTTATCCTAATTTTAGAAAAATAAAATAATTATGGATAAGATTTGGATGAAACAACACCACACAAAGAAACTAACTCATAACCAATTAGTTGAAATGAATCACATGGAATAGCTTTGAATAAACCTGTAAGAACAAGGAGATAAGTTGTTTTTTATGACTTCGTGGTTTATTTGTAAGGGTCAGAATTTGATTATGGCATCAATAGTGATCTTGTTTCATTTTTATAAGCCACAAAAAGTGACATGCTTGATAAATATATTGACACTATGAAATATGAGTTAAATTCAATGGCAAAAAATAATTTCTAGACCACTTTGATTTTCCACAAGGATTTAAGCGATTCAAATCCAAATGGGTCTTCAAGACCAAATGTGACTTGAATGACAATATCAAACAATATAAAGCTAGACTTGTTTCCAAAAGTTATAGTCAAAAGGATGGCATCGATTATAAAGAGATTTTTCACCTGCCTCAAAGAAAGTGTCTGTTGATGGTAAAACCTATCTACTTATTTTACACTTAAAAACTGCAAGTGACCAGGTCGTGACTTGTAGTAAAAAGAGCAGATATTGATCCCACAAGGATTGATGCCTAGACACCGCTTAATTTAGACATAACTTTTTTTAAGAAACTAAATTATGAAATGTAAATAATTTGGAAAATTAAATTAAAAGTAAAAGACTAATATAAATAATGGACAATACCAAAATTGTAGAAAATCTTAATTCAAGAATCTAAATACTAGAGATTATTTTTTTCCTATTGTCTCCCTTCTATTTTATCGATTGAATTATGTCTCATCCTAGATTTCCGAATGCACTAATTACCCTCTCTCAATTGGACGATCTCTCAACCTACCCAATGACTCTACCGATTCAATTAGTTATGAAACTATCCTATAGGTGATCAAGTAACTAGTCGAGATCTCTCTTCTAACTGTTCAATTAATGTGATAATTGCTAGTTTATAGGTCGCCAACTCTTGTTGTACAATCCTACACAAATTTCATCTCACTCACTCTCTCGATTTGTTGCAAGATGACAATTAAAAACAACAATCA
>JAOTAY010000002.1:8284595-8299590 GCA_025629805.1 Erythroxylum baracoense | reverse complement strand
TTATTACAAACCTTCCAACACATTCAAACTGTTTCAATTATCAGATACAACTCAAAAACAAACTCAAATATACATTTGGTCAAAACAAAACTCAATTTCCTTTGGCCACTGCAGTTGTCCTTGTCCCAATCTTTAAACTCTTCAATCTAAACCTATACGGGGCAAATCCACCGTGCTAAGCATATAGCTTAATGCGTAATAACTAAAAATGGTACATAATGATAACTGACCCTAACAGTCATATGATAATGACATATACAAAATCAAATCATATATAAAAGTGCAATCCAAACAATATGTATCTCAGAACATAATATGCCACATTAGGATATATTAGCTTCAAGGCAAAGCTTACAATTATCATAACAGAATATCATGATATCAGAACAAAACTTGTCTGTGATAAAATAGTATATGATTAAATCAGAACAAATCAGAACAGAACTTATTTATTTCAAAATAAAGCATGTAACAAAATACAAAACAAATTAGCCTGCTAATCCTTTTTACATAAGTGGGTAACGGAACCAGAACAGAAGATACCATGTTTTGGTATCTGAAATAGAAGAGACTTAAGTCTCTGAAACAGAAGACATATAAGTGTCTAAAATCAGAAGACACCGGAGTGTCTGGCACAAAAGACACCTCAGTGTCTGGTTATAGAAGACACCTTAGTGTTTGGTTACAGAAGTAGCTGCTAATTCTTTTAGGCATGCCTATTTACATTTTTAAAACAAACCATTTTAGATTTTAGAATTTTATGGCAACCTTATCAAAATAAACAAGTTCAATTATGTATCAATAGAAATGTTGAGTCATCAAACATTATACATATGCACACAATTAGCAAGCACTTCCAATACAATCCCAACTATAAAACTCCTTGAACAACTGATGGTCTGGTATTGTCACAATATTATAGTAGAAATTCCTAATTAACAAACATTCATATCTAATTCATAACATATAAGCCTTAAGAGCTCATTCATTCTTGATCACACTAATGCAATTCAACAATATACTCATCATTTTTAAACCATACATCCTTTATAAAAACATCCCTATTTATAAAACATAACTCAATTACCAAAATACTCCATTAATCTAGCATCACCTAGGTTCATTTTAAATCTCAATTAAGTCTAATTAAACCATGGTATGTCAACAATTACACGACTAGGTTTAGTTCAGGTTTCTTAAGACAAGTTTCAGGTCAGATTTGCATGGCCAGTTTGATATATAAAAAGAGGCTTATGGGCAATATGTTCTTCTAACAAAAAGTTTCTTTATGTCTTAAGTTTCTAATGATATCAAAGTCATGCATTTTAGTTCAGTATTTTGCAGTTTATACCCAAAATATTGCAGACTATTATCAAACAATGATAGAATCCTAAATTTAATTTTAGGCCAAATTTCATTATCCTTCAGGATAGAACCAAATTTCCATTCCTTCATAAAAGTTGTAGGAATATGAGTTTAGTTTAATCCATAATGAAAATCACTACATTTGGATATCTACATGTCAAGTTATAGCCTAAATACCGACGACTGTTCAGTGAAATCCATTAAGTGAAACCGGTACAATTCATTCACCTTTTACATCTTCAACACCCTTACTCCAACATTCATCCTTTTTACCACAATTCCACCTTAGTCATGCATCAACTATACATCAATTTCATGTCCAGACCTTAACTCATCACAAATCCATACATATTATATCCAATCAAGCATCAAAATAATTCACATGATAGCATGCAATCAAGATTAGTATTCCTATACCTTCTTTAACACAATTTCCTACTTCAATAAGCAAGCCACTCTAGCGTTTCAAGCAAATATGACAACCAAGAGGACAGAAACATAGAAAATAGTAGAATCTAACTTCTTTGGTGCAGTAGTATGTAAGGACGTCAAGTGAAGATGATGATCCAAAAAGCATGCAAAAATTTCAGGAGGTGTGAGTGAGAGAGAGAGTTTCTGTGGTGAGAGAACAAAAATGATGAGGAATAAGCCAAACCAGAAACTCCAACAAAAAAATCATGTCCTCCAAAGCTAGGTGTTAACAAATTTTAACAACATGTGTCTGCTTGCATGTTCTACACTTGTCCCATTTAGGAGCTGCCACACATCCACTCAACATGTTGCCATTTGTCATCAAGTAATTAGTCCACGTATAAACCATCAATAAACTGTATTTATTTAGGCTGTATTTGACAAATTTGTCTTCATAAAAGTTTTAGTTTATCCTCTTAGCTTTCAAATGGTATAAAGTTTGTAATTTTTAGACATTAGAATCAAAAGATATGGTACTTATAAGTTTAAGTGTCACATTAGAAGTCACACTGGATGTAGCACGAGGGTGATAAACTTGTCACCCTTTAGATGTCACCCTCATGCATAAGGATGACACACTGGTCTTGCAAAAATCACTTCAACTTTGAGTTTTAAGTACTTTCAAGCCTTCTTTTCACTAAATCTTCGCCCAAACCTTATGTAAAGTATCCAGGACATATTTTCCGAGACCTCGGGCTCAACATTAATACCTTAAGTCTCTATGATGATAATTTAATTCCAATTCTCCAAGTATGATTCATTAAAACATAATTAAGTCATATGGAATTCTCATTCATATCACAATTTTAAAACCTATCATTCATGTACTGACATGAACATGCAACATTTTGTCTAGGGTACAATTTGGGCCTTACATATTTATTATGTGATTTTTTAAATTCTTGACAAGAATTTAGTGAAAAATTTTTAAAGACATGTCAATATCATGTAAATGACTAAATGTAATGACATTTTGAGTTGAATAATATCTTAAAAATTTAATGGCAACATGTAAGATGAATGTTAACACCATGATAGCATAATGCAAATAGTTGTATAAAGTAGAGTTGTAAGGTATAGTATCTTGATGGAGTTATTCCATTCAATTTAGCCTAATAAAAGTATAAACATGAGCTACAATTAAATGCATTTGCTAATGGTATGATAATAGTTATCATTAAAAGAAAAATGATTGCATAATTTTTCTTATCAATACATTATATAATATAGATCATAAATATTCCTATTTTATGCTTTAATTATTTGATACTTAATTCAGATTCAACATTATTACAATGTTCAAGGAATGATAAGAAAGATATTATTAATAAAAGTAATTAATCCAAGTTTATTACATATATAGTTTGTGTGTGTTAGATCAAATGAAAACTTAAGCTTAACATTAGTGGCAAGAATACAAAGTTAGATAACTAAAACTATCCTTTTATTCCATGTTGGTTAAATCAATATAATGAGAATCATAAAGTTACTTACAAGTATATGTGTATTCTTTTGATTATGAACCATATGAAAATTGTCAAACTTATTAGGTTGAAAAATAACCAAATTAACTTTTGTTGAAAGGATGACAACATTGAATTGTTAAATTTTATATATGTGATGTGTTGAATATAATAACAATTCATAAAAGGCTGAACACATGTATTTTATTATATTTGTTAATGACTTTATATGATAGGGTCATGTATATTAAATGAAATATAGAGAAAAATAGAGTAAGAGATATTGTGTGATGTAAAATTTATTTCTTCTATAGTTATACCTAGTACAACAACTTATCTTCAATAGTTATAATTAAGTTAATTAACCAGATTCTATATTAGATATGGAATGATAAGACTTTATAAGAGTTGAAATTAATGAATTTAGAATGTGATGCTCAACTAAAGCATATACTATCCAACAAGTTTACAACTAAATCAAATAAAATAAAGGTATGAGACATCCAGAAAGGTTAGTTATCATATTACAAATCTTATTGAATAAAATGTTTGTTTTAATTAAGACATATAGGAGAATGGTTCTTAAGATAAGTAGTGGGAGTAAAATAAAGTTTGAAAAAGTTCAAAACTCATACCAATATATCTAATTATAGTTAGTGCCTTTGTTGATAAATTTGATGTATAGTGTTTTTTCAGAAATTAATTTTTTTTGAGAAATAAATTTGATGTATAGTTGAAAGGTTATAAGCTGTTGAAAGATTTACTTTTATAATGAATTCAAAGATTTTATTTTAGAGATGACTGTGAATTATCAAGTCTACAAAAACATCAATGTGAGTATATTTTTACTCTTCAGTAAAAGTATATAATGACACATTAATTTTTGAGAATAATAATTTAGATTTTTTAATTGTTAAAGATATGATAATCCAAGAACAATTTTTATTATATATGAAAATGCAATAACTTAATTATGAGAATTAGATCCATAGAAATAGATATAAAAGTTTTGCACCTATTCTAGTCAAAGTATATATCTAATGAACTAAAGGTGTTTAATATTTGAGATATCTGATACCTATGAAGCAAAAAAGATATTCGTTGTTCTATGTGTGAATTGATATTTGCGTTCAAAATTATATGAATATTCACTTTATAAATAAATCTTAGTTAAGGTATATTTTTATTTAAAACAATATTATTTTAAGATTGGAAAGGTTTCAATATAGCATTAATTGCTAATCAAACCGTGATACAAATTTCATTTAGTGGAAATTATTATTTGGATCAAAAGTTCTTTAATGAACTTAGTATAGTTCTTTACATTGGTCCAAATAATAATGTAATGTAGAACATTAGAGGCATTAGGTATGTGAGAAGAGCTAAGATCTCATCAAATATCCAAGTATGTGCTTAAGTAATTTCTCTTAATTATGATAAAAGTTGTAAGATTTAAGCAAGTACTTACAAAAGTGAATCTTATAGATTTTTCTCATTAAACCATTGTCCCAATAGTAGCATGATTGCCATATGGTGATACTGTATAAGATAGTTAAGCGATTTGCTTAGTGCAAGTGAGAGATTGTTGGAGTATGTTTTACAAGCAATCAGTTAGTTATAGATTTTATGACACAATTAATTAAAGATTATTTATCTTTATATTTTTATCACTTATATTTAATGCTTAATGCTAAAGATAAAAACCTTGAAACAATTTTGTGCAATTAAAATTATGATGAGATCATAGTTATGAGATTCAATGTATTTATTTATTATTCTTAAATTGTTTTTCGTTGTAGTTTCATTAAGATGAGATGTTAATGGAATAGTAAAACTAGCATAAATTCTGTTTCTTTCAAATGAAAAAAAGTAAATGATCTTATAAATTAAAGTATAGAGATACTTAAATAAATATGTGAATTCTTGTTAAAGAATAGGGGGGCGGGGGTTAGTTTGTACAGGGGAATGATAATATGAATAAGAATGAATATAGTGAGGAATGAGAATGGATATTATCATTATAATTATAATAGTTGGTTAAGAGGAAGGAATGATTACCATTACCATTGATCGCGGTTAGTTTGTAAAAAATATTGAGAAATAAAAAATTATTATATTTTAACTAACTAATTAATTAAAATATAATTAATTAATTAATTATATTTTAATTAATTATATTGTAATATATTATATTTTAATTAATTATTAATAATATTTTAATTAATAATATTTTAATTAATTAATTATATTTAATTACAATATTTTAATTAAAAAATAATTATATTTTAATTAGTTATATTTTAATTAATTAATTATAATTAATTACAATAATTTAATTAATGAATGAATTATATTTTGATTAATTATACAATGTAATTAAGTAATTATATTTTAATTAATTATAATGTAATTAATTAATTAATAATATTATTTTAATTAATTATATTGTAATTAATTATATTTTAATAAATTAATTAATTGTATTTAATTAATTATTATTAAAAATATTTTTAAAAAAAGAACTACTAAGTTATTCATAATGAGGCACTTTACAAAGCAATGATACCCATTCCTCTAGATTATGAGAGGAATGAGGTATTACCAAAAAATGGGTAATCAAAATAATAACTCTATAATCATACTCCCTTATCAAATTTAATCTTTCATTTCATACCTATTTTCCTTTTTTCATACCCACTAAACAAGCACATCCTAAGTTCACTGAACTTGTCTAATTATGAGGTTTTGAAATGAAATATTATTTATATGTCAATGGATTTCTTCATTATGATGATTTTACAATTGTTCTTTAGACTTGGAATTACCAAAGTATCTTATGTGAAAATATTATTTTTTGATGCCACTTATTACCTATTTTATTTAGGCTAGCTCAATCAGGAGTACTAGGATATAGTATGTACCGTATAGAGATAGTTGAGTAAATCAATAAAGGATGTTACTCTAAAGTAATTAGAGAGAATGTTTCACTGTTCTTAATTGGAAACAATTTAAGAAATTCTTTTATCAAAGTGAGTTGAGATTTGAAATGTGTATTCAAATATCAATCATAAATTAATTACTAATTAGTAAAATGAGTATGATTGGATTTAAAAGACTAAATACTTAATCTATACTATATGTCTACTTAAAACACTGGACAACGAAATGATTGAATTATACATCATTAACATGCATAGATAGGATGAGTTAAACCACTTTAACATTCCTAATATTTGGGTGATTATGACATATTACTAGATAACAATCTTGATATATGATTATAAGTTTTAATCTATATTTAATTCTCCAGTTAAATAATTTATAATCATATATCAAGAAGTTTTAATTTATCTAATTCTATTTATAAATTAGAATTATATTTATAATTATTATCAACATATTAGAAACCTAATGGGTTATACATAAAGAACAATTTAAAAGAGAAAAAATTAATTTAAATTAAGTTGTATATAACTGTGAAGTTTGAGAAAATTCATGCATCAAATATGAGATACTTAATTTTATTAAAATTAAATTATAGTTATAATTATAATTAGAGTTAGACTTTAATTATAGTTAGAAAATTTAATTTTAATTAGAAAGAAACCGTAATGTCTTTTTTAATTTATAAATAGGATGAATGCGTAAGGAAGCTGACACTCATGTCTTTTTCTCACAAATAGTTTGAGTTCTTTTTCTTCTATTCTGTAGATACTGCTAGAGGTTAAATGGTTTACAACTTGAGCTAAATCTTTGTAGGAATCCAAATTAGGTACAATTCAATCTTTTATTTATAGTTCATATTTTTCAAGTTATTTAATTAATGAGATCCAGTTGAAAAATTGTAAAAAAAATTTTTTTGAGCACCTATGATTCAATCATGATTCTGTCCAACAAAATATTGCCATGAATGGAATATGTCATGTTCTTTCTATTGCCTTTCAACTTATACTCAAAATTCGGTCCTAAAAGGGACCGTGACCATTGTTTTCCAGATCCAATCCATGTTGGAGTTGATCTTAGAAGGAACTATGATCACTAAATTCCTATATTCTATCTATTTGAGATATTATATAGGTAACGATCTTTTTTAACTTATCAATAGATAAAAATTCTTTTTAATAATTAACATGCTTGTGGTGAGGTAAGAGATAATGAAAAAATATTTTTTCTTCGCTCGAGTTAAAAATTTCACTGTCATTATCATATTTTTAATTAAAATTTGTTTTGACCAATAATGTAGACAATTTGCATAATACTTTGAAACAAATAGTATCAATAACCCTTAATTTCTAAGAGTATTACTCCAAGGTGAGGAACTAAATTTCGCGACCTTTTTCTAATCTAATGACAGTAAGAGAAGATGAAGATTAAGTTGCTCCAACCTTCTTTCTCATAGACTCTCCCTTTTTTTTTTTTCAAATTGTAAGATGGAGTAAAGAAATAATCAAATACTCAAAATTTTATTGTACATTAGTCTTTTATACAAATGTAACATTTTGCTAGCTTCCAGTTTCAACTTTAAATTCAGTGGAATCCATGTTAAAGGATTAGCCTATCATTAAATTTATGCTACCAAAATTAAAGGGGTTGCTACTGTTGCCACATCTGCCATCTCCACTAGAGAAAAAGTCAGAAAAGGAGGAGAGAATGTTAGGTTAAAATAGGTGAAGAAAAAGCAGTGAAGGTGTGAAGGAGGAGGAAAGAAAGAGGTAGAAAGGTGCTGATGAAGGGAGGAATTAATGTGAGAGGACAAGTTTAGGGTTTGTGTTGTTAAGAAGAGAAGGTACGAAGAGGCACATGACGATGGGGATTCTAAAGGCTCGGTGGTGGTCAAGGAAAGTGGCTGATGGTTGTAGTTACTGGCTATTTAAAGTGAGGAAGTATGGTATTGCTAGCAACTTTGCCAGTTAGGAAAATTGTTTAGTATAATGAATACAAAAAGCAGAAATAGAAATATCAATATGGAAAATTTTGAAAGAATCCCAATGTGAGCTTAGGGATACATGAATTTAAAGTTGGCAAAAAATGCATAAATCTTAATTTTTTCATTAAAATACAAGTCAGATCATAACATTTCAAAGCATTCAAAATAAACCACGACATTCGTAAAAGATCCAATTTAAGTTCTAACTGGATGAAAATGATGATAGAGTTATGTCTCTATCTATTATGTGCTGCAATAGCGATAACGTGGTACAAATTTATTATTTTTAATTAGTCATATAGGTCCTACTATACTGCCCGGTATACATTTGATACAACAGGATCTATATATTTTAATTAATTTTAAACTAATTTTTTAAATTTTAATTAAAATTAATAAATTTAATTTAACCTAAATAATATAAATTAATACTAATTATACTAATTTTAACCAACAAAACCTTAATTACTATTAAATTCCCCGAATAACTTCGTTATTTCATGTCATCTAAAAACTCAAAGAAACCTTAGTTCGTAAAATTCCCTATTATCTGTACCGCATAAACAATAAAGCATTCTTAGGTGGGATGCATATACTAATCCGTTAATGCACACTCCTACTCCCGCCATCAATGATAATCTTTAAACTCAATCTCCTCAAACACATTCCTCATTACGGATATATTCTCTAGTTTTCTTCTGGCATGCATTCTTGAGGATGTTGCAAGCATTATTAAGGTTAAGTTATGTTATGTAGATTAAATTAGGTTTATTAGGAACAGTAACTTTATTATTCCTATCTTTCCCTCCCCTTGAACAATAACTGTCCTGTCTTGGCAAGGCTCAGAAGTAGTTGCAGGTCAGTTTCCACTTAGGAAAGGCTGAAGCGAATGTATACCAAGACTTGTTTCACTGGAAATTCTTTTCTTTATTACTTGCATATTTTAATTTATTTTCTTTATCACAAAATTTTATATCATTATAACTCCCATTTTGTTAAATATTTCTTAGGATTCCTCATGGAAATGATGCATACTTTCCTAAACCATGTTTGTTTTTGTTGTATGAATTTATAATTTAATTTGGGCACAAATGAAAATAACACCGAATTTTGATGTCATTTTTAGAGAATTATTTGTTTATATATTTTTTAGCGATCTTTAAAGCAACCCGATTTATATTATGATCTAAAGATTGTGAAAAAGTTTTTTTTTAAAAATGAAATTAGTGCAACACAGTGAAACAACAAAAATCGTGACTAATAGTTGAACATTACGAGAACCTGCCTCTCTAGATACGAATCAACAATCTCATTGCATTTCTTTTCCAAATGTAGATGCTAACACTACTTTTGAGTTATAATTTAGATTAGTCCATCTTTTGCTTATTTTTTGCGGCTCTGTAGGAGAGTGTCCTCGTAAACATTTAAAAGAATTTCACATGGTATGCACGGGTATAAAACCAAATGGAGGTAAATAAAGAAAAGCTTTTCCATTCTCTTTAAAGGATAATGCATATGACTGGTTATACTATTTACCATCTAGAAGCTTCAACATTTGGAATGAAATGAAAAGATTTATCTTGGAAAAAAATTGTGTGGCCTCAAAAGTCACCAATATCAAAAAGGAGATTTGTGAGATTAAATATGAGTATTGAGTGTGTTTTAAGAAGCTTTATGCAAGTTGTTGACATCACCTAATTAGCGACCAATTCCTCATTTAATATTTTTATGAAGGTCTCCTGTTGATAAGTAGCAATTTGTTTGATGCCGCTAGCTAGCGGTGTTGGTAGATAAAACACCTAAAGCAACTCATGCTTTAATTACTAACATGATGTATAAATCACATCAATTTAGGACTAGACTATACCATTCATCTTGTAAATAACGTAAATATTTCTTCTTTTGAAAGATGACTAAATGAACTAACTTCTATTGTTTATCCTTTGGCCATAGGAAAAATGGAAGTAGAAAAAGCTTGCAAAATATATTTTCGGTAGTAGGACATTCAATTGATATGTCTAAGATTACAAGAAGATTTGGTAGAATAGGTAAATGTAGTAGGAGGTTTTTCGGAATAGCCTCAATATCAATACAACCCATATTATATCACTTACAACCTTGATTGGAGAGACCATCTAAATTTTCTACACGGCAAGGCATCGGTGAATCTCCTATCGACTGATTTTCAACAGTATAGACAACTCCATCCTCTTAGGTAGCAGCAGCAAGCTGAAACATTTAATTCAGCTATATCTCTTGAAGACAATGTTAAAACATTAGCTACTAACACTATTTAATTTCAACACGAGACTAGAACTAGTATTTAAAATTTGAAGAGTCGGATGGGTCAGAAGGCTACTACAGTTAACTATTTTAAGACACAATTTTAGTAAATTACAATCTTAAACAGTGGTAAATCCAAAAGAAGACGCTTACACGATGGTATTGGGAAGCAAAAAAGAATTGGATCTTCCAAACGAAAAATCACCTATGGAATCACAAAAAGAAAAGGAGGGGGTAACTTACGCCCCCAACTAAAAGCTGATGACAGGTAAACATCATCCTTTAATTAAATATGAACTTATTCTTCCTTTTCCAAAAGCTTTAGCAAATAAGTGGAAATATGAGCATAATTTGGAGTTAGATAAAACTTCCAAAAATGCAAGGTAAATATTATACTTTTTGATGCTATTAAAAAATTTCTCACTATGCTAAAATTTTGAAGGATTTATGTACAGTGAAAAAGAAGCAACATGTTAAGATATGTGAAAAAGATCAATATGGGAGGAAATGTTTTGGCAATTGTTTAAGGAAACCTTTCTAAAAAATGTAAGGACCCAGATATGTTTTATATTCCTTGCATATGTTGGATTTGGGAGCATTCATTAACATTATGCTATATTCCATCTACTCAGTTTTGAATCTTCGACCTTTGAAAAAAAACTAGTATAGTGATATAGTTAGCTAATCAATCTAATGCATATCGTAATGAGTTGGTTGAAAATGTCCTTATTCACGTTAAAGATAAGCTGATTTTCATGCCTTAGACATGAAAAATAATGATCAATTATAACCTATTTTATTAAGAAGGCCTTTTCTTAAAAGTGTATAAAAAATTGATGTTCATAATGGTACATTGATGATAGAATTCGGTGGAGACTCTTTGCAATTTAATATGTACAATGCAATGGAATACCTTAATGTTAGCTACCTTATTTATGCAATTGATTTAATTAATTCATTAAATAGGACATTTTTAAGCTGAAAGGAAAAAACGAATTGAAAATAGCCATACATGAACACCTTTTTGAAGAAAATAATGAATTAAAATTTATCCTTAACTTACAAGAACAAGTGGTAAAACTAAATAATTTAAAGTAGTTGAAATTGACAAGTAAGTTTCTTTATATTGATGTTGAAATACCTAATGAGAAAATCTTGCCATCAATTTTGTAGGCAACAATGCTAGAATTAAAACCATTCCCAAACCGTTTGGAATAAGTGTATTTAGGAGAATAAGGGACACTACCCATGATTATTTCTAACAAACTAAATGATTAGCAATAAGAAAAATTAGTATAAGTATTGAAAATCATAAAACAATAATTGGATAGAATATTGCAAACGTTACAGGAATTAGTTCTTTTATAAGTATGCGTCAAATTGTGTGGGAAGTTGAATCTGCCTACGATGGAGGTGCCAAAAAGGGATATTTTGAAGCTTCTTTAAGCTAAAGTAATCTATCTGATTTTGGATAATGAGTGGGTAAGCTTTACTCAGATAATCCAAAAAAAGTTTGGCATTATAATAGTCAGAAATTGAAGCAATGAATTGGTGCTTATCCTAGTTCAAAATGGGTGACAAGTTTGTATTGATTACAGAAAATTAAGTGATGTAACCCGAAATGATCATTTTCCTTACTCATTTATTGATCAGATGTTAGATAGGTAAAAGACGTATACCCATTCGAAACTTTCACATATTGATGAATGCCATTTGGGCATGTAATACATTGACTACTTTTTAAAGATGTTTGGTAAGTATATTTTCAGATTATGTCAACAATATAACAAAACTTTTCATGGATGACATTATTGTGCATAAGATTCATTTGACAATTGTTTGCTTAATTTGACATTTTTGTTGCAAAGGTGTATAGAAAATAACTTTATTTTAAACCTCAAAAATCATTTAATAATGGAACAAGGTATTGTTTTATTACATATGTTTTAATTAGAAGTTAGGCTGTAAATAAAGCAAAATTTGATATTATTCAATATCTTCCTTACCCGGTTAGTGTTCATGAAGTTTTTTCTTTTCTTATATATATAGGCTTACATTGGTGATTGATTAAGTTTTTTTTTTCACATCGCATTGCCCCTTTTAAAGTTGTTGTGAAAAGACATGACTTCGAGTTCAATGAAGAATGTAAAAATATGTTTGATAAATTAAAATAATTGTTAATATTTATACCAACTATTTAAGTTAAAATAATTGTCAATATTTATACCAATTATTTAGATGCTAAATTGGAGTCTTCTAATTGAGATAATGTGCGATGCAAGTGATCATGCCATTTGAGTTATTTTAGGTTAACGAGTTAGGAAAGCATCATATGTTACATACTACGCATCAATGACATTGAATAATGCCTAAAGAAATTATTTTTTTCTGAGAAAGAGCTCATAGGTATTGTCTTTTCTTTAGAAAAGTTTTGTTATTTTTATTGGGTACCAAGGTAATGATCATGTAGCCCTTAGGAATTTAATGACTAAGAAAGATGCAACATTGAGAATAATAAGGTGGATTCTTTTATTAAGTAAAAATTTTCTTTTTGGAGATCAAAGACAAAAACAGAGCAAAAAATGAAGTAGTTAACCATTTGAGCCATCTAATTCATTGATAAAGCTAAAACAATTTAGAAGAAGGATTGCCTGATGAACCATTATTTACTACAAGCCTAAGACTTCCACAGAATGCAAACATAGCTAATTATTTAGCTACTTATTGCATACTTGTTAGTTTGTCTAAAGCTCAAAGAGATAGGCTTAAAAGTGATACAAAAATACTACATATGGCATGATCCACATCTTTGGAAACATTGTGCTAACTAGGTAATAGGAAGGTGTGTACCTGAAACTGAAATTTCTTCTATTGTTATCATATACTATTTAAAAGCTTGTTGAGAACATTTTGGAGCTAAAAGAATAGCTAGGGAAGTGTTAGATTATGGTTTCTTTTGACCTTTTTTACTTTGAGATGCATACTCCTTTTATAAGTCTTGTGAATATTGTAAAAGCCTAGGTAATATTTTATAGTGAAATAAGATGGACTAAATTCCAATTTGAGGATGTGAAAATTTTAATGTATGGTGTATTGGTTTTATATGATAATTTCTTGTTTCTTTTAGGTATGTTTGTTGGCAAATCGGGTCGGGATCTGATCTCGACCGTAGCGGAATAATCACGAAACTTTTTTGGGACTTTGATTTCTTGAAAACCAAGATCTCTTTAATTCTATACAATGATTAACACAAATTATAATAAAGCGGAAACTTAATTCGTACCTTATTCTAAAGCTTGATCTTCATCTTGTCGTATCCCTCGAACCGTTCCTGAAACTGATCCGTCTCAGCCACAATAGCCGCACAAATGTCCAGCCTCTAACGGTACCCACAGAACATGTCATACCCCATTTTCGGAGCCCAACTATTCGGAAACAAAACGAAGCCCGTCATAAGCAGACGAAACAAAAGACAGACAAAGTAAGAAGCAGACGAAGCACAAAGGCAGATGAAGCAACACATAAACGAAGCAAGGAACAGACGAAGCACAAAGGCAAATGAAGCAAAAGACAGACGAAGTAAGAAGCAAACAAAGCGAAAGCAGACGAAACAACATACCGACAAAACAAAACATAGACGAAGCCCGAGTCAACTTAAGACAAAACAAAGTCAACTTAAGACGATGCAACGCTTAAGACGGAGCGGGTCAACTTAAGCCGAAGCAAAGTCAACTTATGACGATGCAACCCTTAAGACCCTATGATGTCATCACAGACGATACATTTTTACAAAAGATGCATCTTTACAGATGACGCATCCTTACAGACAAAATGACGTCATCATAGACGAAATGACATCATCACAGACGATTCGTCTTTACAGATGATACATTTTTACAGAAGATGCATCTTTACAGATGATGCATCCTTACAGACGAAATGACGTCATCACAGATGAAGAAGACGTCATTACAGACGATTCGTCTTTACAGATGATACATTTTTTACAGAAGATGCATCTTTATAGACGATGCACCCTCACAGACGAAATGACATCATCACAGACGAAGATAAGTCATCACAGTCGATTCATCTTTACAGATGATACTTTTTATCGAAGATGCATCACTACAGACGATGCATCCTCACAGACGAAATGACATCATCACAGGCGATTCGTCCTTACAGACGATACATTTTTACGGAAGATGCAACTTTACAGACGATGCATCCTCTCAGACAAAATGATGTCATCATAGACGAAGATGATGTCATCACAGACGATTCGTTTTTACAGACGATACATTTTTACAAAAGATGAATCTTTACAGATGATGCATCCTCACAGACGAAATGACGTTATCACAGACGAAGATGACGTCATCACAGAAGATTCGTCCTTACAGACAATATATTTTTACTTCAAACAATTTCTACACCTATGAAAGCTTGCAAAATGCCATATCTCTTCATTTCTATTCAACTA
>JAOTAY010000002.1:8273178-8284495 GCA_025629805.1 Erythroxylum baracoense | reverse complement strand
AAAATAGTCAATCAATTAAATTAATCATTAATTATTTATAAATTATGAATTATAAATAAAACTAAGAAAACAATCATTTTTCTTTCTATTATAAGTTTTACTTCTTATTTATTATATGTCAGTTTTATAGCGGTTTACTACCGGTTGAACCTTTAAATATTAAACCTTTTCTTCAACCGGTTCGATGTCCGGTCCAGTTTTTAAAACATTGAGAAAAACAATGGGACAATATGCGGCCCACAAGAGAAGACGCCTGATGTGTCTAACGTGTATGGCACGTACATTCTCCTTTTTTAAAAATTAATATATTAATTAAATTAGTTTAATTAAGATTAAATTATTTTAAATTCTTATTACATTTGAAAAATTATTTTCTAATTATTTAAAATTGGGTTTCAAAAGGTAAATTTTTATTAGGAATATTATGGAATTTAGCTTAATTTTTTAAAAATTGAATTATTAAATTAAATTAGTTAGTAAATCAATAATTAGAATCAAGTAAATTTTTAAGAATTTTCTTTTGAAATTTAATTATGTTAGATATATATAATTATTCTAATGGGATTATATTAATTTGAAGGAGATTGAAAATTTAAAAATTTTAATTGAATATTAATTATACGTTAACACCATAATGTTAGCCTTCTATTATTTAAAAATAAAACCATAGTTCTATTTATTACAAGACTTGTTAAGCAAACTCAAGATCCATTTAACTCAAGTATATTTTATCTTAAATTAATAAGTCCTATTTAACTAAATTTATATTTTTTGGATGAGCAAAATCATGATCATATAAATTTAGATGTAGGGCTAGGAATAATATATAATATATATTTTAATAAAGAATTATCACCTAATAGATATAAGAGTCACATGAGATGTGATTAATAAAATTATTATCTATCTAATTTTAAATTTAGTTGCTTGTTGAGCAAATTTAATATCAACTTAACTAAAATGAGATCCTAACCTACTAAAAATTAATTGATAAATTCTTGGTCTAATAGTGAAACTTATTATTTTGTTTATAATAATACATAGTCCCCTTGGCAAAATAAACTAAAAACTAATTATTTATCTTTTATTTGTCTAATCATTACATATGATTAAACATTCATAAGTTGGACAAATCTATTTTTCTTTCATTCAAATCACTTTTTATTTCACAAATAGAGGTGCTCAAAATATAACCTTTGTAGTTATCAATTGAATGAGCTTTATATCTTGAACTATAAAAGACAATAACATCCACTATAGACGAGTAATAATAAGAATGAGCAACATTAAATGGTACACTTACTTCGTACTACCGTCTAACTATTGTCATATCTATATTATAAGCTGTTTTTAAAGATGTCAATGGGTCGGCGGCCCGGTCTTAGTCATGGCGGGTCGCGGGCCTATCCGTGGCCGGCTCATCGACTGGCTGACAAGCTCGTGGCCCGCTCCTATAGCAGCCTGTCCATAAATTTTTTAAAGAAAAAAAGCTAAAACGACGCCGTTTCGAAAAAAGTGGGCGGGCAGGCCGGGTCAAGATTGTCATCTCTAGTTACACTTTTAAATTGTAAAGCACTACTGTTGAAGATTGGGCTTTAAGAATTGTTTGTGTAGAAAAAAAAGTTACAGATTTATCTTCCTCTCTTCTTCGTATCAGTTGCAGTAATTCTTTTTTATTTGGTAGAAATAACACCTTTAACATTACCAATAATATCATGACTACTATAAAAAAAACTTTAAGTAATAATTGTGTAATTCAGTCTTTGCCTTATTTCTTTCTCATTTTAATACTATTCAAACAAAGTTTTCATCTATCATTTCATATAATAGTTATCTTTATTTACAACGCTTCACGTCATCTTTTATTCTAGGTAAATGTTTCTTTAATGTAGTGATTCGCTCACTTTTTGAATGTCTTTTACAATATAAACGAATAGTATGATCCTTCGTATTAGGAATCAATCTAGCATAAGTTTAGGTTGGATCATCAAATCTTCTTAAAGAGGTTGAATTATTAGAAGCAGTTGAACTTTCCTACAATTATTTGTAAAAATAAATAAAGGCATATATTAAAATTAAATTAATGATTCATATAAAAAATAAAGTTTTTGCAACTAATATCATTACTTAGTTATAAAAATTCAACAGTCAATTCTAAAAAGATTAATCATATACGAATACTTAAAAAATAAAGTTTATAAAGACAATGTATTGGAAATATTATTGCCATATTCATAAGGTATTACGAGTAATGAATATAACATGTCAATATAGATTCTTTATTAATGTAGAGGATACGATTTAGATTTGCGCATATTAAATGGATATTGGAGAGGAAACACAAAACGAGATTGTTTTTTAGAAAACGAAAAGGAGAACGAAAGGGCGGATTGGTCATAATATGTTATATCTAAAATAATTAACAAATAAATGAAAAAAACGAGGAATGAAAAGGAGTTAGTTCTATCAATTTTTTTAAATTGAAAATATAAAATAACGTGATTTTTTAAAACTAAGTTTAAGTTTGAGCTATTTTAATCTAATCTTATATTATACCTGACTCTTTTAAATAAAATAGTATTATTTTAATTTATTTAAAATAATTAAGTCTCAACTCAACCTTAGTCTTGTCACGTAAAACCACATAAAACATCTAAATTTAGGCCAGCCTAAAATTGCCGTCCCTACTAAATAAAGTCCAAGAAAGACTTATTATTATTTATTCGTTGGGAGAAAGCTTAAAACTTAAAACCCTTACGATTGGTACTCCTGCTTTACACCACCAGAACCAATATAGTGGCAAAGAAGAAGACTAAAGAATAATAATGGCAACCGAAGAAGAGAGTGCGGTGAAGGAGCCATTAGATCTCATCAGACTTAGCCTTGACGAGCGCATTTACGTCAAGCTGCGCTCCGAACGTGAGCTTCGCGGCAAACTCCACGTCAGTTTGCTCTTTTCTAACTAACACCGCCCCCTTTTCAATCTTTTCCTTTTTGTTTGTGTTTTATGGGTTTGGGTTTTGATGGACTTGGGCATTCGTATTTTGAGAAACTTATTAACCCATTTTTATTTTTTTTCTTTTTTTTGAGATCTCTAATTGTTATGTTCCAACTTTCTCCCCTTGTTATCACTTCTCTGTAACCAAGTTAATATTTCAGTAACAAAATGATTTTGAAATCACTTGGCGTATTCCAGTGGATATCCTTTTTGATTAAGATCCCCTTTATAACAGCTGCTGGAACGTTGTTGTGTGATAAGTTTGTTTGTAGACCTGGTTGTTGGAGGGAGAGATATGAAGTAAATAATTCCAAAGGGAGAGGGGAAGATAGATTATTGGCTTTTGAATTTTCTGATCTGGCTGACAAATGCAATATTTCTTCTTGATCCTTACTATGGCAAATTTTTGTTTCTAATACATAATTTTCATCATTCATTTGGACTTTCAGGCTTATGACCAGCATCTAAACATGATTCTTGGTGATGTAGAAGAAACTGTTACTACTGTAGAAATTGATGACGAAACTTATGAAGAGATTGTTCGGGTATGTTATAGTTTTACATTGTTATTTAGTTATGACTTTCTGTTTGTCACTTATGATTGTCTGTTTCAGGGAACACATAAACTTATTTGTTTCAGTGGGAAATAATTGTTGGAGTTTGTTCGAGTTCTTAATTGTTATCATTGGAATCTGTTCTATGAAATTGTTGCATTTTTTGGGATACTTTCCTGAAAATTAGTCTTTCAGGATTGAAGTTAGAGTCAGCTTTAGGGTCTAAACTTCTATCATTTTCATGGATATCAACTCAACTAAGAGGCCAGTTTTTGCATAAGCTGAAATCAAGTTGGCATAAAATGGATTATATGTTTCCTAATTCTATTATGATAATAGCTCAACGGCTGCCTTAAAAGAGGGTGATTGAGAAAGCAAAAACATATGTTGGATATATGTTAAGCTCAACGGTTACCTTAAAAGAGGGTGATTGAGAAAGGAAAAACGTACGTTGGATATATGTTAAACATATTGATTTATTAATTTTCAAATTTACATATCATTATTTGTATTAAAATATAATAATTTTTAATATCTAATATTCTTTGACTTTATTAAAATTTATTATATCTATTAATTGCTAATAATATTAGTTTAATATAATAATAAATTAAGTCTTTCACTAAATTTTATTTATCATGTAATAGTATTAAAAGATGATGATTAATTCCTTTTCTTTATTTATAATTTACAATTTAGAGTTAGGTAATAATTTATTTGATTATTTTTCTGTTAATAAATAAAATTGTACATCTTTTTATTATTTTATTGATTTATCATATTTACATTTCATTACTTATATCAAACAACACAAAAAAATTTAATATATAATATTAATTTATTTGTATTAATAGCTAATAATTAATGGCTAATGTTATTTTATTATAATTACTAATCAGTTAAATATTTTATTTTATTATGTAATAGGATTGGAATTATGGATAATAGATGAATATTTGATGAAATATGTTATCTATTGTTATATGGAACCAAATAAATACGTTATTATCTAAAAATAAAATATGATAAATAATATTTATTAATTATTACTAAAATAATAAGAATTTTTACAATTTGTTTATTAAAAAAAAAATCAATCAAATTATTTAATTATAAAAATACTATTTTAATGTCCAACCTTTTAATTTTTTTTAATTAAGTGCTTAAACTTTAAAAAATGAAAAATTGCTTTGTTAACATTTTACCGAAGCAGTTGCTGTGTCAGTCTTTAAGTTGCTTCATCATTCATATCAGGAAATGTTAACAAGTAACCGTTTCAATTGAATTGTCCAATTTTTAAAAGTTTGGACAATTAATTAAAAACTTTTAAAAACTGGACATTTTATGTGAAAATTTTTAAAAAGGTTTATTTGTTATCCCTTTTATCTGCTAATCCTCTTAAGTTAGACGATCAATTTCTTATATTTTATTATAATTAATATATTTTAATCAATTTTATACTTTAATTACTTATTTAAAAATAAATTATAAATAAAAATAAAAATAATCATATTACTTATTTATTATTACGCATTAAAATAAAATTTTAATTTACTATCGTTTTAAATTGATTAATGTATTATTAACTATTAATAAAATTAAGTAACGTTACATATTAAAACATTATTTATACATTTTGATATATTTAATCAGTTGTAAATACGATAAATAATAAGAATTTTTACAATTTTGCTTATTAATAAGAAAAATCAATCAATTTAGTAGTTAATGATAAATAAAAATAATAAATTAATTATTTTTATATAATAATAAATGAATTACTTAACTTAATATCATATTGAGCTAATTAATAAATATAATATTTTTAATAAAATAAACTAACATCACATATAAAATATTATTATATTTATACGTAATAATATATAAAAAATGATAAATTAGTAAAATTAATAAATCAATATGAGACATAAATTTTCAGTCACCTTTTTGTTACATGGTTGTATAAGTAGAATTTGACCTGTGTTAAAAATGTTAATTCATCGGTTAAATTTAATCGAAGGATTGATGGCTGGTTTTTTATAAATTATATCTTTTTAATAAGATATTTCCTATTTGTGAAGAGATTTTTAGAACATCAAAAATTTTAATGGAATTGAAGAAATTATTTGGGAAGTTGGTGATGTTTCTGTATCCTGTATTTGGTCCTTTTGTTGAATGACGACCTTAACTTGTACTTGGGATTGTTAGTGCTCTTGATGAAATTTTAGTTTAAAGAGGATGCTACTGGGTGTCCACAACTTGATATTAATTTGTTTTCTCTTGATCCAGACTACAAGGCGCACATTACCATTCCTGTTTGTTAGGGGAGACGGTGTAATATTAGTTTCTCCTCCGCTCAGGACAGCTTAGTTTGGTCTTAGACGTTCAAGTTGCAATATTCGAGAAGATATTTTCGTATTTGACACCGTCCTACTATAGACGTGTTTGTAATATGTTCAAGCTACTTCTGTTGGTTTGATGAAAAATTTATAATACTACTTCAGGAAAATCGTTACAGCTGGAAACGCTCTCGCGTAGATGATGACCAATCAATTTAATCAATGGGATTGTACAATTGCTGGACAAGTGATTACTGTTCTTTACCAATTGATAGCCGAAAGAAAGACCACTTTCATCTGCTATCATTTGCAAGTTGGAGAAACATGTGACGGTTTCTTTAACCTTCTTATCGCTCTCTCTCAGGTGTCAAGAGAAATAAGGCTATGGATTCTTGAAGGTTGTGAAGAGAATTGTTTTCATCAATTCAAAGCCAATTGAGGTTGAGGGACGTGATTCTATGACTAAGATTTTAGCCGATTTGATGCCATTATTGGCTGTTGAGAGTCCATGGCTACGATATTTGGATGGCAACATTCGAAACTTGTGCAAATGAATGGTGATCTTATATTCAGGTTGATCACTAGCATGCCATCTGCATTTCTACCTTGGATGAATGGACCAGATAACTGTTGTTATGTTTTTTAAGTCCAAAGTAAAAAATGGTAACTGGATGAAAGCAGCTGGGATTGTTCTTGAAATATTTGGACGAGGAGCGTGAAGATTAATGCTTGAATCATTTATTTCACTCACGAATTGATTAGAGCAGTGATACTCAAAACGACATTGTTCATATTTGATATATTTGAACTTTAGGTCGAGTTAAATAAAGCAAATTGAACCCAAATCTGACTAAAAAAATTTAACTCGAGTTGACGCTGGACAATAATGTCATCCCCAAAAAACATTATTTCATTGAATCAATTAGTATTACAAAATAGAATTCAAATATTTTTTCTAGCTGCAATCACAAACTCTCACTTTGACAATTATTCTTATCGGCGTCTTTGCCGTGGCAAACCTGAGGATCCCCCTATTTGTGATGCTTTGAAGTTTCTGCTGGGAGAATCCATTGATACTTTTATGGCATGAGCAGCTTTGGCTGGTTCTGGCACAAAGTCCAGGGGCATTGATTCAGCAAAGCATGCTGTATTTATCCTAGTCCTCTCAAGCTCACTCTGGAGCAATTCACTGCTACACTGCTGAGCAAGAGCCTGAAAAACACTCACAGCACGTTAGCAAAAGATATTTGAACTCAAAAGATACCACATAAATTTACTTCAATTATTAGTTCCCCATGATCACTGTGAATGACTACTTCAATGGAGTTAACTTGTTCATTTCCATCGAAATGATCGTGTGATGCCCCATACTTTCTATTTGTCTGAGTGCATTTTAGCTCCATCACTCTCGAGCTACAAATCAACATGTTGCTTATGACCAAGTGACTATCATATTGGATATTAGCAATTAACTAAATTCCCTAAACATACTAGCACATCATATGGAATGTGATTCTTACAATCAGGTCATCTGGAGATACAGTCAACCCTTGCTGCCTGTCATCTGCAAGCGCATCTTCACTCCCGCGAGTTGATCTGCGCTGATGCCCTGGATTTTCAACAATTTCAGTCACATTCTCAGTGGCTTTCTCCAACAGTATTCCTTGTAACGATCTGAGAGATTCCCTTGCATCAACTGTGAAGTAGGGATTCAATACAGCCTCAAAATATTCAAGCTGCAAAATGCGTATAATTACGGAGTTTTAATTGTTTCATGAAAAAACACTATAACAGAAACAGATAACTGAATAGCAAACAGTATAATCCCGAGAAATCTAATTAATGGAGATGTCTAGATAACTAGGAAATTAAGTGCACAAATTATCTAGACCCAGGGTTACTTTGGAAGCTATATATTGTGGCTAGAACTAGCAGCCAAAAAAAAAAAAAAGATACAAGAAAGAAGCAGATAAACCAAGGAATAAGCAATGATGAGGAGAACAGATCATGCTATACCTCCAACATAAGCTGACAAAAACCATTTGCATCAAGTGACTTAAGATCTTTGCTTTTGTTTTCATGGAAAAGGCTCAGGAAAGTATCAAGTAGGCCTTCAACAAGAATGCCAAGTGTCTTTTCTAACAGGGGCTTAGCGCCAGTAAAAACCTGTGAGAGGGAAATTAAGTTATTCTGAACAGGTATAAATCAGAAAGTAATCATGAAGGAATCTCAAGTCGCTACAGTGTGACATTGATGCTAGGATCAACACAATGTAGATGTAAAGATCCTAAAGGACAAAATCAACACGGGTGAGCCATGTGGAGAACTATGAATTCAACAAATAGAATATAGTTGTACAGCCTAAAAAGGCACAAACAAAGTACCTCGGAATGTACAGCTACTAAAGTATGCAACAATTCCACGGCCGCATCACGCACACCCTGCAATAGAGAAGGATTAAGTCTCTCCACCGCAAAACTATGTTCACAGAGGTGCTCCTCTGAAAGGGAAATTAAAAAAAGAAAAAGGAAAACCATTTAAGAATCATCAATTCCTCACTTTCACAACAGGTGCCGCTCCCCATTGAATACCAGTGTTCAGCAAATAGTTCACAGCTGCTGTTCTTATAACATTTGCCTGATGAGAAGAATATTGCTCACTTGTAAATACAAGAGGCACTATAGCAGAGTATTAACAGTTTTATCTTAAACTGCTTCATATGCAACAAGTTTCAGTAGGAACTTCCTTAAGTGTGAAGAAGAGCCTTGAGTGCCTTCTCACTAATAGCATCATCAGCCTAGGAATGTAGGCATATGAACAAAAATGAAATTCATACAAAAATTTCATCATCTCTTATTCCTTTACTTTTCCTGGAGACGTTACAGCCTTATTTACCAATCCACAAGAACTCAAAGTGAACGACAAGGGAACTAATAGGAAAAACCATATTGCATAATGAAAAACATATAGCACTCTGTCTGAAAATGTACATGCACATCAACTTTTACATCAAATAGAATTGAACATTCGATTGATCCAGGATTTTGAAGAACAAGCTAAGTAATATGCTTTTACCTTAGCAAAGGTATATTGTTCAAGGACTTTCTCTTCAATGCCAGAGAAAGATGTCACCAAATCTTGTACGTCACTATCTTCATCATCTTTCTCTCTGCAGTAGATGAGGCATGAGAACAATTTGTAATAATAGTCAGAAACTGCAACAAATATAAATCCACTTTTGGAAGTTTGAAAGAAAAAAATAGCAAAGCAAGATGATTAGCCTGGACAATAGCAAGCTATTTGAGAAACCATATGATGGACCCCCAGTCCATTACCAAATTTAGATATAATTGAAATTGAAACAGAAAGGTGGTATTTCATGGTTCCTTGAGCAGGGGCACAAGTATAATATATAAGATTCAAGAGGTGGTATAGCTCAAACCAACCTTAAACATGTGTATTATTGACCAGGTATT
This sequence comes from Erythroxylum baracoense, assembly GCA_025629805.1. Taxonomy (NCBI): domain Eukaryota; kingdom Viridiplantae; phylum Streptophyta; class Magnoliopsida; order Malpighiales; family Erythroxylaceae; genus Erythroxylum; species Erythroxylum baracoense. Next base: position 8,275,128 of record JAOTAY010000002.1, on the reverse strand, counting down.
CAGAAAAAGGCTAGGTGTGCAGTAGCTTGACCAGTTATGTTATCATAACGAAACCATCAATTTCTAAAGTATGATTCATGCAATAGTGATAAGTCATTCCCTGGTGGTAATCACGAAGAGAAGGGGGAAGCTAATTGCAAACCTCGACTGCAGCCAAATACTTTTGTACTTCTTGTACAACTCATGAGAAACTTCATCTTTGCAGTACCCAATGTTACTTAACACCATTAGCAATCGTTGATGTGGATCAACGACACTTTCTGAGATATTAGATGATAGTTTTTCACTGGATTCATGAGAAAATCCATTCTGCAAATGTAGACCATCTGAGCTTGAATTCTGATGGACAAGCTCACTGCCAACATTCTCCAAATGAGCTGGTTAGAGAGGACAAAGAGGAAGCATCAGGTCAAAAAATTGAATTTCAAGATGCTTACCAATATCAAATTGGAAATGATATATCCATACCGGCAAAATCTAGAAAACAATTTAAAAAGGCAAGTCTGATAGATTCTTGAATTTCTTGAAGTTGCGGAAACATATCTTCTGACTTCCTAGCTTCACTCCTTAACGACTGAATCATCCTGCAAAGAACATATGAAGAGACAGTTAAATATGTTAGCTTGTTTTTCAAAAGTAATAGTTCTCAATCTTATTTGCAACTAGTCAAAATTAGACTTCTGTTCTACTCCGTAATATTTATTTTCAAATTCTGTGGGGCAGAAGTTGACAAAAACGGGAAGGGAGATGAGAAGCAGCAGCTAAAACCTCAAAATCTGCTTCATGAAATATATTATTACAAGCTACAATCACCACATACAAGATGGAGGGGTGATGTGGAACAGATTTGAACTGTACAAGAACTGTAGGGCAGAAAGAAAATAGTTCCCAATGTGAATTCACTACAATATTGTTGTCAACAAACATCTCCCATGGAGATTTATCACTGTTATGCTGCACAACTTTTTGTCCAAATCTCTTCTCCCAAAATATTTGTTCCATGATTTAGTTTCTCAACTATTCGTTAAATTCCCACCAACCCAAATGCCACAATATCCAGGTGAATCCTAACTCTTTTGTGATGTCAAGTGATATGAACTGAAAGTTAGCTGACAGTTTGAAGCAAAATCATCCTATAAATAGTGGTGAATGCATCTTGAGAATCAAAGGATCAGCAGTCTGAGTTAATCAACTTTAGATGAGAAATAGAACTCTAGTTCTATGTTCCCTTTTTTCAAGACATTGCAAAACAAACTATATCAGAGTTGTAACTCATTCTGCCATTAATTACTGCACCAAGAACAACCTTGTCACATCAGTTATATGAATGAAACATAACACTTGAATAAATCATGTTTACGATCATCAGGCTCTTGTAACTTACAGATTGATCTGGTCCATTGCCAAGGTTATTAAGGAGCGGAATGCTAAAGGCAAGAAAGAAATTGCATATGGAGATTTATTTCTTTCGAGGAAAGATACTGGAATCCATGTTTCTACTTTTGATATCATTTCAGTCATTGCCCGCATCCATGAGCAAAGTCTAACAATATAAGTTTTTGAAAGCTCCGCATGAAGTGTTCTGAGTGCCATTACTGTCACAAAAAAATTTGTGAAAAATAAAAATTTGAAAACGAAAAAACTGCAGCTTGAGTAAGAGTTACAAACCAGCACTAGGTGGAGCTGATTCTTTAGCTTCAAAAGCTTGGTAGGCTTTGGATATATCATCAATAGCATCACTCATATAAGATTCAAGGATATTCGATTCTTCAAGATCGTGAAATGTGTTATGAACCTGCTTCAGCGGTAAAGTTCTCTGTGTGAATCAGTAAAATGATTGTACAATTACAAAAGCTTAAGCTATTGTATGAGGCTAACTTAATTGGTTTTATATATTCACTAACACACCTCCTCAAGTGAAAGCCCTTTGGGCTTGAAACTTGCACAGGC
>JAOTAY010000002.1:8257656-8273078 GCA_025629805.1 Erythroxylum baracoense | reverse complement strand
AAACAAATAAGATTTTAAAATTTGTATTTTAAAAAATAATTATTAAAATTAAAAATTATTAAATTAAAATGATTTTTGAAAAATGTAAAAAAATAATAATTAAAAAATAATACAACTATCCATGACGTTTTTGTATAAACATCATAGAATGTCTTCTGCAACGTCTTAAAAACGTCGCGGAATGTGACTTTCCACGACATTTTCAAAAAGGTCACGGAAAGACCAATCTTTCAATGACGTTTTTTAAAACGTAGTGGAATGTCTGTATTTTCCATGACGTTTTATAAGAAATGTCGCAGAAACTTTTTACCTACACTACATTCCGCGACGTTTTTTGTGACTTTTTTTTAAATGTCGCAAATTGTATTTTGTGACATTTTGTGAACGTCGCAAATTGTGCTGTTTTGTTGTAGTGAGATCCTCTTTAACCTTACTGATTTTCATTAACTTTTTTAGTTTTTTTATGCCTCCATTCAACATTCTTAATCCCTTTTCGGTACTTACTAATTTCATTCTAGCTTCATCAAGCTCATCTAATCCCAACTTCAAATTCTTTTCTAGCCCTTAAATAGTGTTCTTCATGGAGATATTTTATTCTTTCAATCTTTTATTCTTTCTACACGTATTTACCCACTTTTCATACATAACTTTGTAAGCCTCATAAATATTCTCCTTTTTATCATCTAGGCCACTTTCATCATTGTCATAATCTGATATTGGGTCTTGAGCTGAGTTGTTTGCGTTTTTCTGGAAATTTTTCATTTTTCCCCCTTTTACGTTTCTAGTTACTTCCTTCTCAGTTACTATTAAGCAAGTAACTGGACTTTATTATGTAAAGCAATTAATGCAGCAGCATTAGCGATTTCTTCTTCACCACCATATTCACTGTCAGATTCATTCTCATTCTAAGTGCTAGTAAAATATTTTCCTTTTCTTCTCTTCAAATTATTAGCACATTCGGCTTGAACGTGCCCGAAGCCTTGATACTCATCGCATTGAATTCTCTTTACCTTTCTTTCTCCCTTGTAAGTTTTGGCTTGTTGTTTGAAGTTGTTGTTTAACGAGCTCCCACTGTTTTGCCTAAACATGGATCTATCATTTTTCACTCTTTTCAACCACTTACTGAACTCTCGTGTTAATAGCTTCATATCTTTATTTTCGTCGGATTCATCTTCTGTATCATTTATACCTTTTCCAGTTTCAACCTGTAGTGCCAATCCTTTGCTTCTTTCTCTTATAGTCATGTTCACGAAACTAGAATCTGCACCAACTTGCTATCAAGTGCTGAAACGGTAATCCGCTCTGATACCAATTGAAAAACCGTAAAGGATAGTAGTTTCGTAAACTTTCCGATTTTATCATGATCTTCTCTGGCACAAACAAAAACAAAACCAATCAAAAGCAAAATAATAAATGACACAAAAAATTTGGTAACGCAGTTCGGTACTCCTTGCCTACGTCTGTGGGGCCCTCGCCTAGATTAATACTTTCATCGAAGTATGATAGATTTATCCAAGGCTTTACTGAGCCGACACTACTCAACCCTTGACACTATCTCTCAACCTTACTTCCCGTGAAAGATTTTCACACCCAGTAACACGACCGACTTCTGTTAATCTCGTCAGATGATTTTTCTCTACTATTCTTAATGAAAGACAATTAATAAAAATAACTCAATTACTCAATCAACTAAGAACAGAACAACGATATACGTAAGATAAAAGAAAAACTTCCCTATGGTTTCATCTTCTCGAAATAATCCTTCAATTGAAATGAACCATCCCAACTTCAACAGCTTCAATTTAAACCATATGAAAATATAGACAATGGATGAAGACCTATGATGTTTCTCTCTCAAAAATAACTCACAACCCCAGATGAAGAAGTCTGGAAAAAGTAACACACAAATCCACTGCACCGTAGCCAATCCAATCTTCACCGTAGCATCTTTCACTCAACATATGTTGTTTTGCTCACTACCGTGACATGCACAATACACACCCACTGCATAAGACCAACTTCGCATAAGCTGCTTCTTTAGGTTGACGTGATCATGATGCAGGCAACAATAACACATCTATTGCTTCATTGAATTTTGCGTAAAATAATGATACCAATGGATCTTTTGCTTTACCAGAAAAGATTTTCTCTTCAAAACTAAATATTCACCTTACCTTTGTCTTGTATACCCAAAAAGAATCACGTAAGCTATGTAATTAATGCCCACTTCTCCTTTTTATAAAACCCACGCAAGATGCACTTCTTCTTTGTAGAGACTATTAAGCGACTATTTCATCACAATAGCTTAAGCTGTTGTGTGAGGCCAGCTTAATTGGTTTTATATATTCACTAACACACCTCCTCAAGTGAAAGCCCTTTGGGCTTGAAACTTGCACAGGCTCACTCTACCTTGTGCTGAATAATAGGTGGGTGGTAAGATTTGAACTCACGACCACTTGGTCATAGAGGCTCTGATACCATGTTAAGTGATCGTTTCACCACAAAAGCTTAAGCTATTGTGTGAAGCCAACTTAATTGGTTTTATATATTCACTAACAAAATGTTTTCCACGAAACAGATAATTATGATGACACCAGAACATTAAGTACAACACTATCAATATTTTGCCTCAAATTGCAATCTATATTGACTTGAAACCTGGAGGAAATAGCATGTTTGAAGAATTATATGACGTAGGACGAATAGAAGAGATACCAAATTAGTAGCTAGAAGTCACAAACTTATCAAATTTTGGCTGTTGGAATTTCAGGCTTGGAATATCCGTTTAGGTTGTTGGAATTTCAAGTTTGTTATGATTAATATTTTAAGTTTGCTACAGCTGAAATTTAGGTTTTTAGTTGCTGATAATTTAGGCTAGAAGTGCTGGAATTTTAGTAAGAAAAACAAGCAATGGAGGCTAGGGATCTAGGAATTACTTCTAGTCTAAAAATGACTCTTGGAGAAAGTATCACATTTTCTACTTGAAAACTCAAATTTGAAAGAAAATTCACGCTTGCTTTATTCAAGGATTGAATACCCACATATGTAGAGAAGTTCTTAGAACTCTTATCCTAACAGTAAAGAGATTCCTAACTAAAATATCTAGGAGATAATTGAATCCTACTAATTATTCTTTTTAAAGAAGCTAAGTCGTAAACAAACTAGGACAATATATCTAAATATTATTCCTCATCTAATAAGGAAGACCTAGCATAAAGTAAATTTCAGTCCTTGTTGCCCTTACTTTCACATCAACTCTCACTCTTCAGTCCACCAAATTAAAGGTTGTTGTTGAGTAATTTGCCCTCTTTTATTGCTTTTATAAATTCTATGTTCTTTGACATCAATTATTGATTAGTAATTTTCTTTCTTTACTTATTTTACAAAGTGCTCATAATAGTTAATGAAACTGTTTTGTTCTAGTCTAGCGAGCATTCATAATAAAGATTAGAGGAACTTAAAGGAAACCTTTAAGAAAAATATAAAAAAATAGAAAACCATGAAAAATTGTAAAAATCACATGAAACCAATAAAAAAAAATTGTGTCAAAGTAGCATATAGTTTCTAGCACAGAAAAGGGAAATTATAAGATAAAGAACATCTTAATAAGACAAAAAGACAATGACAGTGCCGGCTCTGTCATGCAAGTAGTTAGAGTGTAAAATATTGCCCACAACATTCAGGAACAAGGGAAAAAGGTGTTACCTCTTTACCTTGTACATATTTTAAATCTGGAGTATATTTAAACTCACACAGAGATATATATGGACATCTTATCTACTGTGGATTTAGTTTATTCTTTATTCTCCTTGCAATGCATCTAAATAGTTGAGAAGTATACAATACAACCCTATATGCACACTGATTTAAATATATGTATATAAATCCAAATAATATATTACTGATACAAATGGTAGATGTTTCAACTTTTAACAAATAGAATCCAAATTTACCAACTCAATGGTTAAAAAACACACTTGCTGTCCAAAAGAGCAACATCCACCAATATTCTACAGTCGGACATTGGAACACAAAATCTTTTGATTCCAATCACTACGTTGTTACTTGAAATTAACCATGCAATAGGTCAGATTGAATTTTAAAAAAACTGCTATTCAGATTGGACCCCCACAATTAACCTTTCATGTTTTTCCCCACAAATTCGAACAAGGTAGCATTACTGTGCACCTATGATAGCGCACGTGTCATTGTTAGGGTTTTCAAAATCTCGAGAAAGCAATATATCTGCACATGTAAAATGAATGCAAGTTCACCTTGACTTCATATGCAGATATAGTATTCCGGATCATCCCTGCTACTTCATCGACAGAATGCATTGAGTACCTCCCATCCCCAACTTTTTCCTCAGTCTTAGTTGCAAAACTGTTGACGTTGTATTCAGTAGAAACTTGGGAAGACTGAAACCACAAGATCCATGTTCAAATGAGTGTCCAAATTTAGATCCCTACATAGAATCCCTTCCTAAAACAAGACTACGTCTTGTGGAATCATATAATCCAGAAAACTTTATAACAATTTACATCATAAAACAATAGATCAGAGATTAATTAAGAGAAACAAAAACAAGATGGTAAGAAGGTCCATAACTTGGAGAAGAGGCGGCAATTGTACTTATTAAGAGGTTAAACAAGAGCAAGGCAATAAATTTCTTAATTGCCAACATTTCAAAGTAAAGAACTTCAGTTAACCCCTAGCCATTCAACAAATCTAGAAGAACATGGAATGTAATTATGCATGCTAGAACTAACTGACCAAATAAGTTAGAAATATGACTAATCAATCATGGAAAAGACATTTATACAGCTTAAAGTGGTCTGTCCAAACATACTTTAAATGCCAATCGTTGAAGATACCTGATAACAGAATAAAGCCTCCCTTTTGCAAGTTCAATAACTAAGATAAACACAGCTCAAAGTACCTTTGCAAATTTACCACTGAAAACAGAAAGCGCCACTTTCCAAAAGACAGGTATGTGATGGACAAGTACGGCAGTTAATCTCCGGATGTACTTCCCTCGAAGGGCATCAACTTCTTCACCTGTCAACTCCACTAACTGTGAATCTAGTGTAAGAGCATTGCTTTCTATAAGCCGAAGATCTCCATTATCTGACTGAGCGGTGAAAGAGAGGTAAAATCATTATCCAGTATGAATCCATTGGTAGTGCATACATCGGTAAACAATAGCAATTAATTAAAATTTTGTGCTTACGGGTTGATTTAGACTTTGTTGAATTTGCCTCCATCTTGCATCAGAAAGTGCTTTTTCACGCATTTCATTGCGCAAAGTTTCCATTCTAACTTCATGATCTGACATGCATTTTTCAAGAAAACCTCGAATTCTGTGATTCTGCCAAAGATATAAAGTTTTGAGTACCAAGTTGACTCACTGTGGCACTATCTCTTAGGCAAGTTATTATCCTAATACTTTTATTATTGATACAATCGTCATCCTGCTAGGTTTCTCATGTTGACAACTCTTGATGGAAGGAATGATGTATGTCATAAAGCAAATAACATGTAATAGTCTGCATAATCTGCAATTTACTCCAATCAACTAAAAATTTGATTAGGTGGACACTTTGATATTAGAGAAAAAAGAAATCGAATTTAGCCTAAAATATACTGAAATAGTACAAGAAATAGTAAAACTAAACATTTGTCTGCATGCTGTATTATCTACCACGTTTGCATATTTTGAGCTGAGTGGCATTTTTTATCTGAATCAACAATGCAAGTCAGAAATTGTATGTAAATTAGCTTTGATTACATAAAATAGAACTATCAGGGTTTATTTGCTTCCTTCTAAATATAAAGGACCAATTTGAAGTAAAGTGAAAGAATAGGGGGTAATTTGATATCTGAATCATGATCAAATTTCAAGATGGGTCCCTTATATAGTGAAGCAACTGGCGACTATGAAATTTTTCAGGGACAACTGCAGCTGAGGGAAAGCTAACAAATTAATTATGCAGACCTAGAATCTAATATTTAAGATAATGATAAATTCAGAATCAAAAGGGCAAGACAAAGTCTAAAAAGATCAGATTTGATTATTATAAAAGTAAAAACTCCACTTGTCTCTCTTCTCCACCCATATTTCAATGCTCCTAGGCCTCAACCCACATACCAAATTTTAAGAAGCAAAGTCAGTCTCTTGATTCCATCAGAGAAGCCTGTTCATGAAATTGGTTTCATGCATTTGATGCGGCTGAGAAGAAAGGAAATATTTCTGTCTTATACTTGTTCTTGTTCTCTGGAGTCTTAAGCATGCCTTTATCTATCCTATGTCTGTTCACTTCTTGTTTATACCTTTTAAGGTCAACGTGTAGTTAATTCAAGCTAAATAGCACGTGGTTTTCTGTGCAATTCTTACCCAGACACAGAAGAACTTTTTCTTTATGATGTAAAGCTTCCACAATCAATAACACTGAAGTAGTGGCAAGTGGGATGGTGAGGTTCGAGAAGTACCTCTCTTCTCTCTTTAATAAATACCAAATCTAAGATCTCTGTGTCTAATTAGATCACTCCAGGTGAGCACAATTGTGAATCATGGTCCCAATTATTAGCCGGCAAGCCTAATACCATTTAATAACACAATCTTCAGTAAATTGCATGATTCAGGATTCACTACCTGTACATTTAAATAATGCCACACGGGATCAGATTCAGGTTCCAGCTCCAACAACAGCCGCACCGTGTTCTCAAGCTAAATGAATGATAGAAAGGTCAATTACAAGGTACAATATAGGAAGATAGTAAACCATAAATAAATAGGATAATCAATCAAGTAGATAAAAGGACTATTGACAGATATGGTCCCTTTGGCTTCCTAGTGCATCACCCAACCAAACCAACAGAAATTAACACAACTTAAAAAGTCCAACTACTATTGGAAACCAGAATAATAATAGGAATCCTTGACTTCCACCAATGACTGCTGTATAAACATCTAATACAGTCCATAGGTCAATGATCAAGTGCAAAAAGATATGATGCTCAAGATCCAAAGTTGTCACTAACTTCTGAAGATGAGTCTAGCACTGATGATAAAACCACTTTATTTCTGTACCTAAGAAGTTAGATTTTACAAATGGCATTCATCTTCCCCAGTTCTTTAGAAGTCACAAGATAAAAAACTCAATGCTAAGTTCATACCAAGGTTCTATACAAGAGAACATATAAGCTAATCCAGATATTCAAATGTTTCTAATCATTTCTCCTAAGATACTTCATCAAACCTTATTAAAGAATCTTTAAATAAGGAATGAAGATCATATAGAAATGAGCTAAACCAAATGCTAAATTTGACAGTAAGACTTGCAAATGTTGCACATCAAGCTGAAGAAAATCATTGGAGAAAGCCCCATTATGATCTCATCTTGCAATAAGTGGCTCAAGCATTAGTCTAAAGGTTAAAAGTTCAGGCTTATTCATTTCATCAACGGGAATAATGTCACACAAAAAATGAAAAACATGGGAGACAGGGGTTAAGAGCTCTCAATTAAAAAAGAAGCTATTTATCTGTGAAATCAACAAAGAGAAAAAGTCAAATGTCACTTTTACAACTGTCAATCCCATTCCTCCTCAAATGGATCTCTTGTAGACGCATTTGGCTTGTCTGGATAAAAATTTACAATCATCCAAACAAGAGTATACTGAATAACTTATGAAGTGATTCCTGATCTCTCACATGAAGTTTTTTAACATAAGAATTTCTCTCTCTAAAGAAAGGTGTTAAAGTGACCAAGGGAACAAGTAGGAGAAATGTGACTAAGTATTAAAATTATGATTTTATAAGGTACACTAAGTAAGACAGCATTCGATATCACTGCTGCAAATATGAAAGAGAAACATAAACATCTGGTCTCCTTAGATTGGACTCAGAAACTTACACTTGTAAGATCTATTTGTGGATCTTCCATTGATTTGTAGAGTGTGCCTTTGAACTCATGCATCACTTTGTCAACCTCTTCAAGAACACGTTTTAGTATACTTACCTGAAATTAACTACGAAAGTGACTACCCAACAAAGCAAAGCAAGCTCAGTTCGTCAGAAAAGGATAAATCACGAGTTGGTCAATGAATAGAGTAGAAAGGATCAGCTGTGCTTAAGATCCTAACATTATGGTGAGAGAGAATTGTATTTCAATATGGGCACTGCATTTTCACATAAGCTGATCAAATTCAGATAATTCATGTTTCTTCCTGTGGACCAATTCGTGTACTAAACAGCTCTCTTAATGATAATTACACAGAGTACTTCAACATCAATCTGCCAGTTTGATTGATAAACTAAGATTGAACTTGTGAAACTTATGACACGAACATCCATGTGTATGGACAAACTGCTATAGAAACGTCGCACATTTTTTGAATTTTAGCATAGATATAAGAGTAACTAGAGAAATGCAATGTACAGGAACCACTTAGACTATCAATTGTCAAACAACATGCAAGTACTCACTAAAGAAAAAAAAAAATAGCAACAATCTTTTCAAATTTGAGAACCAAAAGAGTTGGAGAGGAAGGAGATAAGGTGAAATACAACAAGTAGGCACTTTGTGAGAAAATTATGACTGTCAATTTCGAAAGGAGTATAGCCAATATATGAATCAGGAGAGGAGCTATGCATCCATAATCAAGCATCACAAATGCAAATGTGAAATGTAATGTACCATGAAGATAAAACATATGCCACATCAAGATTGTAATGTCAATGGTAATCAGTGAAAAACAAGCCTTTCATGTTCACGTTCAGGAGTAACTTGGAACAGTTAAATCTGGTTAATGACAGAAGATTTGAATGGCCCAAAGAAACTTCAATCACATGGCATGCCAGTGAAGTAAGGTTTAAACCGTGCATACATAAGGCAGAGAAATTGACTTCGCCTTTTTGTATTCTCTGACAGCAAAGTCATATTCACCCTTGGCAATGCTCCCACGAATTGTACTAGGCAAATTAAACAATGTTCGGAATCTTTGAAACATCGCTTGAACAGACCGTATCTTCTCAGCTTGAGCCTGTAGTTTAAAATAAAAACAAGCTAAGTCCTCCATGTTGGATCAAAATGTATGAATTCCCAAGCAAATCCAAAATATTAAACCCAAACCTGTCTCTCAAATAAAGGCTCAAGAGCACGATTAGCCAGTGAAGTTACTCCTTGCATACAATTATATAAGTGAGAAGTCCCAGAACCTTCAGGGTCTTCTTCAATCCGCTTCAATTTTGATTCAATGTCTGTAAAGAAGCCTCCAATTCAGAACCGAGAAAAATGTAAAATGTGGCAAAGCTGATGTCCACATACCATCAATCGTGGTTTTGCAGGAGACAAAGCAGTCAAAATTTTCTTTGACTAGTTGTTTTCTCTCTTGAGTACGTCCTTTCAGATCAGTTTTCAAATCAAGAGCACCAGCCTCCAAGTCTGCTGCACTTGTGTCTTGATGTATTCGAGATAAAAACAGCTTTGAGTCGAACTTTTCAGAGAAATATAGCAACTTTTCTGCAAACACAAAAATAAAGTCAGTACAAAAAGCACCAATAGTTACCACTCTTACAAAACCAGAAATGTCTAAAATGAGATTGACAATACATGTTAGCTGATCAGTGATGAACTTTATGAAAACCTTAGGTATGAAAAGGGAGTTAAACTTCAGTTACATATATCTCACAATGTTATCACAGAATAATCTTCAGATTAAGCAGCATCAGTTGCTCTATTATAAATTATGATGGAAGTCTTGAAAGCATGTTAAGGTCAAGAAAGTAAGCCAACTTATTATAATCAAAATTTGACAATGTCAAAACTATTATCAGTATCAAAGTATATCATTAGTGTTATTATAAGATAACTCCCCAAAATCTATAAACATGTTCTAAAGCAGTTTTGTTGACTACAGTAATCTCCAAACTATAGCTTGCCATATAACAGAATTCATGTAGGAAACACCGAAATTGAGAGAGATACCACGAAGATTGCTGTCAATACGATCTCTGCCAGATATACTTGGTGAGCTTTCTGATGCATCGGTGATCAATCTTAGTGTTCTGTTGTCTATAATCCTATCAATACAGTAAATCCTTGGGTTATCAGAATGTATACCAATTTGAACCATAAATAATATTTAACATACTTACTGAAGAGAAAAAAGCTGACGACCTATAGAATAAGTTCCACTATCTTATAAGTTACCCTTCCTTCGAAAGAAATTAAGTAGTGAACAAGGCAATCGCTAGAAACCTTAATAGCATCAAAATATGCAACTGTATAGTTACAAACAGCTATTTTGACAAGGGATAGTATATTGTCAGTCTGCAATCCGGTGCAAGAATTCTGAAAGAGAAACTCACCCTAAACCCAATGGGTCTATGCATTCCATTCCACGAGGGAATGACTGTAAATTGTTAAGAACTCTTTGGCCCATTGTTGATGGTTTTCTCTCATACTTTTGAGCCACTGGTGCTGTTCTTGTCTCTCGCATTTCACGAACCCTACGTGCAAGCTGTCAAAGGCACAAATTAGGTAAATGCAAATTCCAAACTCCTGATACATTAGTATATTCTGACATAGTATCCTCCTTTAAAAGAAAATAACTATCAGGGTAAAGAAGTGAAGAAATTATAGCCTAAGCTATTATTTCTTTCCCTTTCCTGAACACCTAGTGGCAAAAATAAAAATCAATAGAATCTTCTAAGCCTTAAGTCTACAAATAAACTTATCCTAACCCATCTATTTATTAAATATCATACATTAAGAAATATGATGCAAAATTATAATGCATGTCCTTCTTGAAAGTAAACCCCTAACAATCATTGAACCAAAAATTTTTTAACAAACATTTTCTTATGTTAAGTCTTACAGGCCTTTTCAAGATAGTTATAAAATGTTAAAACACTTTCAGCCACAAGGAATTCACTCACAATATTTCTACACACAACCTAACACACTCATCCCTTGAAAGTAAAAAAGATCCTATGATCAAGCACCCTCTTAATTCCAAAATGGGGGCACTGGAAACATAAGGAAATTTCAAAGTATGATCAAGCACCATCTTCATTCCGAAATGGGGCACATGACACACAAGGACATTCCAAAATCATGCATGATCAAGCACACCATCTTAGTTCTAAAAAGGGGCACAGGAAAAATAAGGAAATTCCAAAAGCATGTGTGATCAAGCACCATCTTGATTCCAAAATGGGCCACATCTCATCGACAAGAAACAAAAGCAGCAAACATAATTGGCACACTTCCACACAAAAAGCATTCTAATGGATGGAACCTGAATTACTGTGACTATGTCAAACTCATTCACAAACACAGCCAGAAACACAAGCAAGAACAGTAGTCAAAATCATAAAATATTTCAACATACAAACAAACATTCAAAAAAAAGAAATTGATCCGGTTTCACAAACCTCAGCTTCATTCACGTGTTTCCAGTAAGCAGGTTCTTCTCCATCCCAAACTCGATCGTCTTCGGCTTCATCTCGGTCTCCTCCGCCGCCTCGACCTCCTCTGCCTCTCGCACTTTCTCGATCCTTGCTAACCTCATCGTCTCCACTTGATATGCTTAGCATTTCCACCTCCGAGTCGTCATCGTCTTCCACCACTCTTCTGTTCTTCTGTTGCTGTTGTTGATTAGCCGCCGACTTCTGAGACGTGGCTTTTGGCGGCTGGACGAAATTCTCAACCGGTTTTCGGCGACCTGAGGCGGTGCCGGACGACGGAGGTCGCTGGTAATTCACATTACGCTGAGCTTGCTCCTTCAGCGCCATCTGAAGGAGCTCATCTTCGTCTTCGCTGCCGCTGGACATTTTCGTAGTTAAGTGGGAACTCTGGGGCTTGTTTCTCTAACAAGATCTAAGCAATGAATTGGATATTATATCTTTTCTTTGAATGGGAAATGGGAGAGCAGATTTGTGTGTATTGTAGGCGGTTTTATTAGTTTGGTGTGAGCGGGATTGTAGAAGCCACGTAGATTAAGTAGGAGAGAGCGCGTCAGTTGGGTAGGAGTGTTTTTGACCAGAAAAAATAGACGTGATTTGGAAGTCGTATTGAATCATAACATCAATAGGATGATGATATTATTGAATAAAATAAAAACCAAACACGATTAATTAACGACAGTTTAATTTTGGTCCTGAGTAGTAGACATGTCAATGGTTAGGTTGGACTGAAGGTCGATCCGAAACTTACCCGTGGTTCGGCAGGTCGAAATGGGCTAACTCGCAGTCGGCAAGCTGGCTAACAGGTCCGTAGCCCGAGTTATGGCCTGCTGGGCCACAAGCGAGTTGGGCCAACCCGACCCATGTAAGATTTTGCTAAAAGACTCTCAATTGGCACTCAACAAAAAACCACCATCCATTAGTGACTTTCAGATGCCCTTTTAATAGGATGTACAAAACATAAACTAGCAGAAATAAAGGACACGTATCCCACTAGCTTACACATAGCTAAGTGGAGATTGACCAGGCTAATATAGACTTTAACAGATAAATACTCTAACTAATTCCTGTAGAATAGGACTTTTATTCCTGAAATAAAGCAACCTACGTTAACAATCCCTTCCTTAAACTTAACTCTCTACAGAGTTCAGTTCACTTCTGGTCCAGTGCTCATCCCAAGTACTCGGATTTTCTGGAATGTTGCCAATTTTAAAGGTTTGGTCATTATGTCTGCCAACTGTTCTTGTGTACTGCAGTAAACAAGTTCAACAACACCTTCTTTGGTTAAGTGCCTCAGGAAATGATATCTAACCCTGATATGCTTGGAAAGTCCGTGCATGACAGGATTCTTGGATAGCTTAATAGTAGATGTGTTATCACACAATAACATCATCCCTTCAGCTTGTGCATAACCAATCTCCTTCAACACTCTTCTCATCCAGATGGCTTGCCACGCACAAATCACTGCTGCCACATATTCTGCTTCCGTGGTCGAAAGAGTCACTATAGACTATTTTCGTGAGGACCAAGCTATAACTCCCCCACTCATTAGAAACACATAACCTGATATGCTCTTGCTATCTTCTATATCTCCTGCATAATCGCTGTTAGTAGCTATGAGATCACTCCTTCCTTCTTGCTTGTACCAGATCCTATAGTTCATCGTCCCCTTTAAATACCTCATGACTCTTATTGCTGCAGCGAAGTGTAGTTGAGTGGGATTTGCCATGAATCTTCTTATGAGACTTACCACAAACATAAGGTCTGGTCGTGTTGCAATAATGTACATTAAGCTACCAACTATTTGCTTGTACAAGGTTGAGTCCATCGTTGTGCTAGCTTTATCTCGACCAATCCTTTGTCCAGGTACAATTGGATTACAAACAGAGTTGTAATCCTGCATTCCTAAACGATCAATAACCTTTGCAACATACTTCTTTTGACATATCAAGATTCCATCAGCTTGTTGTAGCACTTCTATTTCGAGGAAGTATCTCATCTTCCCGAGGTCTATCATATCGAATTCCTTCTTCATGGAACACTTGAATTCATCCAGTAAGCCTTCATCATCACTGGTAAACAACAGGTCATCCACATAAATGCTAACAATCAGTATTTTACCTTCCCTTTTCTTGACAAATAGGGTCCGTTCACTAGGGCTACACTTGAAACCTTCCTTGGTGAAGTAAGATTCTATGCGACTGAACCAAGCCCTTGGTGCTTGTTTCAATCCATAGAGAGCCTTTCGTAACTTATAAACCATGTGTTCCTTTCCAACTTTCTCATAGCCTTGTGGTTGTTCTACAAACACATCTTCTTCCAACTCTCCATGTAAAAAGGCAGATTTGACATCTAGTTGGTAGAGCCCCCATCCTCTTTGTGCAGCCAAAGCAATGATCATCCTTACAGTGTCCATACATGCTATGGGTGCATAGACCTCTGTGTAGTCCACCCCGTATTGCTGTGACTAACCCTTCACGACCAGCCTTGCTTTGAATTTATCAACCTCCCCCAATTTATTGAGTTTGGTTTTATAAATCCATTTGACACCTATTATTTTGGCTCCCGTCGAGGGTGGAACTAAAGCCCATGTTTGGTTCTTCTCGATTGACCTTATCTCTGCATCCATTGCCTGTCTCCATTTAAGATGTTTGACTGCCTCTTGAAAACTTGTGGGATCTGAGATAACCATAAAAGCAAGACAGTTAATATTTGTCAGGTTTACCTCATCTTCGTCTTCTGATAAACCTTCTCCTGATGTATAGTCAGTAGCCCATATAGGCGGTTGTCTGACTCTACCTTCCCTTGCTATCACCGCTTCAGTTAATGGTCGAGCATTTGTGCAAATTGATCCCTCTTGTTGTTCAGGAATGAGACCTTCAGGTGGTTGTGAGAGAATGTTCTCCTCTTCTTCTACTTCTCCTCCCTCACTCACACCACCATTAGGTTCATCTTCCCATTCTAGCTCTATGGATTGTTCTTCTATGTAGCTAACATCCCAATCCCACATCTTTTCTTCTTCAAATACTACATCACGGCTAATGTGGATCTTCTTCCCAACTGGATCAAACATTCTGAAAGCTTTGGACTCATTGTTGAAACCTAATAGGACACATTTCACACTCTTATCGTCGAGTTTGGTTCTTCTGGCATCTGGTATGTGTACATATCCTATACACCCAAAGATTCTGAAATGCTCGACTGAGGGCTTTTTACCACTCTAAGCTTCTTCGGGTGTCATGTTCTTCACTGCCAATGTGGGGGATCTATTCAAGACATGGTTTGTCCATTGAACTGCTTCTGGCCAAAATGTTTTGGGAAGTCCCTTCCTTATCAGCATTGCCCACACTATGTTCATAATGGTCCGATTCTTGCGTTCAGCCACTCCATTTTGTTGTGGAGTGTAGGAGGTGATCAGCTGCCTTTTGATCCTATGTTCCCTGCAATACTCCTTGAATTCCCTATAATTGTATTCTCCCCCTCTATCTGTTCTTAAACACTTGATATACATACTAGTTTCTTTCTCTACTAGTGTTTTGAACAATTTAAAATGATAAATATATCCAAGTTTTCCTAGAGAAATCATCTATGAAAGTTAAGAAACACCTCTTCTGGCTATTTGATGCAGGGAAAATTAGACCACAGAGATCAGAGTGGATGAGTTGCGGCCTTTCAGTTGCTCTCCACTTGCTTTGTTTTGGAATTGGTACTCGATGTTGCTTCCCTTTCATACATGCTTCATATGTAATCTTTTCCTTCCCAATCTGTGGTAAGCCAGTGACCATCTTCTTGCTGTGTAGGATATGGAGACCCTTGTAACTGAGAGGACCATAACTGTAACACCCCACTCCTGCCGAACCCGAACCCGATATCGATCATGATACCCGAATCCGTGCCCCGCGAGGGTGGCGTGTCACATCACTTAACGCATCACTTAACAAAACTCGGTACATAT
>JAOTAY010000002.1:8219616-8237522 GCA_025629805.1 Erythroxylum baracoense | reverse complement strand
GACGACAATCCAAGTTACGACCCAAGCCTCCCGAAGAAGAAGACAAAACCAACATACACATAGCAAATCAATTAGATTCATTTAAGCACAGACCATCATATCCAGTAAGAGAGAAATGCAGTAAAAACGCAGAAGTAAAGAAGAAGTCAATTACGTAAGACAGAAATGCGTAAGATAGAAAAGCCCATTAACTTACAATTATGTCTTAGCAGCGTAAGAGATCAATAGGTCGTCTAAGAGAGAGCGAGAGCTTGGCAGCAGCAAAAAGGGATTGGGGTTTTGAGTGAAAACGCAGAGAGTTGTAAGTTAAAACGTAGCGAGTTTGGGCATTCTCGTGATCGCGAGGCGTTGCGCCTGTGAGACCGTAAAAATTGGGCAGTCTCACGATCGTGAGGGGTCGTACCCGCGAGACCGCATAAATTGGGCCCCTCTCGCGATCGCGAGTGGTCACGAGACTGCGAAAATTGCGCAATCTCGCGATCGCAAGGCGTAGCGCCCGCGAGACTGCCCAAAAATTAAGCAGTCTCTGCGTTTTTATTAATTGTTTAAAATGTTGGTAATAATAATTTTATATTTACTATTATTCTTATTATTATTTCATTACTTAGTTATTGATTATATTAAATAATATGACTAAATTCATCATTAATCTAAATTTTGTGCTTGATAATAATCAGGAAAAAATTAAATGCTTATTTTTGCTAATTCCTTACAATCAGTTTTAATTTATAAATTATTTTAAGAATTATTATTATTTATAGTAATTTTATATTCGTTATTTTTAATAACGTTATGTTTCTTTAAGTATTCTTATTATTAATAAATTATTAATTAATTAATTATATTAAATAATATCATTAAATTCCTGATTATTTTGAATTTTGTTCTTAATAAAAAATTAAAAAAATATTTGTTTATTTTTGGCATCATCCAAATAAAAAGAATTAAACACACAAACAAAAATTATTTGCCTTTTAGAATAAAGAGAAATAAATAATGATGTAAGTTTTTGATTATAATTAATAAAAATTAAAATTTAATTATATAAAGTCATTTTCGTTACTATTAAACATGTAGTGTTTTTAAGTGGCTGGGTTTGGCTTAAGCTACAAAACGGAGTCAGTTGGTAGGTCCGATAGGCAACTCTACAAACTTGAGCAAAAACGACGCCGTTTTATAATTAGACAAAATAAGATAGGCTAACATTAGACAGAGAATCCAGACTCGCAGTTTATAGTTTATAGCCGCGAGACTCGGATCGACATCACGGAGATGTGGAGCTATCGTGTGAATGGGATCCATAACTAAACGTGTACCTCAGTCATGGTGTTGAATCTTGAATGACTCCATGCCTTGTTATTTGCCATCTCAACTCCAAAAGTCCTACGTTCGTGCGACTCTTTTTTGACAACCAAATGTTTTAAGGTTTTAGAGAGCGTCATATTAAGAATGGAGAACAACGCCCTCGTGTATGTTACGTCTACAATAAAAGAACATGGCCAAGAAAAGACAAAATATAAGGGATTGATAGTGGTGGCTCACTACCAAATCTAGACCAGTTTAGAGAGAGAAGAAAGGGTTTATTGAATTTATAAAACCCCAATCATCAAACCTAGTACGATCAGGTCGTGATTTACATACATCGTATCGGGAGTTTTCATGCATCTTCCTTATTCTTGCAACAAAAAGGAATGCAGGCTGCTTATGAACCAACTAAACAACTGTTCAAAATGGTAACCGTTGAAGATTAGAAGCTGGCGACTTCCCAATTACTTCAGTTTTGAGAATAGCTTCGGTGCAACCTGCATTTTAAAGTTCCATATCAGCACACACTCCACAAACGGATTTAAATCATGTATCTAACAACAAAGCACAGAACTTACACATTTGTCGACGCAAGCCAAGTAATCAAAGTACTGCCCCGTGCAGTGTTTGCTCCCACTTTGGTCACCTCCAACCCTCTTAACACATGCCTGCAGCACATCAAGTCACAACTTCAAATCCTCAAACCAAATTTTTTTTTTAAATCTTCTTTGAAGTACCTATCGGTGGAAATATCCTCTATTCATGATCAACTATAACAAAAAATTATGCTTCTGTCAAAAATGACATAAATCAGCACTAAAACCATCAAGTTTCACTCTTAAGATTTCAATAAATAATAATGTTCATAAAACTTCATTGTTTTGTATAGATACAAACAGAAGTTAACATTTAAGATCATGCCTAACTTTGTTTCCCACGCAACTTCTTTATAAACGAAGACTTCCTGTTTGTTCAACAGCTGTTTTTTCAGCGCATGGACCAGAAGCAACTTAAGCAACTCCTACTCATTGCCTGAGTACTCAATGCCTATGCATTTTGCTTTCTCTCCCTATACTTAGTATTACTGCCACGGATTACTTCTGCGCCTAATTTTTAGAAATATTATGCATCTTGTTTTGTGCATAAACTTCCAGTAGCATGTACATTTATGGTCTGCTTGCAACCTTCATGTTACCAAGTCCGATAAGCAACATTTCCTTGTAATTTCATTCAATCTCAAACATAAAGCAGGGCAGTGAAGCAACAAATACTCAAATTTTTTCTTGTGTCTCTGTATCAAACTTGGTCAACAAGATTCTGAAACACACTTGAACTGCAGATGCTTTTGTGGCAAGCACAATTTAATGAACACTGGAGTTACATAACAATGTTACCTCATAGTCAATTAGAGACTTCACACAATTGGGCTTGCAGGAGTCCTCAAGAACTTTCTTCTGATCTGGAAGTTCCTCGTCTGCCCTAAAATTTAATTGAAAAATACCAATTGCCGAAAAGGTAAGAGGATCATAGATTAATTGAAACGTACAGAAAACACTGAAATTTGTTGACTGAACCAGTGCAAGTATGAGCCAAGCTAGAAATTACAGAGAGTCTTAAATAAACACGTGAAAGAAAAAAACACAGTAACAGTAGATGGTGTTTGTGCTTCACAGGTTTGTTGCCTTGTTGGTTAACAAGAATAACTGATGTTATACTTCTCCAGACCAAAACAATTTTATGTTTGTTTCATAATATTCAGATTAAAGTTACATTTCATTGGAATTACAACTTTCACATGTTACATACATGTCATTGCATAATAGATCTAGTTCCTCGCGCAAAAGATTCATACGCATAAGACAGTTGCTTTGTAAACATGTTCTGTTGTTAATTACCTATAACGACAAGCATCACACAAACAGGCAAATCTCAACTCCAAATAATGCAAAAAATATCTGTTAAAAAATAAAAAAAAGAAGACTGAACAGAATTGGTTAAATTGAACAATGAAAAGAAATTGCAAACAGAACAAGTAGCAGAAGGTAAAGAGGCGATTAGTATGATAAAAATGAGTCAGACAGAGTACTCACATTGGATAAAGGACAAGATATCAATCCAATCAGTGCCAAAAAGTAGCTTCCCTGCACATAACTTGCTATCATCATCACGTAACTAATTACGAAACCAAACCATGGGCGTACGATTTTCGCATAAACACACAATATGCGTTCTTCGCTTGTCTAATTTATCTTAATCTCACGAATTTGATCTATCACTCCATGTTACGACAAATAAAAAAAGCCAGTAACCAAAAAAGAAAAATATCACACAATTATTCTGATCCATCAATTGAAACCAAAAGGCAACTTTCAATTAATTGACAAAATTTGGAGACCTATTTTCCAACAAAAGAAAGTGAATATATAAGCAAAAAGAACTAATCGGGAATTAGGGCAATGTGAAGATGAAGTAATTGTGTACCTGAGAATGAGATATTCAGCGGCTTGAAGGATAGAGCGGAACTGTTCCGGTTTTCGCTTCGCACAATTCTGTCAAGTGAACTACGAGAGTTGTAGAATACTTGTTGAAACTTCGGGGGCTTTCAGTAATTTCGGTCGTTAGGATGGACCATACCATACTATTGAGTTGGATTTGAGCCTATTTATATGATGGGCTAAAATGTATACATTAAAAATTGCGTCCATTTACGGAAAAAAAAAGGTCAGTTTATGGTAAAGATGACAATAAATTGTGTTCGGACGTTTATGATCCAAAGTTAACATAATTTTTTGCGACTTGAATTTAACTCTATAGAGCTTAAGAAATTCAAAGTTATATTAAATCGAAACCAAAATAACGTCATTTTGATTAATAAATTTTACAAGCTATTAATCTCTTTTTGTTCAAATTAAATTAAAAATAATCTGATCTTCTCCAAGTCGATCCTTAAAATTTGAACTCAACTTGAAATTCATTCAATTTAAATTTAATTTTTTAACTTTGCATCAGGTCATTTTTGTTATTTTCAATTAATGAATCATTTATTATCCAGAACAACTGCACAATCATAAATTTTTAGTTTATTAACTAAACTAATTAACAATTTTCACGTATTGTTTGACCTAAAGGAATCAATTTTCCATTGTTATAAATATCATACTAGTATTATTGCCAAATTTGGTTTTGATACAGTATTGTGCTAGTACTAGTTAATATTGAGTATTATTTTAGATAATATTTTAAAATTATAAAATAATCTTTAAATTTTTTTAAAATTACAAAATAGCCCATCAGTATATTATACAGTAAAATTTATAATTTTGCATCAACCGTGTCTCTAAAAATTATAACAATAGAAATTTGAAATAATAAAAGTTTATTTATTTCTATTAATATTATTTTTCACTCATACAAGTAAGCATTTAATCATCATATAAGTATAAAATCAAGGATAATACAAAATACTTAAAATGTTACAATTTTACCATATATTAAATAATAATTACATAAAAACATTAAATAAAAATAATAATAAAGATCCATGACTCTTTAAGTATTATAACAAGAGTTTGTGCCAAGGAAACAACCAACTATAATTGAAACTTGAAACAAAAACACTTACAGTTATATTTATATTGCATACATAGAATTTAATATAAAAATCAAATAAAATTGACATTGAAAGAAGAGAAGAAATGAATTAGAACTTCTTTCAGTTGAATATCCACTCAAATCGCATTGTCCTTAATTCTTATTTGGTACAAAATCACCATCATTAAAAGGAGTATTATTATTACCATCTTTAAAATTCATTGCACTAAATGATATTTCAATACTTTTTCATCTAAGATTATCTTCCAAGTCACTCATATCTATCAAACTCAATTCTTTAAAAACTCAATCTATTAAAAGATCCATATGTTCAAGACAAATTGGATCTATAAAACTACTCGTACTATTAAGAGTCATAATAAACAAATAAAATCAAATTATTAAAAATTTACAAAAAATTATATTCGACTCAGTAATGATAATAATATACCTTTTCTGAAGCTTTACATTGTATCGAACAAAGACTAAGTCGTTCAATATTTTGTGTTCCATTCTATTTTAGTTCTTGGAATGGATGAATTCAAATGTGTTTCAATTCCTTTTATATCTTGTTGCACTTACACATTGATTGCAAACCTTTATAATTTTATTTCTCAAAAATATTTAAAATTTCTCAAAAAAACCTTTATAATTTTGGAACACCACTTTCAAATTAGTCTCACCAAACAATTGTAAGACAACAAATGTAACATTATAAACAAAATAAAGTGGGGAATTAAGTTTGTCTTTTTGACGAATAGCAATGAGAAATCCAAAATCACCAGAAGCATCCTTATAAATCTCAATTTGTGAGCTTGTGAGATCTTACATCATCTCATGGGCAATAATTGTTGTAATAATTAATAGCATTTTCCTATTAACTTTAGCTTTCTTTGTAAAACTTAGTCTGAAATAGACATCAGGATTTAAAAATTTCCCAGCTACAAACAACAGAGAGTAAAATTATTTTTCTCATCTCTCATTGATGATATAAGATAAGGTGTATATAAAGGAAACATATTTTTCATATTAACCTTGACTACTTCCTTCGCCCTTTCTATGACATCGTAAAAATATCATATTATTGCCTTCTCATCACTATCATTCAGAAAAAGAACCCTCACCAAAGGTTCATAAACTTGAATGACAAATTGACATTGAACCAAAATTTATGATCTTTAAGTATAATTATAGAAACCTCCAATCAAGCATTAGACCTAGGATACCAAGATGTAACTCACTTATCACTTGTAAACATTTTCCTCAACTCCTTCTGTATCAGAATAAAACATTGAAATGATAAGAAATTAGTTATAGATTTCTTAATAACAAGACGACACAAATTTCTACCATTAGTAAAATCCTTCCTTATTAAATTCGGGACTTATGTACGAATGTAGATTAAATTGTTCATCTTCTTCACTTTCTACATAATCTCATGAATAATAGAAAAATATCTAGCATCTTTTATATTTTATAACATTAGGTCAATGCAATGTGTAATACAAAAAGTTCAATAAAAATAATTATATTTGCTTTGTAATTTTCTTCCAACTACTTTATAAGTAAAATTATTGTCAGTAATGAACTGAATAATATTTTCTAGCCCAACTTGATTTACAGCTTCATAAAATATCTGAAATAGAGTATTAGTATTTCTAATAAGGCCATAAGTATTGATAGGCTTCAAAAACATTGTCCCATTAACAGAATAAATCAAAAAATTAATAATAGGTTCATGTCTTCTATTGGTCCAACTATCACACACGATTGAATACTTATCAGTAACTCAAGTCATTCTTCTTTCATTCTAACTTTTTATTTCATAACATATCTACTCAGACATTTACCTTTGTAGTTATCAATTGAAAGAGCTTTGTGTCCTATACCATAAGAGGCAATAACATCTACCATAAGTTGAAAATAATAAGACTAGAGAGCATTGAATGTTATACCTGAATCATATCACCATATAACCATTGTCATGCCCACATTATAAGCCGCTTATCTAAATTTTAAGGCATTATGGATTGAAGGTTGAACTTTAGGAGTTGTTCGTGGTGTAAAAATATCATTCGTGGTGCAAAAATATCAAACACTTATCTTCTTCTTTTCCTAACATTAGGTGCAATATTCCCTTCTTGTTGTATAAGAATACTACCACCTTCAACATCCCTGCTATCATCTTGACCATCAACAAAAGAACTTCCACTACCAATTTCATAGTTTAATCTTTACCTTGTATCTTTATCATGTTGATACTCTTTAAGCAAAATCTTTATTTTTAATTTCAAATTATGGCTCACTTTCTTACAAGGCTCCACATCACCTTTGACCCCAGCTAAATGCTTCTTTGATTTGATGATTCTTTTACCTTTAAAATGCTTGTTACAATACAAACAAATAGCATGGTTCTTCATTTTAGGAACTAATCTAGCATGAGTCAAGTTAGATCATTGAATCTTCCTAGACTTGAAGCGACTGAATTAACAGGAGAACTTGAGTTTCACTCCATTTATCTGTAAAATAAATAAAGACATATGTTAAAATTAGATTAATAAATTTATTATCAACTATTATCAAAACAATGTGTATTACTCAACTCAAAACAAATACAAATGCACATCTTATATTCTAAAAGCATACTTACAACTTGAACTTTAAAAATATAAATGGATTTTAGATTCAAAGTCAATAGTCCAAGAATCATTATTTCTAACTACTAAGGACATAAAAAATGTGGAATAAGTTGTGTAAAATAGCAAAAAGAAATATAGCAACAACAACTTCTCAAGATTCATATGATATAGAAATGCAAATGAACTTCACTATCTTTTATAAATGGTTTTTGCACTTTCACAACTATAATCCATTTTTTGTGATTATATAATTTAACCATAAACTTACAATTATAACCCATTTTATGTAATTACATAATTCAAACATAACTCACAACTACAACTTATTTTGTGTGATTACATAATTCAACCATAACTATAACTCATGTAATATGACTACATAATTTAACCGTAGCCATAACCATACCTATTTTTGTGCAATTACATAATTCAATATTTCAACCATAGACTTACAAATATAACTTCTTATGTATGATTACATAATTCAATCCTAAATTCACAACGTTCTAACTTTTTAATTAATATTACAAATTTAATTTTCATTAAATATCACTTTTTTTACTTTTCCTTTATAAACCATAAAGAATACAGACAGAGAGACACACACGCACACGCACGAGCAGGAGCACAAGCATGAGCAAACACGCACCCGCACACATATGCACTCGCACGAGCAAGCACACATGCATGCACACGAGCATGTGCAATATTGAGAAATAATTAGTAATTTAATTATTTATTTATCTCTAAATTCTATAACTAAATAAATTTGTAAACTTTATTTAATAATTTCAATGATAAACTTGTAAAATGTAAAGTAGTAATCGGTAAAAATCACAAATTTTAAAACTCAAAGATGCATAACCTACGATATTTTTTTCAAACTCAAGCCACAAATTTATCAATCTGCAATTCCAACTATCATTATATCAAATTATCAACTATTAAGTCTCTAATTATATGGCATTATCCAAAATTACAGATTGCACTATTGCAAAAGACAAAAAACCAAAACCCATACGTCCACACCAACTATCCATTACTCCACTGACCTTACCCACATTATTGCAAGAAAACCAAAAGCCACACCAACATACTATCTAGTATCCACTGACCCACACTCATAGAACTGTGGATATTAGGGAGCTCACTTACTTGGGAGATCTATATCATGGACCTAGTGAGGGAACATACTCATCGGTTTTGACACCACCTTTCAACCCAAAACTTTAAGGTATAAGGTTTATAGGTCCTTTCCACTTATATGTCCTTCACTAGTTCCATCTCTTTTCGATGTTTGATTCCTATTCACACTTAAAATCCCAACAATCTGCCCCTCAAGTGTGAACTTCCATATTGGGCTTGAGCTCCCCTTGAGCGAAAGTCTTTTTCTACCTTTTTCTTAGCAACTCAAGTATATGGCATCACCAAGAGCTCTTTTACTCCACTAATCTGGGCCCACCAAGAGTCTCCTTGCTCTTCCACGGGGGGAGACAACCACAAAATCTGATTACCATCTCTATACTCGTCCCTTACTGAACCATCAGCTCTGATACCACTGGTTGGTGTTGTGGAGGTCACTTACTTGAGAGATCTACATCATGAACCTAATGAAGGAACATACTAATGGGCTTTGACACCACACTTCATCCTAAAACGTTAAGGCATAAAGTTTATAGATCTTTTCTACTTATATTCCCTTCACTAGTTTCATCTCTTTCCAATGTGAGATTCTAGCTCACACTTGAAATCTCAACAAGAACCACACCGTATGCGACTCACATAACACACAGACACAACACCATCGATTCATCCCTTTTTTTTAAAAACACACCATCAACTCATTCATCAACCTTCTTTGGAAAATCACAGTTTCACACACAAAGTAAAGGAGGTAGGAGGCGGTTAAGGACTGAGGAGTTGAAGAAGATGAAGCAGGTGATCACAACACTAGAACAACGACAATGGGTAGTAAGCTAGTGACAGAGACCAGATGAAGAAGTAGTAACGGCGACACAAAAGCAGTAACAAAGGATGGAGAGTTAGAGGCGAGACCTAGTAGACAGAGAAGCAACAATGATGGAGAAGCAGAGTTTGAGGCTCAAAGCAACGATAGTTTTCACTGGTGGCTGTGTGTGTGAGAGAGGTATTTTGGTTAAATGGTGACTGTGAACTGAGAAGAGTGAGTGAGACTAAGAGGTGGGCGGCTGATATGGGCGATTTAATTTTTTTTAATCCTTCAATTTTTCAGTGTTTATAAATAAATCACCTTGGTATTTACCCATATTAGTGTTATCAATCAGTAGCATTCAGTACTACACAAAATCGTCGATATGGAATGGATTATTACTTGTATCTAGTAAAATATAGCTTAGTTTTGTACCATTTATTTTGGCCGGTATCGGTTGGTACAGTACGAAATCCATAACATTACAATTTACATGATGATTATATTTACAAAAAGTAAATTTTATATTTAATAGTTTTATTTTTTAAATTAATATTATAAAATGAAGTAAAACTTAAAATTGAATTTATCTTAATATTAATGTTCCTTTTTTCAAAGTAAAATAGCTAATACTATCCTTATAAGAATTATTCCAAGATTAAAAATTTAAATTAAAGTTTTTAATTTAAAATATAATTAATTTCATATTAATTCTCTTTTAAATTTGAAGTGAAATAGTTAAATGTTGTTCCTAAAAAGTCAGTCTAGGTTGGAATCTTACTGTCTTTTTACTTTTGTTTTTCACTTTTATTTTCAAGTTCAGTAACAAAAAATTTGTTTATTTGAATTTTTAAGAAAATCGTAAACAACTGGTTTTTGTTTTTTGCTTTCTTTTTCTTGTTATAATTTGATGTATCATCAACTAATATATATTATTTAATTATTTAAATATTAATTATTAATAGAGTTATAATTAATAAAATTAATATTTTATTTTATTTCAATTTTTATAGTTACTTTATGTATTTTTAAAAATAAATATTTTAATATAATAAATATTTAATAAATATACTTTAAAATATAATGATAAATATCTATAATAAAAATAAATATTATTTATAAACAACTTTAGTTATTAAATTATTTATTTTAATAAAATATAGTAGATCTTTTACTGATAGTTATTAGTAAATATTATATAAAATATATTAAAATAAAATTATTTACTTAATTAATATATAAAAACAATTTATCATTTAATTTTATCTAATATTTAATTATTATCAATAATAGAAATATAATCAATGTTATGAATACCATATCGACCTTGGTATCGGATTGAGTTCTAGTACGGTACTGTATCGATACCGGTCAATACAAGGTACCATTTTGAGCAATTTTTTAAATTTATAAAATAGTTCCTAATTTTTTAAAAATTGCAAAATATTCCATTAGTATACTGTACTGTATACTTTATAATTTTACGTAAATCATGTCTCCAAAAATTATAATAATAAAAATTTAAAATAACAACAATTTATTTATTTTTATTAACAATAATTTTCAGATATTTCACATATAAATAATAACCACAATTAATATGAAAAAAGACAATCATCATACAAATATAAAATTAAGAACAATAAAAAGTATTTAAAATATTACAATATCATCATATATAATAATCATTACATCAAAACATCAAATAAAAGAACAATAAATATTCTCAACTCTCAAATTATTACAATTTATGAAAAGATTTCGTGATGAGGAAACAACCAAATAGAAGTAAAATTTGAAAAAAACATTTACAATTACATTGCATATATAGAATTTAACATACAAAAACTTGGAACTTCATTCAATCATTTACAGGAGGATACTCGCTATAACTGTACTGACCTCAATTATCATTTAGTCCAAAATCCTCATCATTGAGAGAAACCTTATCATCATCATCATTTAAATTCAATGTACCAAATAACATATCAATGTTTTCCCATCCATGATTATCTTCCAAGTCACTCACATCTACCAAACTTGGTTCCTCAAAAACTCAATTTGCCAAAAGATCAATATTATCAATGCAAATTGGATCTATCGAACTACTTGTCCTATTCAGAATCCTAGTAGACAATAAAATTAAATTATTAAAAAATATAAGAAATTATACCTAACGTACTTTTCCCCAAGCTTTAAATTGTAATAAGCGAAGACCAAGTCTTTGTCTTCAATATATTCCTTTTCTTGAAATTGATGAATTCAAATGTGCTTCATTTCTTTTCATAGTCTATTGCACTCACAGATTGACGTAAAATTCGAATTGCAAACCTTTGCAATTTTGGAACATCAGTTCTGAATTGATCCCACTAAGAAACTGTAAGTATTAAGGCAACAAAAGTAGTGTTATAAACAAAAGTAGCTAATACTTGTAAAAAGTTTTGCTCTTTGTCAAATAACAATTGACATTCCAAAATCCCCAAAAGACTGCTTATAAAGCTCTATTTGTGAGCTTAGGATATCTTGCATCATCTCATAGGCAACAACTATTGTAATAGTTAATAGTATTCTCCTATTAACTTCAGCTTTCTTTGTAAAAGCTTGTCTGAAATAGACATTAGGATTCAAAAATGCCCCAACTGTAAACAACGAAGAGTAAAATTGTCCTTCCTATTTGTCACTGATGACTGCAAGATAAGGAGTATACAAAGAAGATCTATTTTTCAGATTGTTCTTGATTATTATCTTTGCCCTCTCCATGATATAAAAAAATAGCCTATTGTTTCCTTTTCATCACTATCAGTCAAAGGAAACACCCTCACCAAAGGCTTACAAACTAGGATAACAAATTGACATTATTCAGCATTAGACCTAATATGTTGAGATGCAACCCACTTATTACTTGTTAACATTTGTCTTAACTCTATCTTCATTATAAGAAAACACTGAAGTGATACAAAATTCGTTGCAAATCTTGTAACAGTAGGACGATACAAATTCTCACTATTGGTAAATTCCTTTCTTATGAAATTCAATACCCATACACGATTATAGATAAACTTGGTCGCCTTTTTGGTTTCCTACATAGTCTCATCAATAAAATGAAAATACACAATATTCCTTTTATTTTTTTGCATTAGGTCAATGCAATGTGCAGCATAAGAAGTCCAAAAAAAATTATACTTATTTTGTAACCTTCTTCTCGCCACTTTATATGCAAAATCATTGTCAGTAATAAACTGAACAATATTTCTAGCCCTATTTTATTCACAACTTCTTCGAATATCTCAAATAAGATATCAGTATTCTTAACAAGGCTAGATGCATCAATAGACTTTAAAAGCATTAAGTCATTTACAGAATAAACCAAAAAAATAATAATAGGCTTATGTCTTCTATTTTTCTAACCATCAAATATGATTGAACACCCATAAGTAGCTCAATCCATTCTTCTTTCTCACATATAACTTTTAATTTTAGAAACTAAGCAACTCAAAATTTTACCTATGTAGTCACCAATAGAAGGAGCTTAGTATCTTAAACCTTAAGAGGCTATAACATCCACTATAGGCTGATAATAGTAAAATTGGGAAGCATTAAATATTGCACCTGTATCATACCATCATGTAGCCATTGTCAAATCTACATTGTGAGCTGCATATCTTGATTGCATGACATTACAAATTGAAGGCTAACTCCAGGAGTTATTCATGGTACAAAAAATTAGGAGTTTGCCTTCTTTTTTTCCAAACATTAGATCCAGATGTAATATTCACTTCTTGCTGGGAAGGAAGACTACCACTACCACTACCACTATTACTACCATTACCACCTTCAACATTTATAGTATCATTATGAACACTAGCAAATGAACTTCCACTTCTAATTTCATAATTCAATCTCTCCCTTTTATCTTTCTCGTGTTGATATTCTTCAAGCAAAGTTTTCATTTGCCACTTCACATCATGACTTACTTTTTTACAGGATTCCACATCTCCTTTAACTTAAACTAAATGCTTCTTTAATCGTGTGATTCCTCCACCTCTTAAATGATTGTTACAAAACAAGCAAGCAGTATAGTTTTTCATATTGAGGACCAATGTAGCCTAAACCTAAGCTAGAATATTGTATCATCCTGAAGCGGTTTAATCAGAAGTACTTGAACTTCCTTTTGTTTATCTGTAAAGACATGTATCAAAATAAAGAACACATAATTTCATTACACAATACGCATGTTCATGTTATATAATATAACTCATTTTATATTATTATATCATACACAATTCAATTTCATCCAACACAATTCAATTTTATCCGATACAATTAATCAATAAGTCAAAAACCAACAATTCAAGTATTCAACATACACAGTTACACAATACTCATATCCATCTTATGTAATATAACTCATTTTATATGATTACATCATACACAATTTAGTTTCATCTAACATAATTCAATGTAAATATTTTCCATTACTTATATAAGTGGCATTGTAACATTATTAATATTGAAAGTGAGAGTTAAAACAATATCTAATTTAATACGAATAACTAAAAGTAACATAAGTAAACCTAATAAGTAAATAAAAGAGGTTGAAGAAATAAAGATAAAAAATTACTAACATGTAAAATTATAAGGAAAAGGAAAAAAAGTTAAATACTCAATTAGAAAGGACTCTTTTTGGATTAATCATTCATATGTAAGATTGTACTGCACTAAAATGCTTTGAAATTTTCCTTTATATATCTAGAGAAAATTGAGTAATTAACTTCTATATGTAAATATGTAAATGAGCTATCATAAGGAGGTCATTCCTCACTAAAAACTAAATTAGAAGTTGAATTGAATGACAAGATATAAGGGCTGAAAATGTTAACATAAAGTGTACATAAATATCAAGAAAACTACAGTAGGCCTAAATCTGGAATGGTTTGTATAATTATAATACTTCCAAAGTTTTGATGTTTCCCACTTTTTTTATAACTTAATAAAATCATTGTGGTATTTTTAGGTCAAAGCATTTATCATAGTCTTTCACGACTATCATATTGTTATGCTTTTCCACTTTGTCACTCTTTTTCAAACCCTCTCTTTTACTTTTCTTTCTCATTTCGATGCAAACAAATCACATGCTCTATGTTTACAAATCACAAATCAAAATTGTTAATGATATATAAATATATTTCCACATTTAGAACAAAAGTCATTCTTTTATCCATCAAGCCCTTTCATAAGTCATTATTACTCAATTCCAAACCACTAGATAAAACAACATAAACTAAACCACCAAACTAAATTCAATTTCATTCAATCCAAATTCCAATCTAAACTCTAAACCACCAGATAAAACAAAACCCGTTCATTTCATTCAATTCCAAATTCCAATCCAACCGTTTTCAAATTACAAATGCAATTCACGATTCAATTTCAAGTTCCTATTAGTTTATGCCCTTGCAGCTAATCAACTGGATGCAAATTAATGTATGACATTATTTTGAATTAATGAAAAGGCTTTATTTATCTTTATGTATTAATTTAATTAATATTTTATGTTTTAATATTAAAGGTAAAATCCTTGGAATAATTACCGTGTAATTGAAATTATGATAAGATCATAATTATGAGATTCAATTTACACTTATGTATTATTCCTAAATATTCCTAGTTGTAGTTTCATCAAGATAGAATATTATTGAAACGGTAAAACTAACACACATGTTTTTTCTTATAAAGAAAGTAATTGATCTCATAAATTAAAGTATAGAGATGTTTAAACTAATGTGAGGGTGATTATTAAAGAATAAGTCACTGAACTGATCCGATTATGAGAATTCCAGAAAAATATAATAAATTAGAACTGAGAAAATGGAGCAAACTGGTAAAATTTAGGACAAAACGGCCAAGGGAGGAGGCCGCATGCGCCACCACCGTGCGTGGGGAAAAAGTAACCGGATCGGGTTGCATCTTCCTCACCCGGAAACCTGGTATTCAGGTCGTTCGACCCGATTCGTGACTCGATTGAAAAATGGCCATATCTTCCTCAATTTTGATCGGTTTTCAACGAAATTGATGTCATTAGATTCAGAAGTGAATGATCTATCAAAGCCCTCAATCAATTTCAAGAAAAATGCTACTAGAAGAAATTCAAAAAAATCGAAGAGGAACATTTTTATGGGTAGCATTTTCGAGTTTTCGGTTTTAACACAAACAATAGAAAATTCAACAAACTTATCATACGTTTTTTACACCAAACCGAAACAAAACAACAAGAACAAAAGATTTCACAAAAAACAAATTAACAAAACCAAAAAACCCCATAAATAATTGAACATCTAATCTCAAAAATTACCCAAAATTAGCAGTCACAATTAGGGTTAAATTTGTCTTTGATACCAATTGAAAGAATAATTAAACGAAATTATTGATTAATGTCATGATTAGTCAAGACAATTATACTAACCCTATGATTGCAACATGCTAGATTCAAGAATTAGATAGACAAATACCTAGAAATTGAGGAGCAATTGAGTTCATTGTTATTTTCTGTGAAGCGGAGCGACAGAGATGCAGAGGATTAACTACTGCTATTCCAAACCTTGAAAAATGCACATACAGTTCTTAATGGGGCGGCTGTATTTAAGGTTGGCTAGCAGTAGGGCCTCCTATACACTATAAACATGGGTCAAGCCTACCCATTATAGCAAGCCCATGAATACAGGTCCAATGACACGTATGAAATCTTGACATCTAATTAATCAAGGTTTGTACAAAATTATATTTATTGTTTATTATGCTAGCCCACAAAATTAATGATAAAATTCTATCAGAAGGTTCTACAGTAAATAAATAAAACCAAACCATAGTTAACGATGAATGAATAAGCGAACAACATAAAGCATTCGGTTGACCATAAAAGAAGAAGAAAACAGAACTCGAAAAACATACCTAATGAAGTGAGACAGAGACCTCAAGGAGAAGGTTACGGTAGCAAACCTTGCAATTTAGTAGATACCCAGATGGATATAAACCTCAGAGTAGGGTTTGAGAGAAGAAAAACACAAATTTGACCGAAAACATGGTAATTACACATTAAAAAAAGAGAATATGATCCCTTTTTCGTCTATTTCAAAAACTCAATGCATTGCGAAGAGTGATGATGATAACCGAAGGCTTTTAGGGATTAGAGATAGTGTTTTTGCTTTCAAGGTTTCCATTTTTCGCCGCTTTTTCATTTCCTCCCAATTTTTGGTGCGTCGATCTTTCTTTTGGCGAGCATTTTCAAAAAATTTTAACTTTTCGCTCCAATTTTGAAAATCGTCACTAAATATTAACTTTTAGCCACGATTTTTACAATAGTAGCAAAAGAAAATATAACCAAAAGTCTATATTGTTGTAGTGAGCTGCTCCGATGTAGGACTTCAATCAAATTATCTAGAATATTAAACGTCTACGGAGGCTAGAGTAACAAGTTCCCACATTTACATTCAAATTCATCGTGCCTTCTAGTTAAGATGATAATGAAGCATTCATATTTCAGAGGAATGATGGATGATGATAATGTGTCGACCATGCAAGTGACGTCTTAAGGAGTTTCTCGAATAAGCTCAAACTTACCTTGTAAGATGGTGAGTGAAGAAGGTGAAGGGAAGCTTGGAAACATCCATCGTTTGCAGAAGGTTCTTCCCCTAGATCTGCTGTTGGTTCTTTGGTACAATGAAGCTCTGGATACCAACACGTATGTATGAAGTTGTGCATGCCTGAAACTATGCATATCATCCACGTGTTTACCTAGTAGTTGTACACTTGGTTAATTTTTTTTATTCCACCCAATCTTTTGGATTTCGTACCGTATTGATACCGGTATTTATATTTGGTATATAATACTAACCATATATCGGTCAGTACTGAAAATTTTGAAAAATATAAGGACTAAATTGTAAAATTTTTAAATTTTTTTGAAAATATAAACTCCCTCTCGCCATATTAGCCCCCTCCCTCTCGTCTTTTTTTCAAAACTTTTTTAATTTGTTATTTAATTAAACTTTTATTGTTGTGATTTTTTAATTTTTATTTTCAAAATAAAATAAATATTTTATTACTAATAATAATTATACATTAAATAAAAATTAAAAATAAAATTTAAATTTAAATTTATTTTAATCTTTTATATTATATTTATTAATAAAATATTAATAAAAATATTTTATTTTTAAAAATAAAATATTTAAAATTTATTATTTATAAACTACTATTTATTTTATATATTTTTAATTATTAAATCAAATTTTATTTGAAATATATATATTTTTAATATTTTTAAATTTAATTATATTTATTAATAACTATTAAATTAATTTTATAAATTAAATTAAATTAAGATATTTATAATTTTAGTAATAATTAATTTTAATTAATTAAAT
>JAOTAY010000002.1:8207953-8219516 GCA_025629805.1 Erythroxylum baracoense | reverse complement strand
ATGCTATGTTTTGTATCATGGACTTCATTAATTCGATTTAAGATCAATATCAATTCATATATAAACGAATATCAAATCAATTAAAAAATTCCTTTCTCTTTATTAATCAAAATAAAGTTTGTACAAAAGTGCTAAAGGTGATTACCTTTAGAGCACTACTCTAATAGGTTAGGGGTAAAAAATTATGAACTCCTAACACCATCTTTTTTCTACTAAACGAATTCATATGTCCCTTTAAATGAGATGTTCCACCTTTTAAACTCCTGGCTAACATATTCTAACAACACTAACATTTACCTTTTTTTACTTCATCCAATGATCTAGTCTTATTAAAGTGGTTCCAAATTTCACTTTTCAATTGAATTCGAGTTGGACTTCTAACTTCACTTAGTACGAGATTAGAATTTTTTACTTCTATATACTAGTATTGGATTACAACTCTACAATAAAAGAATATGCTTATCCATCTGAAACAATCAACATATATATTTATATGCCCAAAAGAGTAATTTAGACCATAACGTTTACACTAATATTTAAGTTGGACCCTAACATTCTAGAGCGTTCAACTTAAACCTTGATGTTTGCGAAATGTTGAAATTAGACCTTGATTAGACGGAAATATTGGAGGAGTTTAGTCTCCGTTAATTAAATGACATGTGGTAAATTATTTTTATAACATGTAATATTTAGAAATTTTTTTTATTAAAAGTAGGACCCATAATATTGATGATGTGGATTGTCCCACTTCTATTTAAATGTTTAGAAGTCTAAAACACTACATTTGGAAGCCTTCATTTAAACGCTACACCTGAGTTTGGAAGCCTAGTGGTGGAGATGCTTGGATTTTATAATCACTCTGTCGTAGTAAAAGATGAGAGCCTGCAATTGAAGCTGTAGTGCTAGAAGCAACAGATAAAATGGCAACTTTCGCCTCTTTTTGGTAACGAATCAGGGCACGTGAAGAGAAGTCAATGTGCCCAGAAAGTTAGAGAACGATTTTAGTGGACGAGGCTGTCAGAGATTATTGTCGAGATACGAGCATGGAAGTTGTCATCATTACTAAGTTTGTTGGACCAAATTTTCCATTTATATATACTATTATAAGCTTTTATATTACTTTTAATTAGGTGGCTTTCGTTTAATCAGTTCAGTGGATTGGGTTATGCTAAGAGATACCCTCAACTTGAAGCAGGAAATAAGTGAAACTAAAGATGGAGCAACATCATATTCAAAATCACTTCCAGTTTACAATAAAAAAGGACATGAATACAAATCTCCATTATCCTTCAAATCTTGAGTTTGTTCTGCTTCTACCAAACGAACACAGAACCTCAATTTACAGAATGTATACTTGACACCAACATGTTAAAAGTTTAAGGTAAATGTTTTTTAGGACTATGCCCAATCTTTGCACTCGAACCCTGTCTGAACAGCCTTTATCTTGCTCCATCTAGCAACTCAGAATGAAGATCCACCAGTTCAATTCTTTTCCCTTTTACTCTTCTAACAAAACTCTAAATGAACCCTCCTTCAAAGACATAAATTTTATGGACATGTGGCTTGGATTCTCTGAAAATCTCTCAATTTTTTCAGCTTATGATCATCTGGGAAAATATTCATCCTTTCCATCAT
Source organism: Erythroxylum baracoense (assembly GCA_025629805.1). Taxonomy (NCBI): domain Eukaryota; kingdom Viridiplantae; phylum Streptophyta; class Magnoliopsida; order Malpighiales; family Erythroxylaceae; genus Erythroxylum; species Erythroxylum baracoense. Next base: position 8,217,881 of record JAOTAY010000002.1, on the reverse strand, counting down.
TAGATCACAACAAATCATGAATGTTGACAAAAAGGAGTAATAATCAAAATAGATAATAGTTCTCCATGAAAACAAAGAACACAATGTTCTTGGATTTTTTTCTCAAAAGAGATAAAATGATAAAAACATGTTTTCCTATGAGATGGATCAGATTCCTGGCTTGGTTTCTCCAAAGAGAAAGATCACTCAGTTTATTCAGCTTCAATCTTTTGGGGAAATATTCATCACTTCCATCTTTATGTTAGTTTATTCCCTTGTAGCCAATCAATTAGATGCAAATTAATGCATGAAATTATTTTTATTAATGAAAACGTTTTATTTATCTTTATGTATTAATTTAATTAATATTTTATGTTTTAATATTGAAGGTAAAATCATAGGAATATTACTGAGTAATTGAAATTATGATGAGATGATAATTATTAGATTCAATTTACACTTATGTATTATTCCTAAATGTTCCTAGTTATAGTTTCATCAAGATGAGATATTGTTGAAACGGTAAAACTAGCACACATTATGTTTCTTTCTTATGAAGAGAGTAATTGATCTCATAAATTAAAGTATAGAGATACTTAAACTAATAGTTGGGTGATTATTAGAGAATAAGTCATTGAACTGACCCAATTATGAGAATTCTGGATGGAATATTACTTATGTGTCTATGGATTATCTCATAATGATGGTTGTATAATTGATCCTCAGACTTGAGATTACCAAGGTATCTAATATGGGAATTACTGTGTTTTGATGCTACTTATGAATCGTCCTAGGATAATTCAGTCGGTAGTAATTGGATACAGTATGAACCATATATAGATAGTTGAGTAAGTCAATATAGGATTCGTCACTCTAAAGTAATTACAGAGAATATTCTACTATTCTTGATTAGTAATGATTTATGGAATTCTCTGGCCAGAGTGAATTGATATTTGAAAAAGATGTTTTCAAATTTTAATTATAAATTAATTACTAATTAGCAAGAACGAACATGATTGGATGATAAGAGTAGACATTATTTCCATACTCAGTCCAATTAGAATATTGAATGACGAAAGGATTAAATTATACATCATAGTCATGCATGGACAGGTTAAATCAATCACTTTGACATTCCTGATATTTGCGTAATCATGACATGTTGCTAGACGCCAATTATAATTTAAGATTATGAATTGTTTAATTAAAGAATTAAAGATAAATTAAAAGAATTTTTAATTTATCTAATTTTAATTGTGAATTAGAATTGTCATTTATAATCATTGCCAAATTATTAAGAATCTAATGGATCACACATTAAAGAATAATTTGTGAAAGAAAAATCAATTTAATTAAGTTAGACTTAATTATAAAGTTTGAGAAACTTTAAGGATCAAATATGAAATATTTGATTTTATTATAAGTAAATTAATTATAATTAGAATTTGATTTTAATTATAATTAAAGAAATTTAATTTTAATAAAAGACTTTTTATGATTTTTCTATTTAAAAAGGGAAGAACAATAGAGAAGCTAGCACTTTTTTATCTTCTTCCTCTCAAATTAGTCTTGAGAATTGCTTTGTGGACACTATCAAAAACTGGACATTTGAACAGCTCGTGATTGATCAATCAGAAATAGCTTCAAAGTTTTTTTCAGGAAGAAAGTTTTTTTCAAGAAGACGAACAAGGTACGATTTTTAATTTGTTTTCATTTTATTCAAATTTATTCAATTATCGGGATTCGCTCGGAATTTATAAAATTGTTTGTTTTTCCACTATGTCCGCGATTCAATCACGGTTGAATTCTAATAGTTCCAACCATTCACAATCATAAATGCAATTCAGAAGCAGAAAAACCAATTAAAAATACACCAAAAAATTTCATAATGTATTTGCTTCAAGTTTTTAGGTCTGGTTGGGTCGGGTTTACATCTAGATCTAGATCTATTCCAGATCTGACAATTTCAGATGCGGTTGACGATTGAAAATATTCAGCGATAGATGATTGGAAGCTAGAAAGTATTGACGTGCACTACCGTGTGGAGGTGAGTGGTGTGGAGGAGGGCTGAACCTGAAATTCGTGCGGTGGTACCGTGAAGGTGGGTTGAAAGTCGTACGGTGGTGGCGTGGAGGAAGGCTGAAAGTGGTGTGGTGGTTCTGTCATCACTGGCGAGAACGAAAGAGAGAGAATGAAGAGTGTGTGAGAGAGAGAAACATAAAAATTCAAAGAAAAAGGAAACAGTACTGGCCGGTATATGACCGGTATTTTGAGTACCAACTGGTACCAATAACCTTAATACTGTTTCGTTTTCTGGCTGATACGGTACTAGCCAGTACGGAACGGTATTCAATACATTGAATATAATTACATTTATATTAACAATAAAATAAAAACGAAAATAAAAAATCACAAAAGAAGTAATACCAAAATTTCCTTTAATTTTCTATTTACGGTGGAAAAGTGTAGAATCATGTGAAAAAGGAAAAAACTAAACTTTTTTTTAGGAGGCGTCGTTACCTTCTTCGGAACAGATACTAAACCTAAAATTATTATCCAAGGATAACAAACTAATCAAAATCAGGAACAAGAACCAACAGCTAATATTCCCATCTTTAATAACAAACTGAGACGCATGCTTTGTTTGCCTTAGTTGGCTTCACAAGTAGAGATTGGAGTAGTATTATCAGAGACTGAAGAATCCATTAAAGTGTTCTTGAGATGGAGAAGAAAATCGAGGTGGTCAGAGCCGAGCAGATGAACAATGTAACAGAAGAGGTCGTGCTTGCTGATCAACCCTTCCATGAACAACTTCCAGTAATCCAAGAAAGCTTCGTACGCGTATTCGTTATCCTTCAATTGTTCCATCACAATGTTTCCCCAGGACTGCTTCATAATTAATCTTTCACGTACCCTCTGGCTATTGTTGTTGTTTGAGTACCGAGTTTAGAGCTGCCTGCTTATTTGCTTGCAAGGGCTACGTATTCATAAAGGGGGTTAGATTTTAGGAGGGTGTTAAACCCTAATATTGCTATATATATGGTATTCCGTTTCTCTTTCCGTTTTGGAGATAAATATTCCATACAGGTTACGTTTATTAGTAGTTTCCAACTTCTATTGTTTTAATCACAAATGAGATAACATACCTAACTAATTTAAGACGTAAATTTATTTGAGAAAAAAAAAACTCAATCGGCTTATGTGTATTCTTCAAAAGACAATGTTAACAGTAGTTTTTGGGGTCCAAGAAAATAAGTACCGTCAGCCTATCTGTGTTGAAAACTTGGCCCAATCCATGAGGTCAATCCAAGTTATATTCGAAATCCATGAAACATGTTAATTCTCCTTTTTATTTTATACTATTTTAAAATTTTGATCAACCATAGTTTAGCTTCAATAAAACAATACGATAGATTTCTTAATTAGGTCAACGTCCTCAATAAATATATTTTATTATTATTTATGGAGTTTTTATATCAAGATAAGACATAAACTCTATGATTGGATGACAGAAGTGACTATAGCCTTTTTCTTAAGGAAAAGACAGCCTAACCGAGTGTTGCATTTTCTGGTACTTGACCGATCAAATTTCTGGTACTTCGGTTCAAAGTGATGTTTATCAGTTCAGATTCTCAGTATAATTTTATTGTGAATAATCGGTCTAAACTAATTTAGAGACGGTCCAAATATATCCAATGGTTAAAACGACATTAGACTGAGTTGTTTATGGTGTTTAACATAAAATTATATAGAGGATCCATCGATGTTTATGAACAGAAAATGAAACATGCACTACGAGTGTGGCAACAAGCCCAAATCAGTATCGACACTTGGTAAGTATGTGTTCATTTACAAATTGTTTGCGACTAATGTTTCGTGTTAGATTACCAAGATTCTTCCGCTATATGGCTACGATACTGTTCTAGGGAGGAACGTAAACTCCACCGATGTACAGAAGCGGACAATGATTTCATATTTCTGGTATACTGTTCTAGCCTTCTAGGGAGGAACGTAAAGTCCACCGATGTACAGAAGCGGACAATGATCTCATATTTCCTGTAGTAGTGGAAGAATCTTGGTAACCTAACACGAAACATTAGTTTATACAAATTTTCCATTTTAATCTCCCTCTCCCTGTTTCAATCTCTAATCTATCAGTATACTTGTTATTTGGAGTATTTCAATATGCTATGCTCCATGCTGAATATAAAGTTAAGAAGACTGCAAGTCTATAATAAAAAAATAACGAAATGAAAATGAACGGGAAGATTAAGACTGATTTCAGTAAAAGTTTATTAAACACAGGAATGCATGTTTGAAGCAAACCAAATCTTCGGTGCGCGAAAGAGTGTTTAATTTTATCCGCAAGGTAGGGATTGGTTTAAGAACAATTTACGGAACAGTACTAAGAAGAAGGTAGACACATCTGACACAAGAAAGCAATTGCAGATTCTTATTCTCACACAACGGGCAAATACACGAACGGCAGGAGTAGCACAATTTCTTACATACCCTCCGGTTTTCTTTTCCCCCTTCATTATTCCTTTCGTGTACACACATAGTTAAAATAAAAATTAAAAAAAAAAGAAAAGGAAAGGTGAAGAACACGGAGCGAAGGTCGAGTTTTGAGTTGAGACTATAATTTACAGTCCACTAGACTCAAAAGACTTGGTTAAACCAAAAGTGAGAGCCATAGCCACCCATCCTCCAACCACAACTCTAAAAGAAGACTTAAGAGGGGGTGCCTTCCCTAACACAGCCCCCAACCACCCAAAGATCACCAAAGCCAAGCTCACTGCTGATATTACCACCCCTAACCTCACCTTATAATCCCTTACGAACGAAGCAGCTAATAAGGGCACCATTGCACCCACTGAAAATGCAAGCGCTGAAGCTGCAGCTGCTTGTAGTGGGTTTGGTAAACTCTCCTTTTCATCATTTCCATCTTTTCCTTTCTGTTCTCTACTCTGCACATCGCTTCTTTGTTTATCTCTTTTTATCTGGGCCAACTCTATGTCCAACTGTGAGTACACTGACACAAACTCCCCTATCGCCATGCTACAAGCTCCCGCGACCAACCCGGCGAACCCTGTTAATATCATGGCCTTAATATCTTGTTTTACTGCTCCCACACCCATTATAAGTGATGCGGTGGAGACTAGACCGTCGTTGGCTCCCAGTACGGCGGCTCTTAACCATTGGGCTCGTTTTGAGTAGTCGAACTCATCCTTTGTTTCAGTTTCTAGGGTTGCTTGCTGCTCAGGGTCGATGACAGGGAGAGCATATTTGGCGTCGTTGAGGGATGCAAGGTTGCTCGCCATGGAAACAAAAACAAACAAAGGAAACGATCAGAATTCAGAAGTAAGAAAATTGCTATGTGAAGATGATGATTAGCGAAGTGTGGAGGACACACGCCCCCAGTAAGGGTATTTATGGAGGAGAATCTTTGATACGGTGGAAGGCAAAAGTGGGGTATGACCACTCATGGAAGAAACAGTACTTTTCTGATCAGAAAATTACCTGTGGGCTATTGCCGTGTATTTGCCCAATAATCAGGCTTGGTGATTGTGGTAGTGTAACCTGTTCATTAATAACCACGACTGTTATATATATATATATAAGAACAGATTAATGTCAATACTCCTCCAAAAAACTGTTTAAGGTTTATTCGCTAGGATTCAGTATTTTCTTCTGCTGTCAAGGACTAACAACAACTTTGATTGATTCTCACAAGTTTGTATAGATCTTTAAGCCATACTACTATGTATGTTAGTTAGCATGCCTATACGCTTTACGGCAATTATATTAGACAGGTTATCAGCTCATGAGTAAAGCATGACAATTGAACTGAAAGGAGAAAACAAGTCTTGCTACTTTACGTACATAATTCCAAATGTGTAGCAAAATAAAGAAAACAGAAAAAAGAGAAAGAAACAAACGCGCTTGTTATTTATTTAATTAATTAAAAACAACTGTTTGTTAGATATAACACTAAAAAAAGTTAATGATTTATTTTGATCAGTTTGTATCTTTATCCGGAGTGGTTAATCTTTCGAACTAATACGGCAGTTATGTATAATTTTCCTATTACTTAATTAGGTACACTTTCTTACTTCACTTGAATTTTCTAGGTTTAGTACGTTACATACAACACGTTATAGAGTAATTAATCACTCTACTTTGGGATATTATCAGCCTATCAATCAAACAATTTGTTGGTTTTAGTATATGCAAATGTGTAGCTGTAAAAATTAATAGTATTTTTTTATATAGTTTTGCAAAGAGAATAGCCTAATGATTTTATTAATAGAGTGGATTTATGATTTTTCTCCAAGCTTAAAAAAGTGCTGAATAATATGGACCTATGAGCTAAAATTAATGTTACATTAGATAATTTTACTCAGTACCAAGAGAATTTCAACATTAAAAGAATAAAGGAAGAGTAAGCCTTAGGTGGTTCTCGTGTTAGATCTTACGCTTGACCACGGTACGGTACTTGACTGATATCAAATGGTGGGATTAACCCACTTGCAATGTGAATCAAACTAGCGAGAATAATAAAAGCTATTAAAAATCAAAGTGGAATATAGTGCACGGTAGGCCCTATACAACAGTCCAAAACACAGATTCCTTTACCTTGACCACAGGAAAGTGTTAATCTTTATGTTATACCTAACAAGGGATAATTATTTGGCTTAGTTTTATGGCAGCCAAAGATGCTTTAGGTGATTTTTATAGGCTATTACCGCTTCTTTAATTTCCTAGAACCTATCTATTCTTGTGATTGGTGAAGAATTTTGAGAATGGAATGCTGAATTGGAAGGCACCTGATGAAAAAAAGGATAACATTAGTAAATTGAGAGGGAGTGTGGTTTCCACACGAATGCCACCATCCCCACGTTACTTAATCCACCAAATTAATGCCATTGCCACCATCTCGCATTACTTTTTTTAGCAACCAAATCATACTTGGCTCATGTTGGAGAAGTCTCTCCCTCGTCTTTTCATTTTCAACATATTCCACTTCAATGGGACACCATTTTATCTTTAAACTTCTAAGTTTTATTAATCTTCTCTAATGGATCCCTCTAATCTCGCTACTTTTTCAAGTCTATATCCGTTTTAGCATACTTTTTTTCCGGCATAATTCAAATCATATAAAGTGGTAGTTGCATTGTCGCTTAATATAATGCCAGTTGCCCGTCTACTAGTGTCTACAGCTCCAATCTGGATTTTGAAATTTTAGTTTAAGAGTCTGTTGTTTGATTTTGTTTTTGTTTTTAACTATAAGAAAAAAATTATTTGTTCAAGTTTATGGTTTTTATTTTTATTTTTATAATTTAAAATTTTTATTTTTATTTTCTACTTTTGTTTTTTTGTCATAATCTAATTTATTATGAACTAAATATATTACTTAGTTATCAAATATTAATTACTAATAAAATTATGATAAGAATAATTTAATATATTTTAATAATTAATTTAGAACTTAAAATAAAATTTATTTAGCAATTTTATTTTGAATTAAAATGTCTTTAAAATAAATAAATTTCAAATAATGAAATAGTTTTAAAATATTTAATTGTAAACAAGAAAATAGTTTAAATAATTAAAATACATATTAAAAATAAGTACTAATTTATGAATTAACTTTTACAAAAATTTAATTATTTAATTAGCAATTTTAATAAAATATAATAAAATTTTATAAATAAATACTGTAGAAGATAATAAAATAAAATTCTTTACTTAATTGATTCATAAAATTATTTTATTTCTAAATTTTATTTAATATTTATTTTATCATCAATAATAAAAGTGTAATGATACTAAAGTTAATATATAATCAAACTAGTTTTCATTTTTGTTTAAAAATAGAAATAAAAAAACTAAAACTAAAACTAAAACTAAAAATTACAACAAAAAATAAAAATAAAACTAAACAGCTACTAAAATTATTAAACGCAAAATTGGGTCAATACTAAATATTCTTCTTCTTCTTTTTCTTAATAAGTGTAGTTTTAGTTCTTAATTTAGCTATATATATATATATAACAAAATTGAAAAATCTCAATTTCGGTCCTTGTGTTTAAGAATTTTAATTTCAACACAAACATCTCCATTTAAATGGGAATAGGTATATTCCTTGAAAACGAAAACTACATTTGATAACAAGCATTTGTGCCTTTCAGCATCGACTCAAAAGATTTTTTGTTGTGGCAAAGAATTGGTGCCAAATAAATATACTGATGGTGGATAGTATGAGTATCCATTTAATTGTTGGTATCTGCTTCAACTATCGTAGCAAGTTCCAGTAACTTCAAAGGTAAAGGGTATATCTTTAAAAATAAAAAAGTATACGAGGATAATAAAAAGATAGATTTCAGGTAAAAGAAGTATGTAGAAAGCATATGATTTCACCTATGAAAAACAACAAATTAACTCATAGGTAATTTTTGTTAAGGAGGATAGGACCAATTGTCTAAGTATTCAATCTTATTATTTTATTATCTAACAAGATATTAGAGCCTTTAGTAATTTGTATTACGATGATTATAAAGTTTACCTACTAACTCGAAATTAAAACAAGTTGGCTTGATCGTTTTGTTTTGAAGACTAAACTTCGAACTTTCGAAAAAGATAATTGTTTATTATCTGTTAGGGGTTCGTATAAATTTTAAATATTTTTATGTAATGAATAAAATAAAATATTATTTTTATTTTTAATATTCAAGTTTTATAGAGAAAAAAATTCTCTTGATTTTAATAATTGATTTTATTTAAAATCATATTAGTTTTGATTAAAATCAATTTTAAAAAAACAGATCGGACATTAAACCTGTCAAAAGAAAAGTTTAAGATTTAAAGATTCAATCGGTATTAAACTGCTATAAAAAGACATATAATAAACAAAAAGTAAAAACTACAATAACTAAAAATAAAATATTTTATTGAAATAAAAGAATATACCAATGTCTATTATTGTATAATGACCTAATAATAAATCCAATTTAATAATTCAAACTAAATTTGAATCTAACATAAAAATTAGAATAATAATAAAATCAAAATTATATTTTGAAGGAAGTTATATCTCATCATCATCAAAAGTTTCAAATTATTAGTCGCTATATAAAAAATTCATAAATCATGATTTCTTCTAAAGTATTGACATCAACTTCTTCTATTTCATTCAAATAAATTATAATTTAGTAATGTATAAAATTATTCTCTATTGTAAATTTGTAATATATTATACCTTTAAGAGATAACATATTCAAAAGTGTCTAATCTTTTAAGATTTTTCAATTCAGTACCTAAGTTTTTTAAATTTTTAATCGAGTGATCAACCTTTTAAAACCTTAACAATTCAATTCAAAAGATTATTTTTGATGATGTGACATGTCTACTAAATGTCACGTAGATGTCCATCTATTAGTCACATAAGCAAAAATTAATGTTTTGAACTAAATTATTAAGGTTTTAAAAAATTGGTCACTTATTGAAAAGCTTGGACACTGAATTAAAAAGTATCAAAATGTTGAGCACTTTAGGATTAGTTATCCCTACTTTTAATATTAGATATGATCAAAATAAGATATCAACTAATCATTGGTAGATATTTTGAATTAATTCGTTGTAGTAAATGCTTTTTCTTCATATATCGCCTTTTTAATTTGATTATAATCAAGATTAGGCGATGGTTATTCGTCTTTGATCCAAAAATCAGTAAGGAAAACATAGTCAATATCAATTGGATCGTACCTTCTTCTTACTAAACGCTTTGAATACATAATAAAAAAATTATAAAGTCAATAATAAAAATAAAAACAAACCAATAAAATACATGTTGTAACATCCCGTTCTCATACTAAGGGTTAGGACCCGAAATTTCAGTACATATGAGCTCAAAGAGAGATTAAGGAAATGCATTTTCTTGCTCATGCAT
>JAOTAY010000002.1:8165588-8193711 GCA_025629805.1 Erythroxylum baracoense | reverse complement strand
AGAAACGAAAAATCACGAAAGGAAATCAAAACAGGTGTGATTTTGATATATTTCTTGTTTTATGTTTCGATTTAATTATGTTAATATTGATTCTGTGAAAAATTTTAAAATTATTTCCGCTGAGCTTAAATTAGATCTTGCGTATTTTTCCCAACAGTAAATTCATTCACAAAAGGTAAAAATTACAAAAAGAAGTGATAATCATGTATGTACAAATTGGCTAACTTCAAAATTCCTTAACAGCACGTTCACTGTTTATATTCTCATTAGCTACTGATGAGATGAGATGTTGATAAAACTTTGTCAAAATACTTATCCTTAGCTTGAGATAGAAGTCCATCCAGGTGAAACTTACTGTAAAGTTTGGATTTTCCAAATATCTTAGTGTTTCTCACTATCTATATGAAATGTACAAGCATTGCAAATCCAGCCTTGAACACTTTTAGATCCTCCTTGCCTTTCCATTTTAACCCATTAATCTAATACAGATAGTCTTCTCAACTGAGGTTCATTTCCTGTAGCTCAAATAAGTTGAGAAATTTTTTCTATTGTGGACTTGTGTGGTAGCACTTGTAAAAGATATGGTCAATTGATTCTCCCTTGCTGACATATACAGGATAAAACTTATCTGAGATTTGAAATTTTATCCTGTTTTTGGTATTTAGCTTTAGTCTAGCAGCTAACTAAAGTATGAAAGAGTGTGCCTGAGCTGTTCCAGAACTCCATATCAGCTTGTGAAAGAAGAAAGTGAATATTTACATGACTGAGCAATAAACTTGTGAGATTTATGTAACTCCTATCTAACTTCATCCTCTTGCCTTAGATTAACTGAATTATCTGGCATACAATCTATTATTGGTTTAATTCCTCTCCCTGCATGAAATGGCCAATACCAAGTGTCATTGCTAACAAATAGGTGCATTTTGGTGTTTTCAGGGATTAATCGTGTTAGAGCTGAAAAATGTCGAGTCTTGCATAAAGGTCCAAGAGAATGTCAATTATCAAACCAGAATGTTGTGCCTTTTCCATATATAATGTAATGCTTGATGTAAGATTGCATAAAAGATCTCGTGCATAATATTTGTTGAAAAGTATAGGATTGAGTACTTTTTTTATCCACATACCAAATGCTTCCTTCTTTGACATGAAGCATGTGCACCCGTTTTACCCAAACACTCTCCTTATCATAACAAATCCTCTATAGCTTTTAACTAACAAGACCTTGCCCACTCTACTAGCTAAGTTGATACCTAATCCACCATATTCTTTGGGTAAACAAATGACACTTCATTTAACCTTGAAAGTCTTTTTACCACTGATATTTTGTCTATGCCATATGAAGTCTCTTATACGTTTGTCTATCTTTTTCAATACTCTTGTAGGTACTGCTAAGCGTGAAAGCCATTAGATGTGTACGTTATTGAGAATGGATATAAATAGTTGTAACCTACCTTAATAAGACAAAAATCTATTACTCCAGGTAGTGATTCTTTTATGAACTTTATCCAGTAGAGGTTTACATTCGACTTCATTTAGCTTCCTTGTGGAAATGGGAACACCCAAGTACTTAAAAGGAAACTGTTGTATTGAAAGCCCTGCATCAATTGTCACCCTAGGGGAGTCCTCTGAACTTTGTTTGGAAAGGTAAGTAGAACTCTTTTAAGGCTTAAACCTCAGACCTGATACTTCTTGGAATCTTAGCAGAGAGGTTAAGATTACCTCTATTGAAGTAGAGTCATTAGCATATAACACGAGTAGATTTTCTACAAAATAAAGTTGAGTGATATTGAACTCTTGGCAATAATAATGATATCTAAAATTTGAGCTTTCATCAATATATATATGTATGTCAATCTCTAAAGAACTTCTATAGCAATAGTGAATAAGTAGGAAGAAAGGGGATCTCACTGCCTAATTCCCTTAGCTGTATGATAAAAATGAGTAGGTTCCCCGTTTATTAACACTGAATAAGAAACTATTAATATGCAAGAATAGATCCAGCTAATGAACTTGCTAGGATAGACAAAAGCATGGAGAGCATTAATAATAAAACCCCAATCAACTGTGTTATATGCCTTAGTGAAATATATTTTGGGAGTATAACTTCTAAAATGTTCCTTATGAGTATAGTCTTTGAATAATTCTTGAGCCATCATTATATTGTCACCCATTCTTCTCCCTAGAGCGTATGCACCCTGACTATGATTAATAATACTAGTAGAGTATTTCTCAATCTATTGGCAAGGATCTTAGAAGTGATCTTGTATAACACTTTCAACATGATATTGGTATATAGTTATTCAACTTCTTTGGGTGACTTATCTGGATGAAATGAAAATAGCACGTCCTTTATTTCTTCACCTGTGACTTCCCTAAGTAGTGTAGATTCTTGTTCCTATTTGATGGACCCAACCATTCGATTGATTAGGCAGCTAAGAAGGCTTACAGTGTGAGTAGATACCCTATTTATTGCTTGAAAGTGACTTTTGGCCACTCGTTTGAGTTCTTCTTGGTCATTTATCTTCATACCATTCTCATCCTCAAGACAAACTATCTTGTTTATGTTTCTCCTGCCTTGAATCACATTGAAAAAAACATTTGGAATTTTTATCCCCTTCTTGCAACCATTAGATTCCAGATTTTCGTTTTAGTTACTCTCGATATTCGTCAATGATCTGTAAGTAACTACACAGTTCATATTTCTCTTTCTCCAAGAGTGAGGAATTAGTAAGATCCTTGGCTAAAAGCTTTTGGGTCTAAGACAGATTCTTAAAGGCCTGTTCTTTACTGAATTTCAAAGGATTTGTATTAAGCTTAGTGAGCTTAACGCATTTAGCTTTAATACATTTCAATATTTGGACACATTGGAAAGTCTTAAAACCCTACACATTCATACCAATAGCATTTGCAATGATTAAATCAAGTTGAAAGTGTTTGAGTAGGGAGTTGAAGAACCAGAAAGGTGATCTTCGTTTAAAGGAGCTCCCATTGATGCATATTCAAATAAGAGTATCATTAGAAAATAAAGGTTCCTCAAACACTGCATAGCTTTCAGTTACTTAATTAAGCCAGTTATTATTTACTAAGCACCTATCCAGCTTTCTTTGAACATTTTTATTACCCCTATGGTGATTGTTCCACGTGAATATAGGCCCTTGATATTTTAGATCAACAAGTCCCAAAGAAGAAGTTAAAGAGGTCAGTTCTTTAGTATTCACATAAGTAACCTTCCTAGTCCCTAAGGCTTCAGAAGAAGACAATAAGCAGTTAAAATCCCTATCACCATCCACGAGACTGACATGTTTAGATCAATATCCTGTAGGTCTTTCCACAAGCTAACCATTTGAAAATCCCAATTAGCAACAGAAACCATAGTTATAGCTATAGGAATGCCCAGTGACTTTAAAATAAGTTCACAATGCAATAGTTGATTAGTGCAATACTAGCTAGAGAGAGCAAGATAAGTTGGATCTATTGCGACGATAATCATTCCATTAGGATGCTTAGTATGATTGTTTAAGGATTTCCAATATGCTAGAATAAACTTCAGCCCATTTAGAAAATTTTCCTCTTTGATCTTGGTTTTGACCAAACCAGTGAAACACAACTAACTAGCTTGAAGATAATCCTTTAAAGCTAGTTATTTATTAAGACAATTTAGTCCCCTGACATTCCATATTGTGCTAATCATTAAGTTTGAGAGGACTTAGTCCTTCTCCTAGTGTTTCAAATTTTAGTTCTCGTTGCCTGCCAATCTTCCTATTGAATACTAGTTTCACAGCTGCTTTCTTTATAAACAATATTTACAACCCTTAGGGTAGCTAATCTATCAACGTTCGTGACTACAGTTACCTCATGACTGATTGTTTAAATGTTGTTTCCATTCACTATTTCTTTGGCCTTCTTCTGCTGATTCTAAGACTTAGCCTCTTGTATAATGTCTTCCACATCGTTCTGTTGGATTCCAGCAATCTCTTGCAACTGATTTTCCACATTATCATCTAATTTAGCACATTGCATGGAGGTTTCAGAGGATATCTTAAACTTGCTACCATTCTCTTCAACATAACTAAAATTGTCATTAGATGCTGCAACTGGATCCTTACCAATCTAAACAATTCCTACTTCAGATACTTCCATGAGACTACTTTGTGTCTTTCCCAAATTCACTGGATTAGTCATTTGTAGAATTACTGCATTTCCCACATCACAATCTACTTACTTTATTTTGGGTGCCCTTGATTGTTGTTTACTTTCATTGACTACCTCATTAATATTCCTCTTAGGGATCCACATTTTGGTACCAGGTTTCATATATGGCTTCCATAAATAGGCTAACACAATTTTGGCTTCCACTAACTCTCCACCAAATTGAACTTCATGATAGGGATACTATTTGACATATTCTACTTATGCTCCACTTCAATGCACACCTTAGCATAACTATCTCTTTTTATATTAGTAGTATTGTCATCCATAGCTAAAGGAGTTCCAGTATAACTAGCCAAATAACTCAAACCCTCAGATGACAAATATTCAAGAGGGATTTTATGCATGCTCACCTAAATTGGAATAGATTTAATCTCATTTTTGTCTAGCTTGAATCCTAATTCCCATTTTCGTAAAAACAATGGCTTACCTTCAATGTGTCAGGGCCTCATATCTAGTACTTTGCCTTCTGTTTCCTCTGAAGAGAACCGAAAGATGAATAGTTCATCTTTGGTTATAAGTGTGGATTAAAGACCCAACTTCTTCCAATTGGTGTCTGTGCAATGTTGCACTATTGGCAATGCAATTCTTTTCTCAAGAAAATACCTACTTGCGGGTTTTCCACTTACTTGCTCCCTTGAGAGGAATGTTTGTCAGAGGAGATACAGGTCCATCCTTTGCACTAGCAATATAGTGAAGCTTCTCGAAAGTGTTTGGGTCTCCCACTACTAAGCTCTAAGTCGATTTATGAGGTTTTGGGGAAGGTGTTTGTTAGGATGTTGAGAGAGGAGGAAACTCCTCACTCTCTAACATAGGGGTGGAATCGGGTGACATTTACTGAAATAGTAAAATGTTAGACCTGTGTGTTAGATAATTTAGGTAAGATATCAAAGAAAACAAGTAGTAAAATAAAGAATCAGTGGGTGACAAAGGAAGGGTGAGAGAAGAAAGTTCAAATGAGGAAGACGATCCATGGAAGAGTAGAGAGAAGGAAGAGAGAAATCGTAGTGAGAGAACCCATTATAAGACATTTCATCTTGAAGTCATTCCTTAGGTAATACTGTTTTGAATTTTTTAGCTATGTTGCTATGATGATCTTTCTTCTAATGAGAGTACAATTATCTTGTGTCTACCAAAGACTAAATTCCATTCCATAGATAAGTTCATAATTGACACTTAAAGAAGAGGTGTTCATGGGATTAACCTTTTTAATTACAAAGAACATATATAGTAGTAAAAGGTTAAGAAAGTTTTATCTTATCCCTAGTGAATAATCTTTCTAATTTCCAACCATAAGATGAAAGAGACCCTAGGATTTTTTGGGGAAGCCATATTAGATTCTTTCACTCCACCTACTATTTATTATCAATGAACATATCCCAACATGAAATATGAGTGAATTTATCTGATATATTTTTCAACTAGAGAAACTTGTCCTTTGAAAGATGGTTGGGTGATAAAAAGGGACAAAGTTAAATATATTACTAAAGCCTCTAGAGAGAGGAGAGCACCATGTGTTATTATAAATGATAGCTAAAACTTTACAGTTTTTAGGTATGGCTCGCACCAAAGAGGTAGCATTTAAAAAGTTGGAATTGATCTAAGTGGATGCCAATAGTCATACCAAAAAGAAGTGTTTGCTCTATTCCTTATCTTAACCCTTGTTTAAGGTATGATATTGTCTCTTGTTTTGAGAATTAATCTCGTAGTCCATAAGCCAGAGCTTTCCCAATGAATTTTTTATGAGTTATCTCCTTTCAAAAATTAGGAATGAATCTACTACTTAAAGGAATTCTTCATCATTGAGCAACTTGCATATCATTTTCCCCAATAACACCTTGTTCTAAACCCTGACGGATTTGATTCCTAGCCTTCTATCATTGGAGAAGACCTCGTATCTTCTAACCTTAGCTTTAGAGAAGTCTTCTCTCTTCCCAATCCAAAGAGCATTCTTCAACATCCTTTTAGTCGCTATATTCTAACTGATGTAGATAGGCAAGTTTGAGCATTAATAGACATTAGTACTAGTAATAACTAAATTAATTAGCATACCTATCTTAGCATGACTTACAAACTTATTGTTCTATATTCCCTTTCTTTTATAGATAGTCGCATGTAGAGTCTAATAGTCCTTATGGTTTAGCTTTATGATAGTAATGTAAAAATATATGAACGAATAAAACAAATACAAAAAAATACCAATGAAATTATTTAGGTAAGTGTACCTATCATTTCTGTAGTATAATCTAAGTGAATTGATTAATGATCCCATAAAAACAAAGACTACTAGTGACAACTCTCTTTCTATTTTCTAATTTTAAAAAGATAATGATTGATTTGAAAGAAAATAAATAAATAATTATAACACACCAAAATAAAGTAAGAAGGTTAAAACAACTTATGAGTAAACTAGATCCAAGTAAGATATTCCCTAGAACTTATCTATGCTTTGAATTTACTTTGACTTAATAATCAATTCTAACTTCTTAGATCGGTAAGAATCCCTAAGTTACAACTATACTCTCTTGAGCAAAGTAGTCCCTAGTCGTAAATTTATTTGACCAAAATCTCTTTCTATTCAAAATAACCTAAGAGCCTGTTTGGTTGGACGTTAATTAATGGAACGGAACGGAACGGAATGGAATGAAACGGGAGGGAACAATTTATAATGAAATGGAATGTAATATAGTGAAAAGTTGTTTGGAAGAAATGAAAGGGTTTATAATATAATGTAGTGAAACATTATTTGGAAGATGGATGTAATGGAATAAAATGTATAATAAATGACTATTATATCCTTGATATTAAAATGATTGTTGCAAGAGGTTTAACACTATGATTTTAAAACAGAAATCATGTCCAATTAAAAAAATCACGCACAACTGTGACAAATAATTTTTATATATTTTCTATTTTAAAATAATAAAAATTTTAATAAAAGTTTTATTGTTTTATTATGAATTATATAAATTTTATTATTAATTATATAAAAATAATATTATTAATTTATAAAATTTTTATTAATGAAAATAGAAAATATATAAAAAATTATTTTGCAATTGTTTATATGTATTTCTATATAAATAAATAATTTTTAAATATGAATCACATATAATATAATAAAATTTATTAAATAATTAATAATGATAATTTTATACAATTAATAATAAATTATATATAATTAATAATAAAATAAAAATTTTAATAAAAATTTTATTAATGAAAATAGAAAATATATAACAATTTATTCTTTAATTGTATTTATATATTTCTATATAAATAAAAATATAAATAAATAAAATTTAAATATAAATCACATATAATAGAAAATTTTTATTAAATAATTAATAATAATATTTTTATATAATTAACAATAAATTGCATATAATTAATAAAAAAATAAAAAAATATAACAAAATTTTTATTAATAAAAAAGAAAATATATAAAAATTATTCTTTAATTGTATTTATATATTTCTATAAATAAAAAATTTTAAATATAAATCACATATAATAGAATAAAATTTATTAAATAATTAATAATAATATTTTTATAATTAATAATAAATTATAAAAAATTGCAAAATAATTTTTTATATATTTTCTATTTTCATTAATAAAAATTTTATTTTATTAAAAAAAGTATTTTATTATTAATTATACATAATTTTTTATTAATAATATAAAATATGATTATTAGAGTAAGGAGAAATAATATACAAATATTATTAATTATATAGAAGGGGGTTAGGGTTATAAGAAATAATTGGTATTAAGAAAAATTTTGAGGGTATATTAGATAGTATGTATTTATTAGTTTACGTTCCATCCTAAACTCTCCGAATCGGAGGTTTCTTATTTTCACTGTTTAGGATGGAATGGAACGTAACATGAAACTCTCCGCTTCTATCCCATTATGTTCCATTCCATTCCATTATGAAACCCTCAACCAAACGATAGAAGTGTGTTACGTTTCGTTTCGTTCCATTCTATCACTAACCCTCTAACCAAACAAGCCTTAAGGGCCTGTTTGGTTGGATGTTAATTAATAGAATGGAGTGGAATATAACGGAACGGAATGGAATGATTTATAATGGAATGGAATGTGATACAGTGAAACATTGTTTAGAAGGGATGGAAGGGTTCATAATGTAATGTAGTGAAATGTTATTTGGAAGATGAATGGAATGGAATGGAATGTAATGTATAATAAATGACTATTATATCCTTTATATTAAAATTATTATTGCAGGAGGTTTATTATTTTATTGTTAATTATATACAATTAATTATATAAAAATATTATTATTAATTATTTAATATATTTTATTTTATTTTATTTTATTTTATGTTATTTATATTTAAAAATAATTTATTTATATTTTTATTTATATAGAAATATATACCAATAATTAAAGAATAATTGTTTATATATTTTCTATTTTCATTAATAAAAATTTTATTAAATTTTATTATTAATTATATAAAAATATTATTATTAATTATTTAATATATTTTATTTTATTTTATTCTATCCTATGTGATTTATATATAAAAATAATTTATTTATATTTTTATTTATATAGAAATATATACAAACAATTAAAGAACAATTTTTAAATATATTTTCTATTTTTCATTAATAAAAATTTTATTAATTTTTATTTTATTATTAGTTATATACAATTTATTATTAATTATATAAAAATAGTATTATTAAATATTTATTATATTTTATTTTATTCTATTCTATGTGATTTATATAAAAATAATTTATTTATATAGAAATATATACAAACAATTAAAGAATAATTTTCAAATATATTTTCTATTTTATTTTATTATTAATTACATACAATTTATTATTAATTATATAAAATTATTATTATTAATTATTTAATAAATTTCATTTTATTATATTATATGTGATTTATATTTAAAAATAATTTATTTTTATTTTTATTTATCTAGAAATATATACAAACAATTAAAGAATAATTTTTTATATATTTCTATTTTTATTAATTAAAATTTTTTATTTTATTATTAATTATATGCAATTTATTATTAATAATATAAAAATAATATTATTAATTATTTAATAAAATTTATTATGTTAAATATTATCCTATTCTATTTAATATAATATTATGATTTGGTCACAGTTGGTATTACGAAAAATTATTGAGGGTATATTAGGTAGTTTGTATTTATTAGTTTATGTTCCATCATAAACCCCCGAAATCGGAGGTTTCTTATTTTCACTGTTTAGGATGGAATGGAACGTAACATGAAACCCTCCGCTTCCATCCCATTCTATTCCATTCCATTATGAAACCTTCAACTGAACGATAGAAGCGTATTATATTCCAATCCTCAACCCCTCAACCAAATAGAGCATTAGGGACTGTAAGAGAAAAAGAGGAACACATGCTAAACCTTACCGAAAACTTGACCTTCAATAGAAAACTTTAATAAAAAAGATACGATTAAAGGATCTTTCATAGGTTGAGGCTCTCTCAGGCCTAGGCTAAGCCAAAGCCTGAAACTAGCTCGAGGTTTCCTGATAAAAACCCGAGCCTGATCGAACCTGAGACCCCTCGACCCAGTCAGGGCAAAATTACTATTTTCTAAGAAAAGGCAAAAAGACATCTTTTTGCTTTTACCATTACCCGTCGAGCCTCGGGCTAATAAAACCAGGCTTGAGGCCCAGCTCGACGTCAGTCAATCAACGAGTCAAGCCGGGTCCAAGCGCCTTTGCTAACCTTATCTATAGATTTTTTTGAACCTTTTCCTTTGATTCTTTTGTCTTGTGTTTAGCCTAAACACTTTTACCTATAGTACTTGCTTCTTATTTATTTTAGTTAAGTATTTTTCTTCCCTCTTTTAATTGCTTATTCGTTTTATTATTTATTCGTCTTCTTTTTTTGTCTTTTTATTTATTTTATTTTATTTTTATTTTTATTTTTATTTTTATTCTTTACCTTTTGATATTTATTTATTTATTTATTTATTTATTATTATTATTATTATTATTATTATTATTATTATTATTATTATTATTACCACCACCACCACCACCACCACTACTACTACTATACTACTACTATCGTCCTCATCATAATCATAATCATCTTTATTTTTATTTTTTTATTTTTATTTCTTTATCATGTTATTTTGATTTTGATTTTGATTTTGAATTTCTTTATTCTTATTTTATTTTATTGTTATTTCTTACAAAGTTATTTGTTTATATTTTTTTCTTTATTTTCTTTATTCTTATTTGCGTCAAAGAGTTCTAAATTTTTTTCTTTTTTTTTCTTTTCTCTCTTTTCTTGTGGGTCTATTGGAGACAACCTCTCTACTAATTAGGGATAAAATTGTGTACTTTTGGATCTCCCAGATCTCGAGTCTCAGAGGGATTTCTACTGAGATATTTTTGTTGTTGTTTTTTTTGTCAAATCTTGTTTATATAAAAGGGAACATGGATTAATCTATTAAAATACAATGAGAAATTCACGTGATTATCCTATAAAAGGATAAGATAGGGAATGTAAAATAAGGCTCTTAATTGTCCTTCTGAATAATGGATGAAAGCAAAGAAGTAGGAAATGATTTTAAAGCTATAATCAAGTTTGAGACTTGGTTAATCTCCCTTATGGCTAAAGGTACATAATATAAAAGAATTGATTATGAAGAGACATTTCCTTCGGTTGTGAGGTTTTCTTCAATCTAATTAATCTTAGTTACAATAGCTTACTTGGATCTTAAATTACATCAAAATAGATATAAAAACTATTTTTCTTAATGGAGAATTATAAGAATATATATATATAGAACAACCTGTAGATTTTATTAAGACTAGCCAAGGACATAAAGTATGTTAATTCTTGAAATCAATTTATGGCCTAAAACAATATTCAAAATAGTGGTACTTTAATTTTTATTATTTAATTATTTTATAAGATTGATGAAGACCACTACGTAGATATTAAAAGATCTAAAGATAAATTTGTGATTATATCTTTATGTGTAAATGGTATTTTCACTACAAAAAATAGGTTTTAACGACGGAAAACAAATTTGATGACAAAAATTATCGACAGAAAGAGTCGTTGGAGAAACGGCCGTAGGTAAATTTTGGTAATATTTGTCACCAAGTAATATTTGTCACCAAAATTTACCTACGGAATATTGTATAGTTGTCGGTACATTTCGCGACAAGTTATTTATCGATGCTAATACAATATTCCATCTCAAAATTTAAAACGGATTCACACTATTTCGTCAGTAAAATTAGTGACGGTAAATTGTAAATCTATCTCTAAATATACCAACAGAGCTATAATATTCCGTCGCTAAATTCACTGACGGATATATAATATCCTTCACAAAATTTTACCTACAGATAACATTATCTGTCGCTAAATTTTTCCTAACTGAATACATTAATCCATTGGTAAGGTACCTACAAAATTATAATATTCTGTCACTAATTTACTAATGAAGTATTTTAATTCCATCAGGAAATTTAACTATTATAAATTTCATCCACCATTTCTCACTTCCTACCCGAGTTTTTTGTCAATAATCTTTTGATTTTTTTTACATTTAATTTATGTAAATAATATAACATTGATTGATAATATAAAGTTAAAATTATCATGATTGGTAATATAATAAAAAAATATAATGTACATCAATAAGTATCCTGAAAATAACTGTAAATTAGGAATTCATACAAAAACTTAAGAGTAGCAAAACATCAAATACATTGACTTATCATCTAAGCTATATATTTGGTGAAGGTGGATGCTCTGACTGCTGTAATGAGATCTTGTCCCTCCCCTGCAACTCATCCACCTTATTACAGAGCTGAGTTATACACTCCATCATCCTCTCTACTGTGTTCTCAAGTTAAACGACTATCTCATTTAATACAGACTGCCTACTAGCTCCAGTTGTAGTAGATGTGAAGGATTGTGAATAGCATATGTTTGCAAATGAACCTAAGTCGAAAATCCTTCCATGACGGTTTTTACTATCCACTGCATCAACATATGTCTGACTCTCATCAACAGTTTAAAACTTCTGAAACTATCATTTAATGCTTTCTTATATTTAGTCCTATCATTATAATTGTTTATATTAATAAGTCATAGTTTTTAAGAATTAATATTAAAGTATAGATTTTACATACATGAAGTTGTCTGCATCGGGTGTTGACGAAGGTCACATTGTTATGCTTCTTAGTGTAGGTGGGCAAAAAGAGCTGGCATAGTTTAGGCTTCCTGCCTATAGACTTTTCCTACATTAGAATAAATTGTTATCAGTGAACTACAATTTACAAAAATTTCGATAGAATTTTCTCTATTTTTATGATATTTACCCCCTATTAAACAAAAAAATTACTAAACAATAAAACCATTAATGACATCAGAAATTTATAACATTACTATTCTCCATAATATACATATATTTTCATTCTAAATTTCATACATGAAATTACATTGAAATCAAATTTCATACATCAAAGTACAAAAATCAGAATATAAGTGTAAAGTTTTGATACTTACAAGTTTCTCTGCATGCTCCTGATGGGTTATAGATCCTCCAGTGTGTACATGTAGACTCTCTCCCTCTAGACCTCCACGTTTATTTGTAGATTGTGCTTTGAAATAGACATTCCCTCGGGTAATGCCTAATGCTACCAACGACTCCATATTTTTTTAGATATATAAAGAGGTCGTACACCATTCTTGCGTATCGAACAAAGAAAGTCTCTATAATGTGTACGAGCTCGCCTCTCCCATATGTTATAAATTACTCTCCTATACGTTATAAATTACAACATTAAATTTTGAATCCCAAAAAAATTCTTTATGAAAAAAAGAAAAACATAATATAAGTACTTATAAACTACAATATTTATTTAATTAATGTATAAAATTAGATAAAATAAAAATATTAAATAACATATTTTTTGTATCTCAAACTCTTGATAATAAAAATCCTTTGTCGCCTGAGGGATATTCTTCCATATATAACCCTCAAGATTTATCCTCTCTTTGAACTTGGAAGAGATATTTCTAGAGCACGTTCTAGACAAAACCAACCTAATATATAAACATTTTTAGATCATTTTTAAATTAAAAACTATAACCTAAGTATAAACTTGGTGCCATGCATGTATTACAAAATGTTTTGAACTTCACTCACAGATTGTTAACAATTGTGATGTAAGTTCTTCCATCAATTCCCTTAACTCCAGGCTGGAGGACGTCTCCTTCATCCGTAACATTTACCCTGATATCTCTGTCAGTATAGGAGTGGTAGATAGTGTAAGGATGGTAGATGGTGTAGCAGTAGGTAGGGAATATGACTCTACAGGGGCTATAGGTGGGGAAGGTGATGCTTGATCTGTATGTGGACTAGCTGGACGTGCAGTACCTAATTCTGTAGTATCTGCAGAATGTGATGCTTCACCTGGACATGCAATGTCTCCTCCAAATCGTGGTAACCTGAACCTTGGTAGCATCATATCCTGGTTTCTCTTATATGACATTTTTTAAGATGAAATTCACAATTTATTAATTATTCCACTAATAGAACAATATAAATTAAATATATAACAATATATTGTTGATGCAATAATAAATTTATTCATATAACATTCTATTATTACATAAATTAATCACTATCATCATTTAATTGTAAATAAAAATCATCGCCATCTTTTTTTCCTGAAGAATTAGAATCAAACTCAAACTCCTCTTGATTTGTCACCCTCCTCATCCTCTCCAGATGAAATTTCAACATATTCATTATTTGGATCGTTCAAAGGTTCATTGTCGTCATATATTACACATGCATTTATTTTATGAACATCTTCCTGAAATGCTTAACTTTTAATTGTCTTATTTTTCTCCTTTCCCATGTAATTCAAAAACACCTCTAGATTTTACTTCGCAAACAACCAATCAATCTAACTTATCTCGCCGTAAGCTAAGAAAAGGGATATAATACACCTGGATCGCTTCCATCGCCAACACGAAAGGTTCAAATTGTCTAAATCTTCTTTACTAGTTAATTTCAACTAAATTGTATCAACTGTGTACTTTTGTTCCAACATTAGGAGTTGGATCAAACCATTCTCACTTAAATATCACACTCTATTTTATTGGCAATGTAGGGTACTCAATTTCAAGTATCTCAATAATTTTACCATAGTAATCCATCAATTCTTCCTTTATAAAAACCCCAATATTTACTATTTCCATGCTATAACTATGATATTCTGTATAAAATTTGTATCCATTAATAAAATACACTGGATACAATTTAACAATTCGCCAAGATCCTTTCGCAAGATCACATATGAACATGTTCTCTATTGCATTTTCTGAGGCCTATGCAAAACAATTATCATATTAAATAGTATGATGTCATTTAAACACTTTGATCTAATAATTAAACCATTTAAATTATTGCAAGTGAAAACTTACATATTTCTCGAACTATCGAGGAAAATGTCTTTCAATTTCTTTAATGATATCATCCTATGTTGTTTTGGACATTAGCTCGCGTAACCATTGCTAATATAATCTAAAAGCATTATTATGTATTTTAGTAGTGAACAACATTAACTCTGAAAACTCAAATAATTAATTTCAAAATCAACTTAAACTTACTGCACGAAAGGTTGAACCTCTTAACGATTCAATAAAATGTAACCATGGGCGATCTCTATTTCTTCTTCTGTTAACATTCTTCTTCTTGAACGTCTATATATTCATCCAGGATATGTGAAAATGGATAAGTTACCATCAATATCACCCATTTCTCCCCCATCATCATTACGAGGAACTTTTCTTTCTCTTGTGTGCACATGCGACACAAAATAATATGGACAAAATGTACTTATTTCCTCCACTAAATAAGTATTGCATATCGACCTTCAACTCTAGCCTTGTTTTTAACATTTTTCTTCAAGTGATGTAAAAACCTACATCACAAATAGGGTTACTACAATTTTATGATTAAAACATGTTATAAGTTTTATTTAAATATTAACTATAATTACCTCTCAAATGGATACATCCTTCTATATTGAACTAGACCAACAACTTTAGCCTTGTGTGCTAAATGTACTGGTAGATGCTCCATACAGTCAAAGAAACTTGGAGGGAAAATCCCTTACAATTTGCACAAGATAACTGGAATTTCCATTTCTAGTTTTTCCATTTCATCCAACTTTATTTCAGATGATATTAAGCTTTTGAAAAACAAACTTAATTCTGTTATAGCTTTCCAAACCTTATTCGGTGGCAACTCTCGAAATGCAATTGCAATTAGCCTTTGCATAAACGTATGACAATCATGACCTTTCATCCCAAATAATTTGTACTTCCTCATGTCCACACACTTTGCCAAGTTCGAAACATAACCATCGGGAAACTTTAGACTTCTCAACCATTCACATAAATTTTCTTTTGATTTTTGTCCAAAGTGTAACATGCTTTTGGATATTTATCAGTGCAAAGATCTTTATTTAACTCATTCCTTCTAAAAAAAGTTTCAAATTAGCTCATAATTTTGCATTGTCTTTTGCCCTCCCTTTAATGTTCATTATGGTGTTGAACAAATTGTCAAAAATATTTTTTTCAATATGCATCACATCTAGATTATGACGTACTAAATTAGTTTTCCAATATGGAGAATCCCAAAAGATACTTCATTTTCTCCTACTAAAATTTTTACTAATTTTTCTATTAACTTCTTCAGCTTTAAGTCCTGTAACTTTCAGCAACTGGCAAGAGCGTCATAATGCTAATCAAAATAAAATAACTAGACTACTACTGTAGTAGTGGTGAGTCTAGGTCGATCCCACAAGAAGAGTTTGAATAGCTTATGAAATGAAATTAATTGATATTTAGGTAAAGGGGGTTTTGGATTGAATAAGAAAATAAAATAAAATAAACATAATGAAAACAAATTAAAGAAAACATGAGAAAAAAAGATAAATTGGAGAATTCGGTAGGGATCTGGTTCTTTGGTGCAATCACGGCCTACACTCTAATTAAGCATAATTCATTTATTTGTTGTTCTTTTATCTCTCTTAGCAATTATCGGTCTTAGATTAACGACAAGCTCTGTTAATCCCGATTTTTTCTTAGATCCTAGTTAATCATAAAGAGCTTGTTAATTAACCTTAGCTATTGGGAAACCTAGAATAAGTTCTCTAAATTTGTCCAAAAAATGGCCTTATAAATCAGAAAAACAGACCAATCTAAGCAATAATCACACAAGCTTGGATTATTTAACCTATGTTATGTTATCTTTAATGACTCGGAACCATTAGTTGCTACACATGAATCAGGAACATAACGATTACGTATTACATTTGATTCTAGCAATGAGTTTTCATGAAAAACTATTCAACAAAGCATTAAAATCATCATCATTCAATACCTAATCCAATAAACACAAGATAACATAATCAATTCCTAATGAGAGAAAGAAACAACAAAACAATAAAAAATTACTCAACCCTAGTTGTTAGCGTCAATATCACCTCCGAACTGCCATCAGGAACTTAGCCTTCTATGGGTCTATCCCAAGAAAAATGCTTCAGCCTTATGAAAATTACCCTAACCGAAACCCCGTTTGTTCTCCTTTCACTGCCGCAACCTTCTTTACTTCACTATTTACTGATGTGACAATTTAATATCAATGGACCACCCTCACTATTCACCCCTTTGCTCTTCTCTGTTTCACTAAGCTATTTGTTTCTGCCACCATCTTTTGTTTTTTATCACCAATCCTCTCTATTTTCTACTCTTTTTTCACAAGCCTCTGTCACTGTAGCTTGATTTGACCAATTAATATGAGGGTTTTTTGGTCCACCATCACTATTCACCTCTTTCAAAACCCTCACGCACCCCTCTACACTACGTTGTCATTTTCTGTTAAGAAAAACTCCTTATCTAGTTATGCGTCGTCGTCTTAGTGTAGAATGTCTTTGCGTGTTGCGTTTCCACAACAACGTGTTACGTTTCCAGTTTGCTTCTATCATGTTGTTGCATTTCATTCATATTGTGCATACGTTTTGCTTCCTTCACTGCACCTTGGCCTGTCATTTTGCTCCATTATTTCCACCACATGCACGTTCCACATGGTTCATTGCATTTTGTGCTTTCATTTTTCTTGTCTTCTTTTTGTCTTTTAATTTTCTTCTTCTGGCTTTAAGAAGATAAGTGAAAATTAATCTTTGAAAAACGACCCAAATGTAGTACTTTCAACTCACTTTAATTTCTTTGCCTCCAAATTGTACCTAAAATCATATATGAATTAAAGTGAGTATCTTAAGCATTTTCATGTCATTAATCACTAAGTGTAAATGATTAAATGTATCAACAATTAAACACATATCAGTAACCCTAATTTATCAATCTCCTGCAATATCTCCTCACCAACTTTGTGAGGAGGAGGAGGTGTTTGCACCATATTATTCTTAATGAACTCTTTTTATTGCATCTAAAAGGACGATCTAGAGGAAGAAATTTCCTGTGGTTGTCAAACTAAGATATTTTGGCCCCATTAGGAAGATAAAACACATCAAAATCATTGCCATGGCAAATGACAAGCTAATTTCCTATTGTGCTCCATCCAAACAATATAACATATGTAAGGAAATCACTAACAATCCACATCAAAGTTGCTCTCAACAAAAAATTTTGTTTAAGAGACACACCAAATTCCTAAAGATGATGCAATTCAAACATTAATGGTTGTAAGAATACATCAATTTTATGCTTTAGATTCGTAGTCCCTAGCATAATCACTGTTAAGAACATATATGCCTTATTCATACACATCCATAGAGGCAAATTATAAGGAGTAATTATGATTGGCCATGATGAATATTGTTGCCAGATTGACCAAAAGGTTGGAATCCATCTGTCAACAATCCCAACCTAACATTTTGACTTTCAACTGCAAACTCAGAGTGAGTGTTATTGAAATGTTTCCATGAGAGTGTATCCAATGGATGGCTCATTATTTCATCTTCCTGTTCGTGTTCAGTATGTCATCTTATGTGAAAAGTAGTAACATCAAAGGCATATAGTCTTTAAAGTCTTGGAGTTAGCGGGAAATAATACATCTGCTTCTAGGGTGCTAATTTCTATTTCATAGAACATTTTCTAGGTTTGAACCTAGATTGACCATAAAATTTGCACTCTTGTAATTCCACGTCATCTCCTAAAAAACAACATACATTCTAAGTTGCAACAATCAATTTTTTCAACTAGCAAACTAAGACCCCTAATAAGTTTCTTCATATTGTAGAAATTATCAACCATTGTATGATCAAGAGGCAATGATTCATTATACTAAGCAAGAATTTTATCTAAACTTCGATCAAAAATATACCCTTCAGACTTTATGTTCAATATTCGAGCAGTTGAAGATAATTAAGTCATGGTCTCAAAATTTGTCCATAATTTTTGGTTAGCTAATTTTGGTAAGTCAAACAACTTTTTTGCATGTGGGTTTATTTCAACATTTTCTATATTTGTCTGAAAGGTATAATCTGATGCATCATAAACTATTTGGGTGTAAGGATTTTTAGTTGCACCTGTATTATTTGTTATAAATCCAATCCCCCTTCAAACTCATCCATATTTATTGACAAGTTTACTTCATTAACCCTTGAGGTGCTACAAATTAATAGCTCCCCATGTCGTGTCCACTCAAAATGATTTGGAACAAACCCTTTCTTAACAAATGGAGATTCACTTCATTAATAGGAAGAAAATGAATATGTTTGCATTTTTTACATGGATATCTGATTTTAGACCATCCATATATGCAGGTTAAAAATATGTATAGTGTATAAAAGCTTCAACTCCCTCAACAAACTCAGGATTAATGAAACTATCGAGTGTTAATCGTCTATACATTCAAGATCTATCAACATTACTCATTTCTACAACACTGTTATTTAAAAAAGTGACTGTAGTAAGATAAAACAATCATTACGGTAGTATCCATAATAATCTTACAGAACATTTAATTACTTTACACATCATTAGATCCTTTATTTCCTCAAAGTTTTTACATGTTTCTAACTATTTCCCCTCCAAATTGAAACCAACCTATCCTACAATATGATTTCATAATTAGATAACTCAATCACAACCAATTCCACCTTAGTGATTGGACAATCACCACATTCTAAGTTATAAGAACCTTATAACTTTATAGAAGAATTTTTTTAGGAAAGATAAGGCTTTGATCTTTATTATCGTTAATATATCTTAATACCATATAAGCAACCTACAAATAACTATACTTGGCTTATCAATATATTGACTTAATTGATGGACAACATATGTGAGTATCAATAAAATAAAAACAATTTTCAACCAGCACCCTGTAAGAAGTGACATTAAGAAGTAAAAAAAACACCTACATATTATTTTTCTAACTTTATATTAAAATAAAAAGAGTGGAAATTAGTTTACAATAAATAAAATCAGTTTCCTCAAAAAGATTAAAAGCACATTTTTTGTTTACATTTATTAATTCCAACACTAGATCGAGCAATCACATTGAATTTCAAGTCTTGATGTTTGAATTAATGATCTATAAGTTCATTTCCAAAGTTTGAATTTAAACAAGCACTATAGAATGTGGCATTGATAGACCAGATGAATCGAGAAAGCAAGTTATTGCTGTGACTCCTAGGCTCGTGAAATTTTTGATTGATAAGCCTCATAAGAGTTGCACCATGGGTTTCTAGCCTATATACCATCCTAAGGTTATTATGCAAAGACTTGTCATGTCAATTGCGAGAATTTTTAATATTAATACTAAGTTTGAATTAATCAGGATAAAGTTCATTTCCAAAGTTTGAATTTAAACAAGCACTACGGTATGTGGCATTGTTAGACTAGATGAATCGAGAAAGCAAGTTCTCACTATGACTCCTAGGCTCGTGAAATTTTTCACTGATAAACATCATAGGAGTTGCATCGCGAATTTCCATCCTATATACCATCCTAGGAGCTTTTTATGCAAAGAATTGTCATGTCAATTATGTGAATTTCTTATGTTAATACTAAGTTTGAATTAATCAAATTGAAGTTCATTTCCAAAGTTTGAAATTAAACAAACACTATGGTACGTGGCATTGTTAGACCAGATGAATCGAGAAAGCAAGTTCTCACTGTGACTCCTAAGCTTGTGAAATTTTTCACCGATAAGCCTCATGGGAGTTGCATAATAGGTTTTCAGCCTATATACCATCCTAGGGGTTTATTTTGCAAAGAATTGTCAGGTCAATTACGTGAATTTCTTATATTAATACTTTGAATTAATCACATTGATGTTCAAGTCTTTATGTTTCAATTTAAACAATACCCAAACATAAATACTTAGACTATAGACTATTAAACCCCAGCCTAAAAACTAATCAATCATTATTAGAGGTAAAATTGCAAAGAACAACCCAAAATCGATCACATTGTAAACATTACTTAGTTGAATGAACATGAGGTTGAACAATTATCGATGCTCTTCAACGTAGAACACGACTTGCAAGAAAGACAATAAACAATTAGCTAGTTTTTGATAGGTTTTGAATTAAGCATAGGTACAGATATGCATGAGTTTTAAGTTGTGTATTGCATATTTTGTTTTCCTTCTATTATTGTTTTCATATCCTACAACTTATAAGCATTTTTCCTAATATCACATATGGAGAAAGACAACGTATAAATTTTTCGCAAAAACCATTATTATGCAAAACACATTGTTATGCAAAACCATTATTATGAACAAAGACAACAATTACCTTTATTGATGAGACTATGTCTGAATCTTCGCATGATCATATTGCATTTTTTACATGTAGACAACATAGCATACTTGCCTATCTATCATCCTCTAAGTCCCAGAAAAAAAGGAAATTCATGTATGTATCACATTCTAAACATAGAGGGTATAATACTCAAGGTAAAAATAGGCACAATTTTTATGCAAGGTCGTCTTAAAAGAACTTACAACCTCCTTCTCATTCATATAGGCCTCTTTATCATTAAAATGGTATGAGACAAACTCATAATCATTATAGGTCTCTTTATAAGCATATCGACATAAAACTTGCTCCCATTTTATATCAATCCTTATGAGAAACAAAAAAACATGACATTTTCTCTAAATCACCATAGGTTATATTTTCATTGAAAGAGCATAGCAAATGCTAAATCATTTGTTAAGCTCCACTATTACATAAAGAGAACTCCTAATCCCTCACATGTCGAAAAGAAAGCATTATATAACTCATATCCTCTAATTAAACCTAAATATGCATATAAGCTATACTCTTAAAGGTCTTTCTCATATGGTAGTAGCTTTCAATTCTCATATGTGAAATGTTATTTTATGGTGATTATAGACATATCTATAGAAGTTGCTCTTTAAAATAATGCTTATGAAGTAAACCAAAAAGATATAGGTTAAAAGAAAAATTAAAAACTAATCTCCAAGGACCAAGTTTATATGGGTGCCTAGAATTGATTTTTTTAATTTAGTAGGACCAATTATTGACACTCTTCAACACAGAACACGGCCTGCAAGAAAGACAATAAACAATTAGCTAGTTCAATGAATTAAGTTATCTTTCTTTTTAGGCTTAAGTTTATTTAGGAAAGATTACACAGAAAGAGCTTGACTTTTAAATTAGGCTAAAAAAGGACGCACTAATATATTAATGTATAAAAAGGCTAAATTTTGGCTTAAATTCAAATCCTAGGTGACTTTAACATTTTTAATGTTTGTATGCATCTTATATGTAATCTCAAAAAGATGAAATTCAAGTTCTAGAAATTTATAATCAAAGAATGTATCCACGTAACAAAAGATAATTTTCATGAATGCTTAAATCCTTATAGGATCATTCATGTCCTTTACTTAACAAATTTAGTATTATAAAACAATATCTTTGCATAAAACATTGAGATATTCAAACTAAAATTGATCTATGCATAAAACAATATCTTTGTTGGCTATTCAAATTTCCAAAAACAGTGTAGGTGTTATGATCCTCTAACTCTAAAACTACATATAACTTTCAGTGCCTCTTTTCATGAATATGAGTTATATTATTTAGAGAGAATTGTAAATACCTTCCTAAGGGAGAATTCTAGTTATATGAATATATTGGAAAAGGTAATAAGCTTTTAAAATTAAAAGTAATTGAAATTTAATTTCGAATAGACAAAAAACTTTTTGATAACATCCATAGAATCATTGTTCATAAAAAAATGAGTCAAAATCATTATTAACTATATACTTGCCTATGTTAATACCATTAAGTGAAATAATCATATATGAATTTTGATCCTTAGGTACTCTCAAACCTCACATATGATGATTCTCGTGAGACAAATACTATATGCAATAATTCTTCTATTCTTCATGAAAATTTATTAAATATATCCAACCCTGATCTTAAGGTTAATTTCAAATATCTAATCAATAATTATATCTTTATTTATAGATTATCTAAATCATATGCATTTATTATTACAATAATTCAATATAGTTGGGTGTTCACCTTTAAACTTCAAATTAGATGGAAACATTGAAAGATATAAAGCAATGTTAGTTACAAAGGGATATTCAAAAAGTTATAGGGTGGATTTTCAAGAGAATATTATAGATAAACTCGACATCATTTACATTCTCGTATCTATAATAGCAAATCAAAATCCTTATTTTAAATTTCAATCTATTAATCAAATTAGTATAGAACAAATAAGAGTTGATCCCACGAAAAAAATTTGATTTACTAAATTAGTTCATTTGCCAGTAAGTTCATTATAATACTCCTAAAAGATTCCAATAAATTAATATCAATTTTTAATCAAGAAAAAATAATTTTAAATAAAAGACAAACTTACAAATGATCTACTTAATTTCAAATTCATATTTATAAATTGAAAATTTGTACTTAAAAGGCAAATATCCTAACAATTTTGCTTATGTGGAATAAATTCTATCCTAAAGTAGAAATATGATCAATGCATTAACATATAATGCCCTTTTCAACCTACATGAGTAAGCTACAACTAAACTTAAGAAAATAAACTTAAAATACATTCTTAGAACCACACAATCGATACTTAAGAGCTGGAAAATTATTTTCGTTGTCACTAAGTAGTAATCATCCAAAATATATAATGCTGGAATTTTTAATGATGAAACCAAATTATACAGATCAAAAATTCTTAGCATAGAAAACTTATCCTCATATTTCATTAATGACTCAATTTCTTTCTAGTATCACCTATCTTCCATGCAAGCATGTTTCAAGTGGTTTTACAATCTAATCTATCTAACAAAAACAAAATACATTACTTTCACAATTCTAAATTTTGTAAAATAAAACAATTTTTAGCTATTTTCATTCAAAATGTAAAGTTCTCTTCTAGATTTTATTTGCTATCAAACTAAGATTCTAAAGTAAGTAAAAATTTAGAATAGTTTTGATTTCGAGAAGATGAAAAGTTAAGAGTCACAAAGTTAATGACAAGGTATACATATTTCATCTCATTTTTCTCACTAACTATTTCTATCATTCATGTAAACATGAAATAATAATCAAATTAAATTGGTGTAACTACATTTTGAATTATCATTTCTCCAATCAATACGCATGGATTTTAAAGTATCACCATCAAATGGAGTAATCGAAACTCACTATAAAATAGGCATATATAAGCTCAACAATTTTTCATGTTCAACCTAAATTTAGGTAACTATAAAATCAATTTAAAGGGACATATTTCAGCACCTAACTTGCTTCCTAAACTCAAATCAACTTGACTAACACTTCAGAGCCAAGACTAAAGCATATAACACTTCTTTTCAAGGACAAAATCTGAATAATTTTTCATAAAATTCAATAGCCCCTAATTCATCTTATAATACTTTTAAAGTAATCTTTATAGGCAATTATACATCTAGTTCAATCAAGATACATATCTTTACATAATTCAACTAATAAAATAACATTTCTATAAACTAATGAACTACTAAAAGAAACATTCCAGATTATAAATGATGTTAGAGACCTTTTATAGAACTGTCGTCGAACACTTGGTACGCTAACTAAATTCATCCCCACTTTGTTTCAAAACTATTGTCTTCTTCCATTTTTCACCAACATAACCACACAACAACAAACAATGACCCATTAACAACCTAAATAAACCCTCACGACTCAATCAATAGTAACACCAACACACCCAACATAAAACGATTCACATACAAAAATTGAAGAAAAAAATTAACCCAAGAGCAGTAAGTGGACAACCAACCTCAAGACAAAAAACCTAACATAATGGAAACATTTGGTGGAAGAAGGACACAAGATGAGCAGATGGAAGAATAGAATGCGCAGAGGAGCTATGAAGAAGACAAAAAAATTGAAGAAGAACGACAGGAGGAGGGGCTTCAGGTTTTTAATTTTATTAAGAATAAAATGATGTTGTTTTACTTTAAATTTAAACATTAATATCGACATCCATTCTGTCAGTAATTTACCGAAGAAAATTTCTTCAGTTGGTAAACTTCGTTGCTTATTTTTACCGCCAACCATTGCTGCATATTTTTACAATGACTTTTACTATTCCATCGCTAAATTCTGTCGGCAAAGTTTTGTGGATAAATTCCTCTACTTTTATCGAAAGATTTTTTTGTCGTAAAATACCATTTTTCCTACAAGTTTACCAACGGAATTAAAATTCAATCGCTAATGTACTACGAAATGTTTTCCATCAGTAATTTTTTGTTGATAATTTGTAATCTTTTTGTAGTGTTAGATTTTATGTGTTGAATATGAGTATGTTAAGCAAATCAAAGATTTGTTATTATATGAATTTGAAATAAATGGAATACGTGAAGTTGTATACATTCATAGGATAAAGATTTTAAGGGATTGTTGCCTTTTTCAAGAGAGAGATATATTTATAAAATTCTTAAATGATTTAGTATGATGGATTGAAAACTAAGTGATAATCCTATTATTAAAGGTGAAGGTCTTAGTCAAAAGTCTTATCTAACAACACCACAAGAAATAGAACAAATAAAGAAATTTTCATATTTTAGTGTAGTTGAAAGTTTCATGTGTGCAAAAATATGTACAATACCAAATATTTATTACACTGCTAGAATGGTGAGCATATATCATTCAAATTCAAGTCAAACATATTGAAAATTAGTAAAGAGAATATTCAGGTACTTGAAAAGTGCTATAGTATAGAGAATCTACATTTGAGTTTAATTTTCTTACTTAACAATGATACAATATCATGAAAAAAGTAAGAAAAATTATATGTTGCTTTATTTATAATGGAAGTTAAATTTATAACATTTTTTGATGCAATATTCTTGATTCAACTGGGAGTCAAAAAAAGTAAATTTGATCCAATGCTAATCAACTATGATAGTCAAACGACGCTCACTTATATAAAAAGATTTCAAATTCATTGTAAAACTAAACATACATATACAAAGTATAATAATGTGAAAGAGATAATTACACGAGGTGAAGTGAACATGAAATATATATCTATATGGAATATATTGTTAAATCTAACAACAAACTTAATTCGAAGAAATAAATATATTGGGCATGTGAAGTCACTATAATTATGTTGTCAATGATATATTAGTGATCAACATTTCTTGATATATGTTCATTCATTATGTTGTCACGTTCGAATGTAAAATATATGTTGACATTATTATGTGATAAGCATTATGTAACACTTAATTATAAGGAATTTTTTTAGGCATCTGTGCGAAATATTTCAAATGTGAATCAAATAATATATTAGACATGTAAGAGATTGAATATGTCACACGAGCAATAACCTCTAGTATTTATAGTAAATGGTGATAAAGTAGATTTAAAGTTTATTATTTGGGTGATAATCGAAAGCAATATACTTAAACCATAAATGTCAACAAAAATTATCAAAACAAAAGAAAATTGGTTTGACGTGATTAGAGGGTCATTATATTTGTCTTAAGTTACTAGATATAAGTTATGAAAAGATGAGTTTTTTAGAGTAGATTAGTAAACTCAAGTTAAAAAGTATGTTTGAACTAACTTATGTATGATATTTAATAATTAAAATAGATCCACTTTAAATGAAAAGAGTTATACCATAGCTTATGACTCCTACTATATTTGTAAAACAAACCGTAAAAACAAATTAATATAAACCATAAGATCTCAAATTGTATTGTGTGAAACCTTAAAGGTTGAATGGGCCTCGTAATATATCTTTATAACACTTGTCTAATTCTTAATAATTAAATTTAAAGTTTGCCACTTTAGAGTATCACTAAAGTATTATGTATGATGCGACTTCATGGGATAATTATAAACCTATTCAATAATTAATTTGAATATCATATATTTTAACATATATATGACAATATGTTTTTGTCATATATTAATAGTACGTGTTATTGGATAAATATGAGAGTTATAGAATTTTGATCAATTAATCTCGTCATATATAAGTAAGAGAAGATTGATAAATATAATAGGATATGCATCCATCTAAATGTTAGTAATTGTTTCAACTGCCAAGATATTTTTAAAAGTTATTTCTTAAAGAAAAGATATTTGTAACACTTTATTATATATATATATATATATATAGATAATTTTCAAAAACAAAAAATATATACAAGAATAATAAAATGATAGATTTCAAAGAGGAGGATTCGAAAGAATGTCCATCCTTTAACTTGCGAAAAACAACAATTAATTTGTAAATAATTTTTGTTAATCAAAATATTATTATTCCATCCCATCATTATGTTATCCAACAATTTACACCAAGATTGGCCCTTTTCTTACTTCTACTTGTGGAAGTTGTCTTTTATAGTTACGTCTGTTACTTTTTCTTTCTTTTGTTTTCTTTGTCTTGTCTTATATTTCTATTTATAATATTATTAATTTTTATTAGATAGCATTAGAAGACTATTTCAGTATACTTAATTTGTCTTTCGTGTCTCTTTCTTTTTGTTATGTTATTTCTCCACTCTATCCCTTTTCATTACCTTGCTTCTCTTCACTCCCAATTTTTTCCGTTCCCAAATTGGAGCTTTAAGTAGTTCGTTAGTACCATTCTTTGAATTTGACGGAGAGTTCGAAGAAACCATACAATGATATATACATGATAATGAGTATTTTGTTTTCTCATTTAATGACAAGAGCGTGATGAATGACTTATCTCATCCGTCACGAGCACGAGTTTATATTTTCCTTTCTATCTTCTAATTTCAAGTACCCCATTCTATTGAATATAAAAACGCAACTCTTATTATCATTTAAAGATTTACTCTGTATATTGGATGTTTATATGCAAATTTGATGGGGTTGCTTTATTTGAATGACTCTCTTTATCGTGAATTAAACCACTGTTGATGGTTTTCATGTTGTTTCTGGATAATAGACTTGTTCTCTCTTCATAGGATTATCATCTTCTCTCGACATAATTTTTAACCTTTATCTTTAATTTTCACAAGATCTCCAACAATTTTTAATGAAAATTTGTAACGTTTCCAAGCTCTTATTTTTCTTATTTGTTAAACAAAATTTCAAAGACTTAAAAGAGTTTGAAATAAGAATAATTGCAATTTCAATCAATAATTTTTTAATTCATTAAAAATATAGAGTTGTGTTTGAACTTTGAAGTTTAATATAGAATTGTATTTGAAACTGTTAATTTCACTTTTATCTAATATAAAATAGAATTAGAATATAAACTTTCTCAACTAATTTCATGAAATTTATACATTTATATTTTAAAAACTTCAATTCCTA
>JAOTAY010000002.1:8139531-8164782 GCA_025629805.1 Erythroxylum baracoense | reverse complement strand
TTGACTTTGGAGAAAATCCAATTACAATTATACATAATATGTCATTCTTTATTTCTTTATTACATTAAAAAGGGATAAATATATACATCGTCCCATATCTTCTAAATTTCAGTTCTAGCACGCAAGGAGGTATTCTTAATCTGTGTTCTTATACCAAAAGTCTAATGGTATGGATATTATATAAATTCCCTAAGGTTTAGATATTACATATGAATTTCAAACGCGTTAGTTTGAGAATTCCATTACAATCATAGCCAGTGTTGGTCTTTTCATACTTATGTACATTTAAATAGATCATATAGGATCTCATTACCATCAAAAGTAAGGGATATACATTAATTTGTTAACATTCAAAATTTTCTAGTGCCAGATTTTTTGACAAATTACATTTTCTTATTATTGACAAAAATTACTAAGAAAAGGTATTAAAATTTAAGGGCTTGTTTAATTTTACTTCTATTTTGATTTCCTACTTTTGTTTCTAAATTAACTTACAATATTTATGAAAGTCATAAAAACAGATTTAGTTATTTTCTTTTCTGGCTGGAATCTTATTTTATTATTGAGTAAATATATGCTACTTAATTATTTAATATTAATAAAAAATATGACATAGCACAGACCTTATTACATATCCAGGATCGTACATGAAAGGATTAAAAATGAAGGAATGTGGAATACCTGATTTTGGTTCTATCTCTTATTCTGAAGCAATTTTTGGGCACCAAACGAGCTCCAATCTCTCGTGACCTTTACAGAAAGTATTCTCCGACACGTAGTTTAGGCCTTTCTATAGTTTTCTCAATATGTAAGCTCTCTTAACGGGTCAGAGATTTCGTATGCTTATGATTGATATGAGCAACTGCAGGAGACTATAACGTATTTATATAGCTTCCATATCGGGCTTCCACATCATAAGGTCGATATAGACCAGGTCCACACTAAAAGGGATCCATTTTTCACTCGAACTTCGACCCAGTAATCTAGATCATTTATTAGGCCACTTTATTATCCTTATCTGGATCAAATTACGTAATTTAACTGATAATTTAATGAAAAACCAAAATTACAGTTAAAAACTGTCCACTTTATAGAAAAATTACAAAATTGCCCTTAGGGGCAAAAATGTCTTACAATCTTCCCCTTAGACAATTATTAATTGTAGTTTTAATCAAGTTCTAAATAGTTTAAAAACTTGATTAAATCACGCTACTGTATTGGTATGAAAATTTTTAAAAACATTTGATCCAAAGGTAATGAAAGTCCTACATTCTGTCCTATAAGGCTTTCGATACTGAAAAATATCAGACACATGTGTCATGTGTGACACAGGTCCAATATAATCACAAATATCTAATACCTCACTAACATGAATGGGAAAGTGGAGTGTGATAGACTAGAATGATAACTTTATGATATAATATATATATAATTTAGGTACTCAATTTAATTTAGTTTTTAATTAACTTAAAATTAAAATTAATTTCTTCAAAACAGAATTTGGTAAGAATTGAATTAGGATGGAATCAATTTCCTATCATTTCTACTTCGAAATATGAACACGAGAATTATTTAAATATTTATTTGATTATTTAAAAGTAAAATATTTTAAAATTTGATATTTATTTAATGAACACAATATAAATTTTAAAATGTTCATTTATGAAAAAGGCCAAATGAACATTTTAGCCTTTTTCATATTATTTAATTCTAAATAATATTGGTTTTAGCAATTAGAATACATATTAGAAAATAAATATTAGTTTAAAATAAACTTTTACAAAATTTTAACTTCTTTGAGTTATTTATTTTTAATAAAATATAATGAATCTGTTATCAATATTTATCAATAAATATTATATAACTCACTAGCAACAACAACCTATATATATCTTCTTACCTGCGAATGTACGCTATACAAATACGGGAAGGCAATTTCAGAGTAATATGAATTGCATTATCACATTCGTCCAAAAAAAGGGATTAATTAGGCAGGGAATATAGTGAGTTCGTAATCCATATCTAAAAGCCTTTTTCCTTGTTAACGTTCAAACTGAATGGTTTCAACAAATAGAGAATATATTCTCTGCACCAAACATTTAAACAGGCATTCTACCAGACCAGCAGCATATGCTAAACAACCGCATAATGGATTATATTACTTTCTGAAACATTTAAAACATCAGAACTACTCTTATCTTTTCGTGCTCCAATTATGGCTAAATGGTGGGGTCGATGATATGGGAGTGGAATATGAAAGTGGAGGTGAAAGGCTCCTACTGCATCTACATGTGATAGAACAGGCGATAGATTATGTTGGGAAGAATTATGTGGATGATTACAAGGAATTTGGATAGAATCAAACATTTCAGCAAGTCTTCTCTTGTCTTCCATAAAGATTGATACAAAGCTCTGTGTGCAACTAAAAGTCTGTCAAGTGAATGTATGTATAATGGATTGACCTGGATTTATATCTTGTCTGCTTGGTTGGAATGGAAGTGGACTACACTCAAAAAATGGAAGTCAAGTGGCCCAAGTTCAGAAATGATAGGAACAAATTGGAATGTAAGCTTTATATCTTCTTCTTTCTGGCAATTTCTTGACATTATAGTAGCAAAAATATATATAACAATAGCGTCTCCAAGTTGTCTTGTTCAACAGCAGCTATTATCATGCAATTATCAGCAGAAAAAAGTAAGGAGAAAGTGCAATCATCACGCTGGACACTTCCTTTATCATCTAACTTTTCAAAGTAAGCTTCCTTTGTGCTTCAATACCTTTACGTTCTTTAACCATAAAAACTTCATACGATGAGACTTGAGAGGAAAAGAAGTACAGTGACATGCAGCACGTTCGTTTGATTTTGGTTCAAGATCTTCCTAAGTTTTGCAATATTTTGAGAAAATCTCTTTATTTTAGCAGAAATTTATCAGAATAATATTAACAAACAAAAGTAAATACGACAGTGACAGAAGATAAAGTACCATTACCATTGAAGATTCTCGCGCTCCTACCTTGTCACATCATCCTCATCACAGTTTGGTCTATTCCTCAAATCCTGTTGTACTGTTGTGTTCAATCATGATTAAATAAAGGGACAACCAGAAGGACAGAGAAAATGAGATGATATTAAAAATTTAAGCATTATTATATGAATTAAAAATTAAAAATTAAAAATACAAAATTAGAGAAAATACGTAGAAAAATTAAATTAAGTTATTCGTAAATTAAATTTAAATATTATGTAGGTTCAATTAATAATTTTATTATTCTTTCAATTTTTGATCAGTTCTCTTCTTCCTTTCACAAATATTATGACCGTCTCGTATGCAAGAGTAAGACCTCGAGATGTTATGTTCTACTGAGCGAAACACATTTGCTATTTATCTTTTCCATTGTCGATTAGTCAACATTATAACGCAAGAAAGTAGTATTTGCTGTATGCTAGCAAAAATATTTAGTTTATAATTTATAAAAATGCGAAAATCCATTATTAGTATATATGTGACGTTCCTTTTCTCGATAAGAAAATATATCCAATGCACAAAGCTTCCTGCTTTGTTGGGATCTGAAGAGGGTCATAATATACATAATATTTCCCTTATATTTTTACAAAGAGTTTGTTTTAAAATTGAGCAATTATTCGTAGTGAAGAATTTTGGTATCTTAAAATCATTTGCAAGTGACTAATGCGTAGACTAATAGAAGAACTATGATCATAGGCATGTATTATAAGGAGTATGATTTTACTTGTCCGTCCTTAATCTCTAATCCGGAATAAAATGAAAATATTTTTTAACAACAATAAAACAACAACATTTAATGATACTTTCACTAAAATGTGAGATTTAAAGAGGTCTAGTAATATATAGCCTTATTTTTATTTAATAAAAAAACTATTTCTGATAGACTTTATGCAATGAAAATAATGATAATACAAAATAAAATAAAAAATATGCAATACAATATATAATACAATGCATATAAAACATGGTAAAGAAATTTTTTTTAACATAATCTTTCAAAAAGGAGAGTTTTATTAGGAAGTGATCAAGAAATTGTATATACTATTTAAATTTTATTATAAATGACTAATAAAAAAATTAATAAGTATTGTTTGGTTTATTTTTAAAAAATAATTTAATATTATATTTTATTAAGTGAACAACATTTTTAATTAAATTAGACAATTTTATATAAAATTGATATATGATATATTTAAATTATATTATATGTCCGCCTCATTAAAGTTTGGAATAAGAAAATAACAAAAATGGTGTATATGTTATATATCCATTTGATAAAATGTTACGACTTTTTTAAAATATTAAACTATAAAACCATAAATTATAACGGGTCGTAATGTCTTAAAGATTGGGCTGTAATTATTTTGTAGATTTCGTAAGCCCCACTACACCAATACGGACGATCCAGCATGGCATTTAGATTAGAGGAATATGGAATTCATTCGTATACATCATCTATCAATCAAGAAACTTATAAAATACTATTTGAATTTTGACATAACATGTTATATAATGCAAACCCAATGCATGTATTTATATCAATTCCTTAATTTAAAGATAATTTTGGTCTGTCAAATATCAACCAAGTATTTAACTAATCTTTTCTTTGTTTGATTTTGTATCATAACTAAGAATTGATGAGGAAACAAAGACTAACTGATTGTGAAAGAATAATTCACTTCGTTTAAAAAAACATCTTATATTGAAAAATTATAAAAAAATTCCTTATAATTTTAATTAGTATCAATCTCTCCGCTTATTAGACGTCTGTTGATATTTGATAGATTTAGAATTAATTAACTAATTCGGCGGGTTTAACCGTAAAATTTTTTAATTTTTTAATTTTTAGTTCAGTTTTTAATTTTTCAGTTCGATTTATTTTAATAACTCGTGTTGTTAAAAATTAATCAATTTATTGATTAATTAGCCAATTTTTATAAATTAAAATAAATAAATAAATTTTTATTTAAAGAATAATTTTCTTTATTTATATTTTAAAATTTTTAATTTTATTTAATAATATCGATTGGACGTTTTAAACTTTAAATTTTTTCGTTTTATCGATTTAACTTCAAATTCTAATTTTAAAACATTGGAATTACCATTTACTGGTTCCAATTCTAACAGTATTGAAATAGGATCACGGCATTCAAATTCTAACTAACATAGTAATTGCATTGACAATTTTGTCTTGGATCTTTAACTGCGAAATTGTACATTTAAAAATCTTCCACTGCGAAATGCTTCACTTTCCCTCCTAAAAAGGAACGATGCCGAAAAAGCGAAGAGTCCCAGAGGTCCTATGGAGACTGTTCAGGAACCGGGCAATGACCCTTGCCACCGGCGTCGTATGTCTAATTTCTCAATGCAGCGGCGGCCAAGATGTCATGTCCTATCTGCTCCGACCAGATGATCCCGCTGACTACCGAAAGCTCCTCAACCACTCCTTCGTCGTTATCAACATCGACGCCCCTCCCATTGGCCGCCACGATCCCGCCAATAGATGGCCTCAAAAGCAGGTATATGTTGACATTCTCTTCTCATGCGCCATGGTTAGTAGGTTAGCTTTTGCTTATTTGTCTTTGTTTTCATGACATTTCTCAGATTGTGGAAAGGACCATGGAAATGATAATGAGGGACAAACTGGCTTCTTCTAATGTTATATGCAGTGATTTTGACAAGGTTTGACACGCATTATGTGTTTGTTTGGTTCCGTTTATTACTGTAGTGAGATTTTGTGTACTAAATCATATTTAGTTTACTTTGTCATTCATTATGAGGAAAGGTTTTGATATCTTTTGGAATGTAATTAATCGGTTTCCTTTTTCTTTCCTTAATCATTTTTGGCAGTGTACTCATTCCAGTCCTATTGTAGAGCTCTTAACCTCTTCTGCATGGAGTCTATTGCTAAGCAGGGTATAGTATGGGTTCGGATATATTGCATTGTGGAATTTTTGATGTAATAGTCACTTGCCGAATATTTTTGGTGCAAATTGGAATTTTCAGGTTGGGGATGCTATCATGATTTATCTTCTAAGGCATACAACAATTATTTTGCCACTTCCACG
Source organism: Erythroxylum baracoense (assembly GCA_025629805.1). Lineage (NCBI taxonomy): Eukaryota > Viridiplantae > Streptophyta > Magnoliopsida > Malpighiales > Erythroxylaceae > Erythroxylum > Erythroxylum baracoense. Next base: position 8,158,688 of record JAOTAY010000002.1, on the reverse strand, counting down.
TAAAAAATATCATCAGGTGGCTGGTCCTCCAATCTGTAATTTGGTACTTAAATCATCAAAAAATACAGCGGAATCAGAACACCAGCCTCCTTCATTGGCCCAATCTGGTACTTAATACCAAAATAACTTGCTTTCGTGGAACGTACCCCTTGTATGATCTCATTCATTTCACTTCTATTGATTTTGAAGCTTGCAATTTGTTTAGATACAGAGACACGAAGGGAAAAAAGTTCCAATGCAGCAGATGCTTATTGGAAATTGTATTGTGATTAAGGTTTAAACTCTTGGGTTTTGAGTACAACTTCTGCAGCCCAACATTTTGCATCTATTGTTTATCTGCAGTCAGGGATTAGTTCTACACTGCTTCGCATAGATAATATATTTGAACTTTCTGTTTTGCTCGAACTTTTTCATGCAACTTTTAATTTATTGTTACATGTCTTGAAGTCAAATGGGGTTTTGATTGCAGAAATGGTATGCAGTTTTATACATATCGAGATCAAGGCATTGAGAGTATATTGCTCCCTAAATATTTGGTACGACACTAGATTGAATTATTCAGTTGAACTTTAATTTTCAGGACCCTTGAAGAGGAGCATTGTACTTGAGAATACTAACTCAGCGTGCAAGAGACAGTGGCGTTGTTCTTTTGGCGCTGATGTTTCTGTTTCTTGTGTTGGAAGTAATAGTAGAAATTGCGCGGTGCCGTTCTGCCAGTTTTTAAATAAAAGTCAGACAAATTATTTTCAGCAAGATGCAATAGAAACTAGAAATGGAGTTAAAAATGGGCATCATCAAGCCAATGATGAACTTGAAGTCTTTTGTGAAACTTCAGTGAAGCCCAAAAAGCGTTCAAGACCGTTTAAGTGGCAGCGAATCAAGAAGCGTAGGCGTTTGGATATTAAAGAAACCAGTAATGAAGCCTATTATCCGATGAATTGCAACTCAGCTGGAAGCCTCCAACATTACTCTGTAGAAAATCCAAATCATTGTCATGAGAAGGTAATTTCTAGTGAGGACAGTGAGCTGGTGACTCGGGTTCAAATTGAAGTCAAATACTCCAAATATTCTCTGTTTATTGGCGATGAATTACTCAAGCCAAGTTTCATTCGAACCTTTGCTTAGGGCTAATTAATTTTTGTTACCAATACTACAGAAATGCTCTTCTTTTCATGTGTTCCAAGCTCCTGATTCACTCTCTAAACGGATCTGGATTAATAGACGGCCCATATTTTATAACTTGGAGCATTCTCCATTTGTTCTTCCCAGGAAACGTATCCTTCTCCCATTGCGTGCCCTAATACACTTGTTTTTATGCTTTTCTTTGTGTGCAGTTTGACATACCTATGGCCTACTTTTGTGATTTTTGCTATGCAAAAAATCCAATTATAATTCACTAGTTCTTGTCCAATATAACTTTGTTGTTTTGGTGCTATAGTGTTCTTTAATTAGATGCAAGGGACAGGAATAGAGAGGGCTAACTTGCACAAACCTCAATCCCATGCATTATTGTGCATGTATCCAAACAGTGGATTACTGGATCATTGCTTCTTTTTCCTCCTTTCCTGTTATAAAGCTGTTGTTATAACTTAACAATAATCAGATGAACTAAACTACTTAAAGCCCAATTTTGCTGGTTCAAAGTCTCTTATTGAAAGCATTTTTCACTTCTCCGAAACAAATGTAAGTGCCTCACCAATGCCATGCCTTATGAGCTCCAGCTTTTGTCCCATTGGATCCATATGCCTGTAAGTCATTCCTCTAGCATATTGCTTTAGACTTTCAATGTGCTCCTAATTTATTTATGGTGTTTATTGTGCGTTTCTTTTTGGCAGTATTGCGTTTGAGAGCCTATACATACATCCTTTGGGCTTCTGTTAACTGATGACCAAATAATTTATGATCCTGGGGTTGGTTTAATGACTTACTGCTTAGAGCGCTCGCTTAGAGTGTCCTGATAATGCTCTTAATGGGACTTATTTTTCATTTCACAGTAAGACTCCTGCTGAACGACCAGATTCTAGGTTTAGTTATTCTGCACCTGCTCTTGGACCAAACTTAAAAATTTGAATTCCCTGAAAGAGTCAGATTCTGGAGAGGTAAATGTCGTCGAAGTGTATAAACTTCTCACAATGAAGTTTCTATTGCTTCTGTTTTTCAACTTTTATCTTTCATTATTTGTGGGAACTAGGTAAATATGCTTAATATTGTGGTTGAAGGTAGTTCAGTTACAACTAAACCTATCCTTTGCTTTAAGATATATTAATCTAGACAATTTAAGGAGCCACAGGTACATGGTACACAGCACATTAATCATTTCTTTTGTTTTCTGTCTGAAAAATTTTCAGGTACCATTCATTTGTTAAGCTCTTTAAGATTATTATTCGCCGAGCTCAACACTGCAAGCACTTGAGGTTGTTGGATAAGCACTGCAGTGTTTCATCTTTGAAAGATAATAACCTGAAAAGTTGCAGCTCACTTTTGGAGGTTAATTTTCCTTGAGACTTGTGACATTGGAAACATGCAGTTGCAGTACAGTATCCTTTTGTTTCTTTTTGAAAAGTTGGTATTTGTTAAGAAGTCTTGTTTTTCAGGGGAACAATTTGGAGAGACAACCAACAAGGGTGTTCCATTGTATTGATATTGAACATGGCAAAGGAATGTTTGTGAACAATAACTCCCAGGTCGAGGAAACTAAGGCTTTTTGTTCAAAAAATCAGGTGATTTCATTTGTATGGGCTGCCTGTAGAACCATAGTTCCTCCAGACTTGCTAGGAACTCCGTCTAGCTGCAGAATCTTAAGGAGAAACATTTCCAAGTTTATTCGACTTAGAAGGTTTGAGAAATTTTCTCTGAAGCAGTGTATGCATAAATTGAAAACTTCAGGATTCCCATTTCTATCAGACAAGCATTCGCCTTTCTACTTGGGTGTGTGGATGTGGCATTTTGAGCTCAATAAGAATGGTAAGGAGGAACTTTCTGAAGTTAACAGTGCTGCATTTAATTTGAAACAAGTGCTTTTGAAGAGATGGATATTTTGGTTTTTCACATTTCTGGTTGTGCCATTGATACAAGCCAACTTCTATGCTACGGAAATTGAGCATGGGAAAAATGATGTGTACTATTATCATAAATCAATATGGGAGAAGTTGCATAATAGAGCAATTTTTAACATGAAAAGCCACAATTATCGACCTTTGGATATTCTTGATGTTGAAACTATTATGTGGAAAAGGTCATTCGGTTTCTCAAAGCTCAGACTTCGTCCAAAAGAAAATGGAGTTAGGATGCTTGCAAATCTGAAAGCGTCATCCTGGATTCCGGTTCAAGGTTCCCCGAAAGTTTGCAGTCTTGGAATGCTGAAGAAAGCACAATGTAATCTAGGCACTGTTAAATCTAAAAATTTCAAGTCTGTGAATTATGTTCTTCGTGATACATATGCTGTTCTAAAAGGCATAAAGTTAAAGGAACCAGAGAACTTAGGGGCGTCAGTATTTGACTACAATGATATATACAAAAAGTTATGCCCGTTTATAACTTCTCTGAAGAATGGATCGACCACAATACCTGATGTATTTGTTGTTGTTTCTGATGTATCAAAAGCTTTTGATTCTATAGATCAAGACAAGCTGCTCGATGTAATGAAGGATGTTTTACACGAGGATGAATATCATCTGAAACAGTCTTATCAAGTTGTATGCACCAAGAAATCATTGTGGGTCCACGAGAATCTCATGTTAACTGACCCAAGCATCGGCAAAGGCATTACCGAATTCAGTTCTCTGCTATCTGGTCCACTGCATGCTGTAATTGTTAATCAGGTATTATCTGGTTTTCCTTCCTTTTTGAGTTCTATCTTCTTTGGTTTTATTTAGTAGGCTTTAGTTTGTCTATTCTCTGTTAACATTCTTTTAATGGATGACTGCAAGGGTCCGAAACCTTCTTGGAAACTTATCTTTTCATGTTTGATACTTCTCTTGTTATATAAAAAACGATCATGCATTCTCTTAAGCTTGGTAGTATTAACCTTCTTTTCTAGCTGGCACATATTGCCTACGATCTGATTTTGCCTTTCCTCGTCTTGTTTAGCTTTCGGGTGCTCCTTACAGATTATATAATTTCAATTGATGTTGGTAGTGGCTGTTGTACGTGTGATATATATGTGGTGTTCTTGTAGCTTGATCAGTGATTATAAGCATCAGTGTCTCTAAACACTCGTACAAATCTCAGTGTTGCTTTACAGTTATTCAAAAAGCCATTGCGGCAACCATAAAGTACAAGTTCAGGATCTCATATGGAACATTGCAGAAAACATTCTATCAGAACAAAATATGAAAACAGAAAAAAACTATTATGCTAGTTTGCCAATATATTAACTGCTTGAATTTAGATTTGGATTGTGATAAAATGCGTGAAAATGTCATTCTTTTGCCTGGCAAATAATTCAGCACTCCATAATCCATCCAGGATATTTGAGCTCCTTTTATCGAGCCTTGTTGATGTCACCTAATATTTTGGAAAACAGCCATTGATTTGAGAATGAGTCAAAAGGATAGTGAGCATTTTTCAGAAGCCAGCTATCACCTAATTTTCAAGTTACTCATCTTTGCAGGGACAAGATAAGCATTTGAAAAGGAGGCAGCTGTTATACATTCTGAATGAGCATGTGAAGCGAAATATAGTACAACTAGATAAAGGGTTTTATTTGCAAGATTTAGGTATACCTCAAGGAAGTGTTTTGTCGTCTCTCCTTTGCTCATTTTATTATGGGCACCTTGAAAGGAATGTGATCTTCTCATTTCTTGAAGGAACTACTGGACCTCTTACTTGTGACTTGACTAAAGTTATCTCATCTCCCTCTAGCATACTTCTTAGATTAATTGATGACTTCCTATTCATATCAACCTCAAAGAAGCAGGCAGCCAGCTTCTTCTTCATGTTGCAAAGAGGATTTCAGGGATATAATTGTCACATGAATGAGGGAAAATATTGTCTAAATTTTGATATAGAAAATGGCTCAGAGCCTCCATCAAACAGGATTTATGTTGGTGATGATGGTGTGTCATTTCTTCGATGGAGTGGTTTGTTTTTAAACTCTTGCACTCTGGAAGTTCAGGCCGACTACACAAGGTCAGTTTTCATTGTCTGTTATGGATAGATGCATATGCAGTGCTTCATGTTGGATCCTTTTCTAACATTGCTTGTCTAACTCATCAGTCATGTGTTGGTGATCTTACTGCTGTGGCCGATATTAATTTTTGCTGGACTTTCAGAAATGATGTATTTAGATGCATGCTTTGCGAGAGATTAGTTGAACTTGTGACGTAATCATCACTCTTTCCACTTTAAGCTGGTATATTGAACCTATATGTTTAATCTGTTCAGGTTATAACTCGCTTACTCTACATTCAGGTATCTGGATAACCACATGAGTTCAGCTCTTACTGTGTGTTGGCAAGATAAACCTGCTCATCAACTTAAAATGAAGTTATGCGACTTTGTGAGACCCAAATGCCATCCTATATTCTTCGATTCAAATATCAATTCAGGACCTGTTGTGAGATTAAATATCTACCAGGTGTTTTTGGTTTGTGCAATGAAGTTCCACTGTTATGTATCTGACATGTCATACATTTGCAAACTACGCCCAGGATGTTTCTTGAGAATCATTCAGAAGTCCTTTAGGTATATAGATTGCTCTTTGCTACTAATCCAGCACGTCTTATTGAGTCTAGGAATCATATTCACTTATAGTTTTATTTTTCATCTGAATCTGGCTCCTTTCATGCTCAGAATATGTCCAGTATAAAGCTATAATGGAAGGGAGAGGGCTTTTGCCTTTAGCTAGCTCCATTGCATTGCTTCCCTCCATCACCCAACTTCAGAGATTTAAATCTAGGAGCTCTATGTTGTGCTTTTGAAATTTAAAGCCTTTGGTTGTTTAATTATATTCATCCTACATATGTTGTCTTGTGGCTGACTGATGTCAGGTACATGTATGCGCTTATAAAGAAAAGGATGCATGCTGCTATGTATCTTGGCTCCGGTTTGCATCCAGTTCTTGAATTGTTGAAGGAAGAAGTTGAATGGCTTGGATTGGATGCATATATCCATGTATTACGGAGAAAACAATCACGCCATAGAGAGCTATTATCTTTGTTGAAATCCAAGTGGTCAACACGTAGAATAGGTGCGACAGTGTCACCTCAATTAAAATATGCCGTTGATAAGTCACACTCTTCTTTGATCTGGAGAATCAAGTATTAAATTGATTGATTAATATGCTTTTTTTTTTTCATTTTTCGTTCGTTCAACTGCTCTCCGATGCTCTTTTGCCAGTCATTTACATACTTGATGCTTTCAAAGACTTGATAGTATTAGCGATGCCCTTTCTTTGGGTACAGAAGATGATGATGATGTTTTGAAAGCGTTCTACAGCTGTAGTGTGTAATTAATGTCCTATTAAGATTCATGTTTATTTTCTCACTAAAGCTGGAAATGCAGATCCGAATTAGTTTGGCTTGCCGGGTAAGTTGGGGTTGGTTTTTATTTTCTATTTCTCAGTCAGACAATAACAGGGAATTAATGTCGTGACTGTGACACGCTGCGATCCCTGAATCTCACGCACGGCCACATGGAAGATTGGTCGTTCTAAGTGGGGCCCATGCGCTGTTTGCTGTCCGCATCTTCCTTCCTGGTGTTTGTGACTTTGTGCTCCACCCCACAATACGCTCTCGTGATTGTCTCATGCCATAGTAGAGCATACACGCTCGTTGTTTACTAATCGTCGGTTTGATTAAGCTTATATTAGTAGAACTTTTATTAATAGAGTTTTTGTCAGTAGAATTTTTTTGAGAAGAGCTTTTTTAAAAAGTCAGTTGATTATTTAACTGTCAATTAAAAAAATAGCTTTTAAAAAGAGCTTCATACAGTAGATTGTTTGGCAACATAAAAATAAAAATTACTTTTATTAATTTTAACTATATTTTATTTTATAATAAATATATTTAAAATATAAATATTATTTAAAATATATTAAACAATATACAAAACAAAATATATTAATTATCATATAATTTTAAACCATATGAAACATAAATGAAAATATATCTAACCAAATTTTTTGTATAGATTATAACATAAGTAAAACTAATTTCAAAAATAAATATTAAAACATATAAAAATTCAAATAATATTATATAAATCTCAAAATAAACGTGAAGATGTGTTTGTGGATATTGTGGGAATTATGTGTAAAGCATAAGGGTAAAAGAGACTAAAAAATAGGCTCATTAATTGATATAAAAAATCTATCTGAAAAAGTACTTTTTTGAAAAGCTCCAAATTTGAGTTTTTGAAAAAGTTGTATTTTAGCTTTTAAAAAAACTATTTCTACTCCAAAAGTGCTTTTGAAGTTTACAGCCAAATACTCATTTTTTGTTTAAAATAACTTTTGCTGTGAAAAAAAGTACTTTTTCACCTGCCAAAAGCTGAACCTAAAATGCAAGCACAGATAAAAGAACATCAGCAAGAGTCTTATCAACAATACAAAAAGAGAGAAAAATGAGCATGAATTGTCACCCAATGGTCGGCATTAGAGAAGATGACAACTACGGTGGCTCTGCTGTAGAGAAGAAGAAGGTTATGGTTACTGAGGAAGAAAGAAAAAGATTGGGTATAGGTTCTTTCTTCTGGCAGAACTAAGGAAAAGGTTAAAGGTAGATATGGCGACTGTCAAATAAAACGGTGTCAAGGTTTCCCAGAGAAGCCCCTTGTTGCCGTATATGTCAAGTGTTATACTAATTTGGCATTATAAATAAAGCTTTGGCCAAGCCAAGCCAAGCCGAGCTAGTATTTTGTTATTTAGGTCATTCAATTAAATTTAAAAAACTAAATAATTGGGATTAACTTAAAATTATTTGTTCAGATAATATATTTATAAATTGATATAAGTTTTTTTGAAAAATGATAATCAGTTATCTAGAGAAAATTGGAAAGGAAACATTTGGGATGTGGTGAGGAAGTGCTATAGGAAAGAAAAGTGTCTTCTTTTCTTCTATGTAATGTATACTGATGAAAAGAGAAAAGTGATAAAAACAAACACCATCTTTTCCCTTAACAAAGACTTGATTGAATAAGAACAAATTGGATGCATCTTTCTATTTCATAAAGAAAGAACACTTTCCACTGTAGGCTGCTTATAAACCATAATTACTATATACTAAATAGCCTGCTACCATAACCATACGCTTGCTTCTTCATCTAAAACAAGGTTTAAACTGTTCATAATTACAAGAAATGCTTTTAATAATAGCAGAAAAAACAAAACAAAGGGATATACATAGCATGACAATGAACTATTTACATTCATTATTATCCCCTGAAAATAGGGATTCACTTTCGAACCACCAAAAGGATATAAATCAATATTTATAAGTCTCTTTCCTTTGCTCACCCTTAACAAGTCCACTTATATATATATATATATATATATATATATATATATATACTGGATTCCACAACTTATAGCTATTGTTGTGAGCTCTTCCAGTAGTTCCTCTAGATGGAGCTGAGGGTAAAGTGGAAATTAACAACTTAATAAAAATATTCATAAGCAGATAATTTTTTCAACTTCTTGTCACACCTAAATAACTCATCTATTATGTTGTACCATCCACTGGGGCATTTAAAAGATTATCATATACCTAAGTAACCAAAAGAAGTTTTTAGAATATACATCTGGATAGGAAGAAAAAGAAAATGGTAAAAGAGCCCTAATAAGCAACGACTACACAACATTGAAAAAATCATGCACATATGCATTTTTTGTAAATTATGATATTTTTGTTAAGTATAAACCATTGTTAATAGCCAAAAAAATTTCACCAACCTTAAAAAGGTAACATGCAACTTAGTTTTTATAAGCTTATGAGCCAATGTCCCAGCCAAGCTATGAGGGTTATAATATTCCTCTAAGAAAATTCCATCCACCCCAAATGCAGTTGTTGTCCTTGCAAAGCATGGTAATGAAAGTCTTACCAATATAGCTCCAATAGACTTTTAAAAGATCATAATTTTATTGTGAACTCCAATCATAATGTAATTGTCAACCATACACCTCATATATACATAACGCAAGGTAGATATTGACAGGAAAGGTAAAGAAAACAAATGACATAATACCTACAAGTCCATTCAAAGTACACTTTCATCACTTATCCTTAAATCATGGGAATCAATCTCAAAGTCAAAACTCAAATTGATTTGGTGTATTTTTTTGTTGAATTGGATAAGTGTTTAATATTAATGGAGCTGATGGAAAGTTTTCAAATAGAATTGATAATTTCTCAAGCAAATTCAAACCAGAAGAGAGTATTTAAACAAGGACAGTGCATGTTACTAACAATTTCTAGAATAGCACACAAAGTTTTTAATTGGTAGAATCCTAGTTTCCATTTTAACTAAATTTTTATAGAAAGTAGAAATTTTTCCTCGGTTAAAATATTCTACCAAATGTTGAATAAGAAAAACAAGAAAATCACAATATAACATAAGGACTTTAGAGATATTAACTTAATATAACCAAACATGATTCCTCTCTTGCAAACCATTACATTTTGATTTCCAGCTAATCTAACCTTTTAGGAAAATTTTAGTATAACCTGTAATTTGTAACACAAGTGTTTATTTTTTATATATAGGTTCCCAAATGAAATGCTTCTAATCATTCATAACATAATAGTTCTAAACTATCCTTGAAATAAAGGGGAAGGCACTCACAAAAGGAGCACAAAATTGGCCCTTTTTTATGTTGATGATTTTTCTAGTCTTAGCAGTCGCTACCAAAAGATATGTATGTTTAATTCAAACAATAAAACAAGGGAGAGTATGAATAGGAAGAGTAAAGAAAGAGACAAACTATCAGAATTAAGAACCAAATCGTGCAATTCTCAAGATGGAAGCTTAATTACTGAGTTAGAACACATTGGCATAACCTGACATCACAAAAATGCTGGGATCTATATGATATCTGCAACGTGGCCAACTTATCCAAACTGACCAAAGAAAAGAGATTAGGACATAAGTGAAGTTGTAATATCTTAATATTGGTATCAATACCTTAATATAAGAAAAAGATGGGGGTCTTGAAATTGAGACAAGAAACTAAAGAAGAGAAAATTATGGGTAGGAAGTAATTTTGAATTATTAAAAATAGAACATTAATGGAATAAAGCATATTTGCCCCAAGAAGGTAGTATGATTTGACTCTTACAAACAAAATAGTTGATGGTAAAATTTATACCTATTGTGAGTGATATAGCACCAAAATCCTATCCATCTTAAGGTAACAAGACAACATCATTGAAGCATATAAGAACTTGAAACTTGGATCTAACATATATTAAGTTTCCACAAAAGAATTTACAAGAAATAAACAATCAGAAATAAGTTCCCACTAATAAAAAAGTAAATTTAGAGGAAATTAAAAAAATGTCAAAGTGGTTGGATTACATAGAAATGAGCTTATCTACATTAGAAATTAAATAGGGATATTTCTCGATAATGTATTTCGAGAGTTCATTAAAGTTGAAGTAATTAAATGCACAATGAAAGAGAGAAATGATCAAGAAATATGGATGTAAAACATAAGCCCATAATAGACCAATTTAGGATGATTTTTAGCCCCCTTTTTTTCTCCATATTACTCAAAATCAACCATAGCTTAAAGATCTTTAAAAAATTTACAAAAATGCACTACTCGGGTACCTAAATGGTTTCAAGCACATTAGTGACAATAAGAATGTCATAAGTCAATTTCATCTTCTCCAGGATATGTCATGAACATAAGCAATATGATCATAAGTGCCATTTCTTATCATTTGAAGTGGCCATCACCCTTCTTTTCTTTATGTGAATAACCATAATTTAGTACTTGAATTTTCAGTAAGAATTTTAGTTTCAATTTTACATTTAACGAGTTATAAAATTATCATATTATGCTTTAAGTTCTTTTGTCTATTATGCATAATAATAACTTAATAGTATACCCTCACAAGCAATATTTCTCATTGATATGAACAAAGTTTAATCGTCATGATGTAATCTTCTTCTTCTTCTTTTTTTTATGTGAATAATGATGATATAGTACTCGAATTACTAGTAGGATTTTTAGTTTCAATTTCACACATTAAAAGTTTTTAAATTATTCTGTTATGCTTCAATTTTTTTAAATCTTTTATGCATAATAATAACTTAACATTACACCCTCACTAACAATCTTTCTGGCTGAGATGAACAAACTTTGATTACCACAATGTAACCTTGTCCTTCTTTTTTTTATATGAATAATCATAAAGTAGTACTTCAATTACCAATATAATTTTAATTTCAATTTCACATTTCAAAAGTTTAAAATGCTTCAATTTTTCTCACTCATATTCATAATAATAACATAACATTATACCTTCACTATCAATCTTTTGCATGGAGACTAACTAGTTCAAATTAAGTGTTTGGTAAAGAAATATTATAGCCTTCTCAGCTAGTAATGAAAATTTAGAAGATTCTTTATGATAGATGCATATTTGACAATATTTTTACACCCATATTTGATGTATTTTGCTTGATATTCTATACTTTTGTTGTATTTTTGGTACTTAATTTACTCCAAGTGTGTTCATAGGTTATAATTGACTTCACGGACTTAAAGGAGAAGAATTAGGACAAAATATGGCATAAAATGTAGATTCGACACAAAGAAGGGATGTACAACCATGCACATGCCTGTGCACTTCTCCCAAGCTATGAAGTTTCCCAATTTTTAGAGAATTTGTTGATGCATAGTCTAATGCGTGTTCACGTCTTTATATATAAAATTCTAGTGTTTTGGCTGATGCACAACCTAGAATTCTATATATAAAGACGTGAACGGAGACTTGAGAGGAGAGAAGGCATTATGAGGTTATTTCTAGACGTGGAGTTCATTCTCTACGAGCCATTTTAGTCTAGGGAAGTAGAAAACATGAATATTTCATTGAAAGATCGATCATGATATAAGATCAAGCCCTACATTATGAGAGTATTTGATAAAAGATAACCAGGGAGATTTAGAATTATGAACCCATTGTTTTTAATTTGTTTTTCTTTCGGTTTATGTTTGATTTCGTGATTGATAATATGTAACTAAATATCCATTTAGTTTATAGGTTAAATGAACCTAATGTTTATACTTTGATATGATTTGATTCTTTTATTAATGCAATTGGTTTGATTGACTGTTGCGATCCAATTACTTGTTTTATTTAGGTTCTAGTAATTCGAAATATTAAACCATAATCTAATTTAATATATAGCGATTAAGAAATCATAGGTTGGATATATAGTAACTGAAAGGAGTTGATTGCAACCCTAGAGATAGGATGACATAAATCTTCTAGATTATGGTCAAACCTAATAGAGGGATGCATAAAATAGTAACATTCTAAAGAGGGGCAAAATTTAGGGATGTTGACTTTAGCCACTGCTAAATCGTAATAATTCATTTCTGTAATAAATTTTGTTTCCTTCTTCTCTAAGAAGTTCTTCATATTCAACCACCTTTTCTGCTAGCTCATAAAAATCACAAAATTTCATGCCTTAGAATTTCTTCCATAATTCAATATTGAAACCCAATGAGTGATGAACATGTCAACATTCTCACCATTATTTTTTAGCAACTCTAGATAATTTAGCTATACTAACTTTATGCTTAGTCCTAAAAACCTTAGTCATGAACAATCTTTTTGTTTCAACCTAGGAAAGGATATAATCCTTGGGCAATAATGAATACTAGGAGAAACCTATACTTATTAATGAATTTGAAATCATCCTGAGCTTAAAATTATTGAATTTTTTATAATTAGTTAATTCTCCATATTGTATGGTGAATCTAGTGATGTGCTTAATAATCGATTGACCATCATCACTAGAAAATAAGTTGAATTTGGGAATTCTATAACTATAAGAATAGGAATCTCATGGTCAATATGCTTCAGATAAGGCTTATGGAATTCTATGCAGCCAAACTGCCTCAAAACAGACCCATATAATTCTTGAACAACTTCCATATCGACTTGTAGTCTTACTTCAGGTATACTCTAAACCATATTGTTGTTTTATTAGTTTCAGTTACCACAAAAAATACCTACCTTCTTAGAATTTAGGGCTTAACTTCTTGTCAACCATTTCTAGGATTAACGTGCAAAGATTTCATAGGAACATCCTTTCTCTTATTATAAGGGACGTACCTTTCGCCTTTAGAAGAAGCAACTAAGAAGTGACTACACGCGCCAAGTTCCATTGCATTTGGAGTAAGATGCCCTTTAAGTCCTTCGGAGATCTACTTTAGTAAAGTGGGAGAATTCTGCCTAGCAATCTATACCAGAGAGGTAGATAGTTTTTCAACTTTCTCTGTCAATATCTTAATTACCTCGATCGTAGAGTCTATGTTGGTCTTTAATTTTAAAATTTCATTTGTGCAAACAACGTCATTCTATTGTGACAATTTTGGATAACTTTCTCTATTAATAACTTGATTGCCTCGGTCGTAGAGTCCATGTTGGTCTTCAATTTTAAAATTTCATTTATACAAACAACGTCATTTGGTTGTGACATTTTTGGATTCTCACTAGAAGGAGAGTTAGCTGAAATCAAAGCTATATTCTCGAGATTCTTAACCACCTAAGATATAAAACCATAATTCCCTACTACTATAGTGACTCCATCCTTCAAATTTGGAGGTAGAATGATTTTTTTGCCATTGATTATACATGATATTTTCATCCTACTGAGTGAAAATTATTATTGTTAATTTAGAATTTGAGTGTGTTAGGAAGGAATTCTCCCATAATTTGTACTTGACTTGTTATTAAAAATATAAATGGGCTTTTGAAGACTTAAAAAATGAAATTCTAAGTTACCAAGCTGGTAAGAGAGTTGAAATGAGGTCTTAACTAAAGAAAATAATTTATTATAGCAAAAAGAAAATCATAAATTATAAATGGGAATTTGAGATAAAAAAAGATGAATTTACAATATAAAGAAAGCTGCAAAATAACGAAGTTTTTTTAAATTCGGCTTATTGTTCTCTCTAGAGATTAGTTTTATTGTTTTATCATTCAATGTGTGTCACAATCATGGTGCTAATGGATTTATATAGTCTTCTCAACCTTAACTCCCTCAAGTAGTTTTTCTCTATAACTGCCCACCTATTACATCCTACCTAACTTCTTGCTCCTATTTTCTTAACTTTGACATTTTGGAAATCTTATAATTGCTCAACTTCTAACCCACTTAGCCATGTTCTTGTTAATTGCTCTCCACCATTTTTTTAAATTTCACGTTCTGGACTTCCATGAATTCATCATGTTTCTCCCCATATTTGTGGTTTTTCACTACTTATGAATTCTCTATCTAAACATTCACTAAGCTTTCATTTTTGAGCTACTTTCACTTGTGGACTAAATTTCTTTTTGAGTTATAAAGAGCCGCCTACATATCACTAGATTTGATCTTCTAGGCAAGCTATCAAAATGTCACCTCCACATAAAATGTTTAACTTTGACAAGGATATTTAACATCTAAAGATGTTGTCAATTCCCATTTACCTTTAAGTTCTCATCATTGGACATTAAATTATGTGCATCTAGATAACCATATTTAACTTGGTAAATGTTATTCATACTAAAACGTAATATAAGCTGATCTTCTCTATTTCTGCTTAAAAGAATATGAAAAAATACTAGCTACAACCTTTATAAGAAATAATCCACACAATAATCATATCTTGAGCTTTATAGTGTAGAATTATTAAATCTTTGAACATTAAGTCTTTTAAATCATAAATCAAAAAATTATGAAATTTTGATCATCCCCTAATAAAAAAATTATCCTAAATTTGAATATGAGTATCATTCCCCCACTTTCTATCTACACCCTTGTTGCAAAACATGAACCAAGACTAAAATACTCTTTCAAGTAAAACTTAGACTATAGCTCGAGCTAACTAACATTAAATCCTCATCCATGTAATATTCAATTTTAAAGAGTTGAGATATGAGGGTATCCAATTAGTGAAGAATCCTTTAATATTATATGGATAACATAGCCTCGGTTCAAAAGTAGATTACAGTAAGTATTTAAAATATGTAATATATTGTTTCTTTAAAATTTTATAACCAATTCAAAATTTGCTTAAAAGTTTTCTCACTTAATTAATTTTTAACCACTAATTTTCTAAATCTAAATATAAATCTTTATTAAAAATTAATATATTTATAGTTTTATATTTTAAAATTTTATTTGTATAAAAATATTATATTCAATATAAAATTTTATATATTTTAAAATAATATAGTTCCTTAATACAACAAAATTTTATATAAAATTTTTCTCATCACTATCTTTTTTTTCTTTTGTGCTCTGACTAATATTGTCCTTTCTTCGTTTCTTATTGTTTTTTCTTTATTATCTATTTTTAATTTTAATTGGTCCTCGTCTACCTTTTTGGGTGTTAGTGATAAAAGGGTAATTGGTTTGTTATCTTTTAAAAAGGTATACATATTCTTGAAGTCATTATGTGTAATTCTTCTATTATTTGTAACTCTTTTGTCTTATAACTTCCTTATCATATTGATCACTCACATTGTCCACCTTTCCATCATCTCTTTTGATCATCACCCTCTTATTTAAGCATTGAGATGTATTATTCCATGCATGTAAAAAAAAATTTAACGTCTTTATTATGGAGGGTTGCAGATATAATTTACTTTTCCTTTACTGTAGACATTCTCTTTGGATTTAAACGGCTCAACTTTGGCTTTTAAGGGCCTTTATCATTCTTTTTCTAATTAAGTCTCTAATAATTATTAGTATTAATAGGATACTTTGATATTCATTTGTGTTTTAATTATCTCTTCACCTTCATAGTCATATGCACCATCTCTTCCAAATCTACAAGGTGTTATAGTTCTACTATATGGCTATATCTCTATTTAAACCACTCACGATTTTTGACAAAGTTGCTTCTCTATCCTCCTCTATATTGGCTCAAATAATGACTACTTCCATCTCCTTATGATATTTCTCTACACTTTTTGAAATTTGAGAAAGATTTTTCAACATCTGATAATAATCTTTATAATAATAGCTTGGTATGAACCTCCTTGTCATAAGACCTTTTAGTTTATTCCAAGTCTTTATTAGTCAATCATAATTCTTCCTCCCATTATTTACCAATTGATCTCACCAAATAATGGCATATTCAATGAAATCTAGTATAACAAGCTTTACTTTCTTCTCTTTATAGTAATTATAACAATTAATGATAAATTCTATCTTTATCTCCTACTATAAATAAGCTTCGTTATCGTTTCTACCTTTAAATGAAAGTATGTTCATGTTTATTATAGCACCCCACCCTTATAGTGTATATTCCCGTACATATTGTCGATATTCGAGAACATACTCTATAAGGGTGGCATGCTAGGACAATCAGTCAATCATACTCATTAAAAAAATTTTTCATGCATCATACGCATATTTCAGAAAACCAATAATTAATAATAGCCCATTTTTTTTCAAAAACATTTTTAGTTACAATTGTTACAAACAATAAACATATCATCAGAATTCCAATAATCATTTGGGCCGATTACAATTACGAAACACTTCCATTCATGAATTCATTACATGATAGAATTTGTCACATATACGAGGTACAGTATTCGCAAAATACAATTTAGATATATACAAAAATCATTGAAGACTTATGTAGATGCAACTGATTTGGACCTCTATCTCTTATTCGATTGCAGTGGTTATACTTCAATTAGTCTAACTGGGGTATCCCTGAACCTGAAAAGTCAACGTTGCAATTTTTGTGAGTTTTGCGAACTCAGTGAGTTAATCATCCTCGATGATTCACTCATATCATATAACACATCAATTCATATAATCATATAATTCACATCATTTCATTTATCATCATGTAGCATCACAAAACTTTTTGTTCACAATTTCTACATTTCTCAGTCAACAATACATTTCAATCATTCAAAACGTACTTATTAAATGTATATGCAATGCTCATGAGGCTCACTTTCAATTATTATGGTTGTGACCGAGTGCCTATTACTGTTCCGTATCCATTGTGGATATCGGGCTCGTTAATAACTGTCCCTTATCTACTGGGATACAAGGCTCATTTTATATAGTGAGCTGGAGGCTCTTACCACATTATGAGGTTTAAGCTCTTTTTTACTTTATGAGCTTTAAGCTCTTTTTTGGTGGCTACTCCGGTCACAACAACCTTTTTCTGTTAATGCATTCGTGTAATGAAATGCATCACATTCACATATATTTAATTAATCTTTTGTTCACAATTTTCCACATTCACGTTCACATTTATCCTCAGACCTTGGTCTGACATTCAACAATTAAGTTTCAACAATATCCAATTCTCATTCACATTTACTTAATACATATTACTTAACTCCTTTGAATAATAATTACCATCATATGAACATCTTCATTCCCATTATACTCAAGCTTTTTGTACTTTGATATCAACAATTCATTCACTAAGTTATAACCTCAGTTATCACCACACACATATCACACATTGAGTCACTTAATCCAAGCATCATTCTAGATTCAATTCAAGCTTCATTCAAGCCTAATTAAGTCCAAATGTATCATAGTTAAGCATTGATAAGTCAATAACTTATATATATGATTTTGGGACAAAAGACATAACTTTCGCTGTGGATGTTAGATTATATTTATTCATGTATGCTTTCAAAGAGGACTTCGAGTCCTACAACTTCTGTGAAGACTTTGAGGAGAGATTTTTCCATCTAGAGGATCAAAATTGCACATTTATGTAGGTGTTTAGAGAATGTCTACCTAGCGGACATATGTCCCTCCAAACAGACATGAACAGAGCTGGAACGGTGGAATTCCAGAGAATGTCAGCTCAGTTGACTTATGTCCCTCCAAATAGACATGAATAGAGTTGGGATGCTGGAATTCTAGAGAATGTCTGCTAGACGGACCTAAAGTGCACCTGACGGACATCAAAAAGGCATATTCATGTTTAACCCATTCCCAGCCATTTTCTCCAATTTTTCCAGCTCTTTCAACTATTCCAAGCTTTATCCAACACCTTATATGCTTAGTTTATTATTTCTAGCTTAATTTCTCATCATTTCTAACTTAATCTCATCATACATAAAATCCTAACTCTTTCTATAATATATTTCATTCATAATACATCAACAATTGATTTCCATAGTTAGTCACTTAGTTCATAATCTCTTCGTTTCTTCTTCATTCTTAACTCCATTTCAACCCATTATCATCAACACATAATTCAAAATCTATGATTGATCATAAACACCAAAAAGAACACATTTATATACACATTCATCTTCAATTTTCTACACATGTTCAACTTCATTTCCACCTTCACTTCACTTCTAACTTATCATTATAATTTACCTCTTTTCAAGATGCTAAATTAGCCCTTTATTTAACCTCAAGATCAGTCTAGTTCATCCATATAACAACTATAACGTTAGACTTTCTGAGCTTTTTGTATTGTGCTATATTTGGAGATACTACTGTATATTAATATATACATGGTTGTGATGAGTTCAAAGATGTATTTGAATCCTTGTGGTACGTATGCTAGTGATATAAAATGTTACATGCCCTTACATGAACTTAGAGTTCATCGGTATGTGAAATCTTGGAGATTTTCGACATATAAGCTTTTAAATGTGAAAAAAACTGAGTCCATTAGATGGATATGACCATGGTGGTTGAATTAAATGTGTTCTAATGCCTTAGAGGTGATTAGACATAATTTATAGACTTATTGGACATTTAGAAAGCTTAATTGGAAAAGTTGATGTAAATAAGAGCTTATTTGCAAATTATTAAAAGTTAAGGGACTTAAATGTAATTTTTCAATTCTTGGAGGACCAATATGTAATTTTATAAAGTTAAGTAGCTTATTTATAATTTGCAAAAGTCAAAGGACCAAAATAAAAATAAAAGTTTTGGTCATTCTCAAATTTTGGGCTTAATTGCAAATTTAGGAAAGTTTGGAGGGTATA
>JAOTAY010000002.1:8128889-8139431 GCA_025629805.1 Erythroxylum baracoense | reverse complement strand
TTATATAAATCTCAAAATAAACGTGAAGATGTGTTTGTGGATATTGTGAGAATTATGTGTAAAGCATAAGGGTAAAAAAGACTAAAAAAATAGGCTCATTAATTGATATGAAAAATATATCTGAAAAAGTACGTTTTTAAAAAGTTCTAAATTTGAGCTTTTGAAAAAGTTGTATTTTAATTTTTAAAAAAATTATTTCTACTCCAAAAGTACTTTTGAAGCTAAACACTCATTTTTTTCTTAAAATAAATGCACTCTAATGCTATTCTTATCATTATCATTGTCGTTGCAATCACTGCTATGTTATTATCCTCGTTATGATGAACAAAACTCCAACCACTTATCGACTTCACTTATGAATCATTTGGTACATTACCTTCTAAGAACAACTAATGAAAAATATCAACTCTCCCTCGTATTTATTCCTACTTATTAACATTTTAAACAGTTTATAACATACCCAAATTAATTATACAGTTAAAAGTTTACAGATTACTTTTCTAGATTATATCATATATTCAACAGAAATTTTAATGGAAATTAATATTGAACTAATTTTATTAATCAGAAATGTTGGCACTACAGAAACTTTTTTCAGATCGTAAATTTATTTAATCTGAATTTATTATTTATAAAATCCAAGTGAAAAACAAATCACCAGGTAAACAAAATGGTATATCTACCTCTAAATTAGAAGTTTATTCTAAAATTAATAATTCAGAATTATAGACTGTGTTTTTTTTTTTTTTACCAAAACAATCTTATCAGATATCAAATTAAAAAAAAGAAAAAATCCTCAAAGTCAGTAAGGTAATAAACCAGTGTGACCCTCAGTTAAGGCTCAATCATTCAAATCCATCCACCTAACCTTAACCTCCATAACACTACACCCCACCTCCAACCACCGTCACCAACTCAGAAAGAAGAAAAATGGATCCTTCCATTTACTCCGGTAAGCAGCCGATGGCGGCCGACATAGAGCAGATGTCTGACACACCACCATCACGTGGGTCCCATCACCGCCGGGCCCACTCTGACACCGCTTTCCGCTTCGACGACCTCCTCCTCTTCGACCCCTCCGATCTTGATCTCTCCTCCTTCGACCTCCCGACTCCCACCCCTCCACGTGGTGCTACCATGGCCCTCGATTCGCCCTCTGTCTCCGAGGACTCAACGTCCAACGGCAAGCCCAAGCCCATCGCCCATTTCCGCAGCTTATCCGTTGACTCCAGCTTCTTCGACGGCTTGGCTGATGGCGGCAAAATGACTCCCACCGGAGCGACGGCTGCGGGAGAGAAGAGAGTGTTTCACAGGCATAGCAATTCCATGGACGGCTCTACCACCACGTCTTTTGAAGTTGATTCTGTTATGGGTGACGGTGTCAAGAAAGCTATGGCTCCTGAGAAACTGGCTGAGCTCGCTTTGATGGATCCCAAGAGAGCTAAAAGGTGTGGCCTTTTTGCCTTTACTTGAATGAATATGATTCTTTTTAGAGTTGCGTCAAAATATTGAAGGCTAGCATTTTAGGGGATTCTTATATCTTATGCTTCTTCCTTTTTTCCTTGTAGGATTCTCGCTAATAGGCAATCTGCAGCTCGATCTAAGGAGAGGAAAATAAGATATACAAGTGAGCTGGAGAGGAAGGTGCAGACACTTCAGACTGAAGCGACTACACTCTCTGCTCAAGTTACTATGTTGCAGGTCTATTTTGGATTCCTTTTATGTTCTTTTACTTATTGTGCTTCCCTTTTCTGCGATGGTTTGTTATTTTTCAATAGAATCTGTCCGCGTATGTTGATTTTTTCTTTGACAGTTTATTCTTTCTTTCCAAACAAAGCAAAGTTTTTAGATTGTTTCATTTTCAAAATCAGATATGTTCCTGGGTAGTTTGACCGTACAGGATGGAGTGCCTCTTACTGACTAAATGTCTACATGTATGAGTTTGTTGAAACTTGAGCTCATAAATATCTGATATGTGATGGCTTATGAGTTTTATGGTTCTGTTGCAACGAGCAATCTTTTCTGTTTCATTTGATTTCCATCTCTAGCTAACAGAGATAGTCATGTGTGTGAAATTTTCAGTATAGCGTCCATTTTACTTGTTGCATATCTTGAAGGTGCCTTGCTTTCTACTATGAAACCTTGCCTCTAAGGTGGATGCTATGAAATTAATCTCTGTATAACTCCTAGTATCAACTTTTATTGCTGCTTTAAATTGCTACTTTCCTGTTTTCAACCTTGGCTGTGGGATGTATTAAAACTGTGAGTTTGATCTATAAAAATGAAATCTTAGATGCCTTTCATTGGTACATAGACAACAACTAATTGGTAACAGAGAGTTCAAATATACAACTTATTCTCAAAGTTTGTAATAGGTTCTTAACAAGAAATCTGTGCCTCATATTTGGCGTTTTGAATTATGTTTCAGGATAAAGTGTCTTGTTTAACTCATTGCTCTTGGATGCTTGGTGGTACATCTCAGTAGGTTTTAATAATCTACATTTGAAAAATCGTTGACCTGAGTTAGATCACATTATAATTTGATCATATAGAAACATTTTAAATCAATTTGTTATGCAAGGAATTTAATAAACCATATGGTAGAATATCTGGGTCATATTTGTTAGATCTATATCATTATTGATGTTTATTGGCCGGCTAAAGAATGTTCAAGATGGACAGTTTCTATCATATAGCTCCTTCTTCCTTTTTATCTCTGGCACATGATGCTTCTTGGCTATATCTATATCATTATTGATGTTTATTGGCCTGCTAAAGAATGTCCAAGATGGACAGTTTCTATCTTATAGCTCCTTCTTCCTTTTTATCTCTGGCACATGATGCTTCTTGGCTATCGTCTAACCATTTCACCATCTATACTTCATTACCTACCTCAAAAAACTAGTTGCCAAGGGACAGTATTCACTTCTCCCATTACAAAAATATTACTTTGATTTGTTAATTTTGACTTGTTCCAGACAAGACTAGTTGCTGTGCACAATCAGGAATTCAGTCTTTAGATTTCAAACTTGGCAGATAATTTATTCTGTCATGATTTGCCTAGAACTTGATCCTGTTGAGGTCTAATTCCTTGATAGATCTGCTAAATTGGTGAACCTGTACGCATTTCACTAACTTTTGACATTCAGACTGTTTGATGCAAGATAGAAGAGTTTTAAAAGGTTGCTTCAGTGATGATGGCCTTCCATGCTTGCATGGATGGAATTTGTGGTGGATATAGTTCCATGTGAAGATTTTCATTCTAGCAAAAGTGGCAAATGATTGAGTAAATTCACGTCATTCTAAAAATTTTTCTAAGCATTGTATGCACATCATATTTAAGTCTACTATAAATTGTGGCTTGGTTGTTTTGAGGGAATCATAATGTTAGCTCGCTATGTTCTAAACTAGCTTGAATGGTTTACATATGTCTGCAATATCTGTGATAGATTTCTAATATGTGAGCTTTTCTTGAATGTAAATTGGCCTTATGTTCTCAAATTGGTGCAAGTTTGTGCCAAGACTTGTTGCATGATGATGCCTATCCTCATTAACTGCCTATATTCTACTCATGCAGATTATGGCAAATTCATATCTTCTTCTCTGTACTTATTCTAAGAAGGGCTAGAGTTTGCATAACCATGCGTATGTCACTGAAATGCTATCATAAATAATGGCTTTATATGTGAGATAGAGTTTTGCAAACATATTTCAACATGCTTTAAATGAACAACATTTTCCGGGAAAGTGGCTATATGTTATGCTATATCTGTTTAATATATAACACCAAGAGTTTTACTAGTGGTTATTTGTATGTATTTCATGTCATGCATAATTAAGAATTTAGTGGCTTTTAGTTGAATGTGATGTAGGACAAAAAGAAGAAATATTAACCGGTAGCTAAAACTCACCAAAATTTAGAAAATATAGCTGATATTAGGCCACTGGAATATCAAGTTTCAGGTCTGGATTTCAGCTTGGAATGCTGGAATTTCATATTTGGGTATAGCTGGATTTTTATGGTTTAATTGATGGAAATTTAAGCTAGAGTTTTAGGATTTTGGTTGGTGGAAGTTCAGGTTAATTGTTGGAATTTAGTGAAGTAAACCAGTAATGGAGGGTAGGGAAATAAGAATCACTCATAAATTTTAAGAATCACTCCCAGAAGAAAGTATCACTCCCTTAAGTTAGACAAAAATTAAAGATAGCTTATTCTTGAAGGGTTGAATACACATATTTATAGAAGTTTTTAGAATCTTTATTCTAGTAAGAAAGGTTTCTAAAATATCCAAAATTTAATCTTATTCTAATAGGGATTCTTTATTTTTAAATAAGTTTAAATCCGACAAACTAGGACAATTTATATATGTTACCATTATTCCCTATCTAATAAGGAAAACTTTGTGTGAAGTAATTTTCAGCCTTTGTTGCCCTTGTTGTCACTTCAATTCCCACTCTTTGCTCCGCCAAATTAAAGTTTGTGGTTTATTAATTCTGCATGAAACAACACTTCTTTAAGTTGATGTAAAGTAAATAATACGTGGTCCTCTTCAGTCTTGCTGTATATTAATATAGCATCAAAATAGCACAAAAAATCTGCTCAAAATGCTCGAATCACTTGATTCTTCACTCTCATAAAACTGCTAGGTGTATTTGTGGGTCCAAATGCAATCAACAAGCATTCATAAAGCTCCTCATTATTCTCAAGTTTCATTTTCCATTCATTCTTAGGTCTGGTTTTGATTTGATGGTACTCGCTTCATAAGTCTATCTCAGTAAAGATACTAGCTATAGTCAACAAGATAGTAGCTATAGTCAACAAGTTTAACATGTCATCAAGGTGAGAGATCGGAAACCTACACCTTTTTGTGATCTTGTTTATCGCTCAATAATCAATGCACATTCATCAACTTCTATCTTTTTTAGGAGTCAACAATGCTGGAACTGCACAGGGACTAAGACTTGTTTGAATAATTTTTTTTTCAGCAACTCCTCTACTTGTCTCGTCAACTCTTCATTCTCAAAGGGTTTAAGAATTAGGCTGGAAAATTTGGTAAACTAGATCTAGGGATTAAGTCGATAGCATGCTGAATATCTCGTGAGGTAATTCACCCTGTAAATCATTTAGTGTAAGGTCTGAAAAATCAGCGAACAATTCACCCACTTCTTTGGGTAAGATAAGGGGTGTTTTAGTGCTGTTGCTGTTACTTCCTCACCAATATTGCAAACACAATCCCTTTTCCCTTCGTAATATTTTCAATTTCTCTCTCCTTGAGGATATTAAGAGGCTTTTTCTTGGCATTTATGGCTATTTTGTTACTTTCTCTTTGTTTCTCTACCTTCTTTGTAGGCTTCAAAATTATTTTCTATCCACGAAACATAAACTAGGTGTTAACTTTTTCAAAATGTTGAACATTACAATCATAAAGCCAACGTCGACCAAGTAAAATTTGAGACATTTTCATAGGAATAACATCACACCAAATAGAGTCTTTATATGTTCTTAATTTGAAGGACACTAAACAACTTCAGGCAATCGGTATAATACTATCATCCCCCCCAAGTAATTTTATAGGGATGTGGATGTTTCTCTAAAAGTTGATGTTACATTTTTACTACTTTCTTCATTAATGATAACCTTACATTACTTTATCTTCACATCTAACTTGTGTAAAGAAAATAGCAGTGTTAAGCCATTCTTTTTATTCTTTTACCTTATGGGTCATAAGTATGCGTCTTATTGGGGTCTCCTTCCAACTCCTCTTCAACTTTGTGTTCACACATATGCATTAGATTTTCCCCCCTCCTCTTCTTCCATTATGTGCAAACCTTTGTTAGTAGGAATGCGGCCCGGCCTGGTCCGTCCTTCTTAGGACAGGGCCCGAGCCTAGTCTGAAGCCAGATCAAGCTTGCTCATGCCACCTGAGCCTAAGCCCGATCGGGTTTCGACTGCCCGAAATCCAACCTAACCTATCAAATCTCAAAACCCGACCCAACCCACCTGGAACTAGACCCATGAAGCCTCCTTAGTTGCCCCTTGTCTTTTGTTGCTAGTCACTATTAATCGTCCTCCATTCAATTATGTTGATTTGCCGCCGTCATTCCTCCGTTGTTGTCTGGTCCACATTGTTAGTTGACCTTTTTCCTCCATTCCCGTTCACCATTAGTTACCAACAAGTTCCAATAATAAAGTATATTTTACTTTGAAAAACACTCTTCATTGCCTTTAATAACCCAACCATCATAATTGAAGTTGGTACTACTCCCTTTCTTAGTGGGGTAACCATTTGTTTTGCTTGATTATGACTTGTGAGAGGATGGCATAGTTGAAGAATGGTTCAAAAGTTTTCCACTCTTGAATTTGTTCTACTTTCTTCACTCTTTGAAACTGTACTAAGAGCAGTGTAGAGAGATAAGTGAGGCAAAACTATTAACAAAAAGACAACGGAAGCAAAGAAGCAAGCAATAAAAGAGAGGAAGGCAATGACTATTTTTACTTTGATTTATATATATAATTGGGTTTTCTGGTAGGCCTGGCCTTCAAGCTTGAGCCTGGGTTCGGTTCGAATTCCAACATTTATAAAAAAAGCTCGAGCTCAACTTGCAACACCATGAACTTGGTTTGAGCGTGCTGACTTCAAATTGGGCCGGATTAGTTAGGTCAGGCTTGGGCTTCTTTTCCAAGCCTATTTGTTTAGTACATTCGTAAGCAAAGTGGCCCCTTCCATTCCATGGGAAACACTTCTTGTCAGTGTTGCCTCCTTTTGTTCTAGTCTTAGCTATGGCTTTGCCTTTAGGTTCAACTCTTTGAGAAGCTTTGTAGTTGTTCTATGTGCATATTTTGATGCATTAGGTGCTAAATATTGCACAGTCGTAGTTCTCTTCATACCAAATTCCCCAACTTGACTCCGAAACCTTTTTGTTACTTGTCCTAGGTATTTTTCCGCTCTTAAAGCTAAGTGAGATGCATTTTCAAAGCTGTAAATCCTTTGCATTTGTCAGCTCCTTGCAAATTTCTGCCCTTAAGTCATTTTTGTAGTGAGATATAAGTTGTCATTTGAACTTCATTCCTTAGCATGGAATAGAAAGTTTATCAAATATTTTAGTGTACTCCATTATGAAATATTCCCTTGTTTAAGTGTTGTGAGTTGATAGTTGAGATCTTCTTAATAATGAAATGGAAAATATTTTTCTGATAACTTCAGTTTATCTCTTCCCTATCAACAATTGGCAGCTGACCTTTTTTTAAAGTCTATCCTCTATTGATTTCCACCAGATTTTAGCTTGTCCTGTTAGCTTCATCTTTGCAAATTGAACTTTTTGATCTTTTGACATGTACTAGTCAAGGAAGTCCTCCGTTGCTGCTGTCCAGTCCAAAAACAAGTGTGGATTCATATTTCCTGCAAAATCAGGGTCCTCAACATGAACTTTCTTGGTAATATCTTTAAGTATCTTATGTGTTTTAGCTGTATCATGATCTCTAAGGTCTTGCATGCACTCTGCAAGTTTGCTGGTTGGTTTCTTTGTCTTGAATCTTTCGGTAGGCAGTGATTTCCTAAGCCCACTCACCATTGATTAGTTTCAGCCTCTTCATTTCTGATTTCACTTTCTCCACCCTCAACATCAACTGTAATTTGCCATCAGATGTTTTCTGGACTAGTTTTTGGAGCATCTTGTCTTCGAGAGTCATTAAGGTCCAATCTTTCTAACTCTCTAAAGTATTTCATCTTGCCCTTAGTCGCTGAGTGTTCTTCTATGCGCCCTTCCGCTGCGTGTCATTATTGTGAATCAAAGCTCTGATACTAAATTGATATCGGACAGATAGAAGAAATATTAACTAGTGGCTGTAACTCACTAAAAATTAGGAAATATGACTGATATTACATTATTAGAATATCAAGCTTCAAGTCTGGATTTCAGCTCGGAATGTTGGAATTTCAGATTTGGGTATAGCTGAATTTTTATGCTCTAATTGATGGAAATCTAGGCTAGAGTTTTAAGATTTTGGTTGCCGAACTTTAGGTTAGAATTGCTGGAATTTGGTGAAGTAAACAAGTAATGGAGGGTAGGGAACTAACAATTAGGCTCTCATAATCACTCTTAGAAGAAAGCATTACACCTTCTAATTGAAAACTCAAGTTATATAAAAATTCAGGATAATTTATTCTTGAAGGGTTGACTACACATATAGAAGTTCTTAGAATTCTTGTTATAGTAAGAAGGTTTTTAAAATATCCAAAATTAAATTTTATCTTAATAGGGATTTTATATTTTTATATAATCTCAAGCCTTAAAGAAACTAGGATAGGACAACGAATTTAACTTATTATTATTCTCTATTAGATAAGGAAAACTTAGCATCAAGTAATATTCAGGCCTTGTTGCCCTTGTTGTCACTTCAATTCTCATTCCTCATTCTAACAAATTAAAGCTTGTAGTTGACTATTTTGCTCTCTTCTGTCTCATTTATAAATTTTAAGCTCTCTTGCATCATTTGCTTGCTACCTGGCTAGCATTCCATAATTTAGAGATGGGGTAACATGATCCAAAATTTATATATTTGTAAATATCTAGCAAGTATAATAAGGTGGTCTTAAAAATGGGAATTTAAATTGATGCATTTACATGTTCTTGTTGATGCAGAGAGATACCACTGGGCTAACTACTGAAAATAAGGAGCTTAAACTGAGATTACAAGCTATGGAGCAGCAAGCACAACTTAGAGATGGTATGAACAATGATGAGAATGCTTTTCATTTCATTTTTTTTACAGGACCATCTAGGTAGTGAAGTAATTGCAGGTTGATATTCATAATTTAGACCTTAGATGTTCAACATAAATCAGTCACTTGTTTTCAAAATTTTGTTTCACTTACATGCATCATCACTAGCCAGTATGGCTTGATGGACAGTTTTACGTTGTAGATTCAAAGTAAACTGAAACCTATGTCCATATGAGTTTGGAATGCTATAAAATTAAAACATGTTGACCTTCTATCTTACAATAAATTAAAATGGTGAGGATTTAAGAGACAGACAACCATTTTGCTTTTTCTGCAGCTTTGAATGAAGCATTAAGGGAAGAAGTGCAGCGGCTTAAGATAGCAACAGGCCAAGCTGCCAATGGAAACCCTTTTCATCGAGGTTTGGCTCCTCAGTTGTCATCTCATCATCAGCCGCCTTTACCTCCCTTTGGTGGTCGCCCAACTCAGCAGCAGCAGCCGCCGCCTCAGACATCTCCCAACAATGGGCAGCCTCTCCCTAGCTACCCAAACTTCGGCCAGAGGGTCTAAAGACTTCGTTTGGTGGGAAAAAAGAAAAAAAACGACTGGTATTCTACACACAGCAATTAATTCAATCCTGATAGGCCTTTGTACATCTCGCTATTTGTACTTATTGCAGGTAAAGGTTGTTAAATGTAATTGCTTAGAGCTCCTTCTCTACACTTAACTATGTAACCCTTTAGGTCAGTCAACTGCTGAATGTGAAGCGTTCTACGAGGATTTGATAATGGATTGGTTGGATCATATTCCCAGTCTTATGTACCTGTACAAGTAGCTTTTGAAGTTAATAGCCTTGGAAAATAAGTAAACTTCGCTTGCAAGTCTCAGTGAGCTGTCTCTCCTCTCGACACTCTTTTTTCAGTAGCGCCAGAGCCTACCCCAAACCCGAGTCTCTTGATATTTTTCCCTTGAAGAAGGTTGCACAAAAATGTCCAGATTGTCTGTTAACTGAAAATAGCATAATGTGGTCGATTGGTTGTTTTAAATACGTAATTACCTCGTCTGAACCTCAGGTACGTTATAGTACAACAACTGTTGCAGAAATTTCCAATTAGAAACTGCGGAACTGACGAATATTATGACAAATATAAACTCATTCATCATAGGCACTTACAAATATCATACAAATAATTTCAAGCAAATTGCTACTCTCCCCACATTCCCAGAAGATAAGCCCTGACAACTGAGGGTACTGTAACATAACCTTTTCAAAGCAAGTTTACACACAAAGAAAACAAATCCTATCTTGGAGAGGCCAGAAACATTCTTGGTAAGCAGTTGGAGAAAATCACGCCAGCCAGAATAGATCAGCCGCAAACTTTTAATGAAGATAGATACTGAAGTATAACAAATTCTCAAGGCAGGTATTGATATTATACCAAGGCAATCAGATCACAAATTCTCAATTATACCGCTAAAATCTTGCATACACCTCTGAAGTTGAAGAACTGCAAAAAAAAAAGAGAAATAGCAGATATTATGAATAATGTTTGACTGTATTTAATATAGCTGATGATAACAGCAGGAAACATAACGCATATTACTGAATCATAATCATAGAGTCTGAAAGCTAAGCTCAACAGAACTGATCAAGCCCTCTTTAACATCTAAACGAAAGATCATGCCCAAATTAATAATATCTATCATTATCAATATGTAACATCCCGATACCCATGTTAAGACTATAATAGTAATTTATGAGAAAGTATTGTGAAATTAGGAAAATGCACGTCATGCATAAGTTAATTGTGACATACAC
>JAOTAY010000002.1:8100023-8117400 GCA_025629805.1 Erythroxylum baracoense | reverse complement strand
AAAGGAGAATAGTGGACTGAAATACCTAATTAAGATACCAAATTGTAATATTGTATTAACAAACAAGTAAACAATATCAAAAAACAACAAAATATTTTCATTGATACACCAAAAGATTACAATACTTATTAATAAGAGGAATTAATAAGTATTGTAACCGTGTACAGAGTCGTGGAAACACACGACTCTGTAGTTAACAGAATATATGCAGAAATTTCACAACCATAAACTTTAGTAAGTGTAAGAGAAACTAAATCTAAAGTGACTAACTTGGTTTCTAGAAATTAAAATCTACATCGAGCAATAATCATTGAATTTAGAAACCGATATTGACAGGTCTACAGGGAAAGCAACATTTCGCCTACTATCTGGATTAGAAAATTGATCTCAAATGACCGGTACTAAATTAGTCTGTACACGGCTTTCACTTTTCAAAGTTGTGTTTTTCCATTACACACAACTCTGAAAATTGGTTGGCAGCAAACACACGACTCTATAGTCTGTACAGGTGCATCATGATTCATGCATGACACAGATGAGAACCACGGATGCACCACAAAGAAGAGAACCACGATGAGAACCACGGATTTTGAGAACCACAGATTCATAACGTTATTCAAGGACACAGATGAGAACCACGGATGCACCACAAAGAAGGGCATGGCGTTAACGTACCTGAACGACGTTATGAAGACAGTGGTGTATGAAGATTGAAGAACCAGCGCAGACGTGAAGGAGCAGATGGAAGCTAGGACGATGGGCAACAAAAGATTTGTGAAATTGTGAGAAAACAGGGAGGAGCGACGTCGACTGAAATGAGTTAGAAAGCTAAAGACTAAGATTTGTGAGAGGCATAAATCGGCGGGAACAGAAGAATGAGAAATTTGATAAGTTTTAACAATTATATCTTTCTTAATAAAGACGACTACCCATGTCAACTAAATAAAATTTTAAATAATTCATAAAAATATTATGAGCCATATTAAGAAGAGTCCGAGCTGTTTTTAACTGTGTCCGAGCCGTATCTGAGCCAATAAAAATAATTTTTTTATTCCAACACGTATAGACACGTGTCCGTGTCGGACACACGAACACGGCACAATGGTGCCGTGTCCGTGCTACATAGGGATAAACAGAGGAAATGATGATAATCAGGAACTAAGTGAAATAAGCAATAATACTCATACAAATTATAATTATAGAAGATCAATAACGTTTCTGATACAGACTAGAACTACAAGAGTGAATAATTCTCACTCGAGATAAATCTTCGCCTTGTGCAACGCACAAGAACAATTCTCACTTCCTAAATCTGCAGCAACACATGGAGGCTTAACGTTTCCTTCTTGATACCAAGTTGAGCGCTTTTCAATTAATTCGTTCAAAAAATCATCCAACTTGTCAATAGTGACATTGGGCATGACCACAACATGAGCAATGTTTCCTTGGCAGGCCAACTGCCATCGGCGAACAAACTCCTCATCCAGTGGCCGCTCAAACACCACAGTGCTGCTCAGCTCATTTAGCATAGCACTGATTCCAGCATCTTGCAGTCGATCCTTCAAATAATGAGCATTCCGAAGACATTTCTGTACTTCCTTTTGGAACCCCTTGTAACCCTTTCTGTTGAGCGTGTACCAAAGGAATATAGGGGCATGGCCGTTACGGCTTCCCATGATTGTAGCATCCCTTGAAGCAAGGTACTCAACATTTCTCGACAGGACATTAATATGCTCCATCCTAGTTATCTGAACTCCACATGGCATTGGACATCCCACAAACTTGTGTCCAGAAACACTTACACTTCCAATGGGCTTTTTGAAACTAACCTTTGGCGCCTGTACACAAACAGCAATAACCCAGACAATCAGTCATGAAAGCTGCCAAGAGAGAAGAACTAAGAATAAGCAAAATATTACGAAGGAGATACAAATTAAATATAGAAGACAATTTTACACACAAAAATGTCAAGAAAATCAATGGTATTTACACATTATTGGTATGCTCTTTTCTACCTGCCAGGGTACCTTTATATTATGTAAATTGGTAATAAAATCACTTACGCGTTTCACAAAAGGCATCATAAGTCCAAATAAAGCTCCATCACAGTGAATATAAAACCGGTCATGCGTAAACCCTGTTTCTTCAAGGGTCTTTATCACAAGATCCAGATCATCAACAGCTCCTTTAACTGTTGTGCCTGTAAAAGGGATAAATCACAAGACAAACAATGTTTACACTCACCAATACAATGGGAAGGTATATATATATATATCTGTGATTCAGTGTCTCACAATTGGATTGTGTGTGTGTGTTTGTGGGAGCCAGAGAGAGAGTGAGAGAGAGGGAGAGAGAGAGAGAGATACCTATGTTAACATTTATAATGGCCGGTTTATCCTTGTTAGAAGCTAGTTTAGCTTTAAAATCAGCACAATCAATCTCGCCTGTGATTAGGCAGTTAACCTTCACACATTCCATTCTATACATTCTTGCTGCTTTAAATACAGAATAATGTGATTCTCTTGATGCATACAGAATTCCATCAGGAAGCACTTCCCTCCTGCATGTCAGTTTAATGTCACCCTCCATTCCGACACAAGAAAGAATCAAATTCAGAAATGCATTCCAATTCCAAAGCTCAAGACAACTAACCCTACTAAAATCCCATGGAGATTGCCCTCTGTTCCACAGTTGGTAATGTAACCCCAATATTCATTTTTCTCTATTTCCCACAAACGGGCAAACCAGTCTAAAACACCCACTTCAAATTGTCTTGAATGGACACCATAGTTGCTCTCAATGAATGGATCGCCAAGATTGTTGATAGAGAAATGCTGCAACTGCCCCAGAGCACCATAGTCGAAGTCCAGATTGTAAGGATAACCTGTAATTGAATGAATATTAGGAGGATAGTACTTGAAAATTTTAAATTATGCAAACATAAACATATGGGACCTTGTAATCATTTGAAGGGCAATGAAAGTAAAGGAAAACAAGTAAAATTATAGTGTAGTTTATTCAAAAAGAATCCAGATCCATCCGATTGAAGCTAAATACCCTCTGAATTTGTACATTTTGACAATCAAAGAACAACGACAGTTAAGGATGCTGGTCAGTAAAGATCATACACAAAGTAATTCAAGATTAAGATGATTAGTTCATATAGATGCTTCGTTTACTAGCAAGAAAGAAATATCATGTTCAAAAGCAAAGAACAGAAAAGCGTTGTGCAAGACAGCAATTCCATGGCCTCTATCAATTTGAATGTGCTTTAGCATACATGATAACACCATATAATCTTACCCTCTTATATCAATGTGAATAACAAGAATTGTTAGTTATAGATACAGAAGCTTCAATCCCATTCAATGTCAACTAACTTCAGCTTAAATAAACACGAAAGAACAAAAAAGACATTGTCCAGTCAGATCCGAGTTAGCGATACAATACAAAACAAACAAACCACCTCATTCTCCGAACGATAACTAAACTTACCAACAACTTCAACACGGTTCTCCAAATATCAGAAATGAAGCATTCCCTCATTGAAGAAGAAAATGAGACTACAAATATGTATAAAACGAAAAGGATAATCCATAATACCTAAATGGTGTTTGGTCCTTTCAACCAAGTTCTTCCGATAGCGAGCCAAAACGCTAGCCATGTAAGCCTCCTTATCACCGGTGAACTCGTCGTTGGCTTCGGGCTCGGTGACCTCCAGGCACGTGGTGTGCACGTTCCTCCCCAGAACTATATCTTTTCCATTTCCCTCCGCCGCCGCAAGCGGTGGAAGAGGCTCCGTTTCAACAACCGTCGTCGGATCGAAGTCTTCGGACAAGAGCGCAACCGGCACGGCATCTACTTCCATGGCAGACTCTGAAACAAGAAACACATTAGAGTTTCAGTATGTGCAAATCTAAAACCTGAGGTAGAAAGAGAAACAGAAAAGGAGAGTAAGAGAGAGTGTGCGCATACAAGTACGTGAATGGAATGGTGGTGGCTACAGCTTTAATTGGAGGAGGCAGTGAAAGTGAAGAGAAGGGAGGAGGAAACCCCGGGGGGCTCAGGGCTGTTACAATTTATAGACTAGACCTTTTTCATATTGTTAATTAGACATTAGCTTTTGATTTGGACTACGGTTAGTTTATTTTTGTTTTAAAATAATTTTTATAAGAAAATTTAACGCAGCATCAATTGGATATTTTTAACAGATATATTATAATAAAGGTTTTCATTTATTGGGGTTTATGCCGATGTGTCTATGTATCTATAAACAGAAACGTCCTCGCAACATGGTTCGTGATGCAGAATGGACGCGTTGGTTTCACGTGTTTGTTTGTCCGAGTGAAAGGGAAACTTGTTTACCCTTTAGGTGCCAACTCATAAATCGTAACACAAAAAGCTTTGAAGAATCTATTCTTCCATGTTGAAGCTAAATGGATTGTTCAATAAGTCATCCCTTGAAAATAGTATTCTCAATTTTAATCAAGATGAGAACGTAAAGTTCTTAAAGATTATAAAGACCAAAGTAAATGGGTGACTTTTAGTCTAAAATCTTAATTTATATGATTTTGATTAAATCACGAAAGATATTCTCAGGGGCACGGGCAATTGAATATTTGATTTTAATTGAATGAAACACGTGGAGAAGTCTCGCTCTTCTTGCCATACGATAAGATGACTTTGAATCTAACCAGAGGACTCCGAAGAAGATAATTGATGCACAGTCACGCTTGGGCACTTGCACAGCCCAATCCCAAAGGCCTATTGTAATTTTGCATAACATTTTGACTAACTTCAATCTTTAAGTTGATAGGATAAAAATATACGGAACATAAGCTTCTTATTACTTATTTACATAAAAGCTTAGGCTTAGTCTATCCACTTACTGCTACAGTAGTGTCCTGTCCCAAAGAAGGGTTTGGACAATTCAGCCCAATATTAATAGAGCTTTTATTAATAGAATTTTTCTAAAAAATTTTAAATTTGAGTTTTTTAAAAAGTTATATTATAATTTTTAAAAAAATTATTTCTATTAAAAAAATAGTTTTAGATTTTATGATTAAACACTCATTTTTTTAAACATAATTTTTGTAATAAAAAAAGGACTTTTTTACCCTCAAACTAAACCGAAAAAGGTTGTTATGTTTAATAATAATACAACGAAACAGCACCATTATTAAGAAAACTAATTAATTAACGAGGTGGGGGTCAGGACAAAGTTGGCAATACCAGAAAGATCCAATCCAGCCATGATAATTCCAAAGCTCCACCGGCTCTTTTTTTAAATGAAAAGAAACTCCGTGATCACAAATATTTCAAATTAATTTCAATTTTTATCATAGGCCAACAAAACCTAAACACAAACGACAGCCTTACCCGAAATCCCCAGCTTATCCCTCACCTTCCAACCCGTGACCCGTCCTCCCTTGCCACCGCAGCAACCACCATGGACGACTCTCCGATGAACACCCTCCCTCAAGACACCCTCCACCAGATCTTCTCCTCCCTCCCTCTCCGTCAAATCGCTGTCTGCCGATCCGTGTGCAGATTCCTCGATCAAATGTTGACCTCTTCCTCCTTCACTTCTCTCATCTCCGACCGACCGCCTCTCCGCCTCCTCGCTCTCCGCCCTCCCCACCTCCACCGTCACCACGCCGTCACCGCGCCTACGTCCTTACTCAACGTCTACGACCCTGATCAGACCCAGTGGCTTAGATTTGATCTCAGCTTTTTGCCCTTCAGGTCTCTCCACCCCGTCGCGTCCGCAAGTGGCCTCGTCTATCTATGGGGTGACTCGGCGAGTTCTACCGAGTCTAGCAATAAAGCTCTTGTTGTTTGTAACCCGTTGACTCGCCGATTCAAGGTGTTGCCTCAGTTGGGGTCTGCCTGGTCGAGACATGGTGCCGTTGTTGTTGACTTGGCGAACCGTGTTATGGTACTCACTGAACTCGTGGCTCTTTACTTGTCAAGCACAATTGCGAGCTCCTGGCTTACATTTTCCTCTAATCTTCCGTCAAAACCCAGGAGCCCGATTTTAGTTTCGGACTCTGTTTTTGCCTTATGTGACGTTGGGTCTCCATGGAGGTCTCAATGGAAGCTCTTTACGTGCAAAATATCGAATCTCTCTGGTCCGAACAATACTGGCAACTACAGCAACGGGAGTACATCGATGTCAACGAATCACAACAATTGGGTTTGTTTAGAAAAGCACGAGTGGGCGGACATTTTTGATATAATGAAAAGGCCACGATTGGTACGAGGAAGTGGGAAGAAATTGTTGATGGTTGGAGGGTTAAAGTCGACGTTTTCATTGAACCCGTCTTGTTCGACGATATTGATATTGAGATTGGACTTGGAGAGGTTGGAGTGGGAAGAGGCTGGGAGGATGCCAATGGAGATGTATAGGTGTTTTCAGGAATCGAGTAAATTGAAGGTGTTTGGTGGTGGTGATAGGGTTTGTTTCTCGGCGAAGAGGGTTGGGAAATTGGCGTTGTGGGATGATTGTGGCGCAGATAGCGGTAGAGTGGTTTGGAGGTGGATTGATGGAGTGCCGGGTGGTGGTGGTGATGGGCTTTCTAGAGGTTTTCTTTTCGAACCCAAGCTTGCCGATTTAGTTTGAAACTTGAATTGATATGTGCGTTCTTAGAATTGAGCTGAGACGATAAACTTGTAATTAGTTCTGTCATTATCTTTGAAGAACCTGTTGCGAATCATAATCACCTGGTATTTGATTTTACCATTTAAGAAATATAACATATTGTTCTTGGCTTGTTAAACCTTCAAACGAGAATTGTTTGTGTCTATAATAACACAGCATTTGTATATCCTCCCAATAGGAGCTTGCCTGAGAGCATGTGAAATATACACAATTTCATCAAATCTCCATGCCTGCCAACCTTGATGAATGTATTTCTGAATTTCATGTTCCTTCCTACTCTCTGGAGGGAGCTTATAAGCCATCAAGTGTAGCTTTCATACTAGCCCTTGACAATTCCTCAAAAGATTGTTCCTTTCTTCATACATCTATGTCAGCCATAACTCTCATCTCTCTCTATTTAAAGATTGTGCCCAACTAGTTTTGAGCTGCATATTCCCCAGTATGAATTTGCACTAATAGCGTATCTGTGCCACCCGTTGTAATCACACTACTATTGTACCTGAGATTTCGAATTCTTAGACAAGTTGGAGTGAAGTGTCTCTCTGCGTCCAAAGTGAAAGAGCTGTTTTCGGCGACCTCATGTCTGCCACAGTTTTCTCTTCACTAGACGAGTTAATACAGTAAAGAGGGGAAGATATTCCTTTTTCCGTTTTGACTTACAAATAAATCTACATATTCTTCTATCAGTTGTCCTGCGTAGTTGGTGTGTATTGACTGCCCTCGGGTCTGAACTTTTGGTATGCGGAGATCTCTATCAAGCTTGCTTTGTTTAAGTTCTGAGATGCTACATATTGCTGAAGTTCTGAAAGGCATTGATTTAACACATTTTAAATGAATGAAGTGTTTGTTGTATTTAGATTCTTTAGGCTTCAATTGGTTCGAGTACTTGTTCGGTAAGCAGTGATTAGGTAATGAAAAGCTTACAAAGCCTTATTCCTATAAAGAGTCCATATTTTAGTTTTATGGATTATTTACAAGAAGCGTTATTCAAATTACGGGGTTTAAAGAGCATAAAATTGTGGCCAATAATTTCGTCAATTTGAAGTTTGAACCTTCACTAGAGTTGGTTTGACGCACATGTGATCACCATCCCCATCATGAAATTTTTACAGACAAGCCACTTAACGTTTGATACTGGTTTTCACGTTGTTTTGTCAAGCAATAACAGCAATTTTCAACAATGCAAGTATGATTATGTTATGTGCGTTTACTTAGGACCTATTCACATTAGGATACAAAAGAATCTTTCTCTGACCTATGGTAAAAATTGGAGGGGGAGGAAGACTCATCCTACATGGAGTCTGCTGTAAGATTGATATATTTAGAGAATAATATTTAGTGGTGTGAGACTCTTTTATAAGGACTGATACTGGTAGAGGAAGGGATCGGATCAGGATAGGAGCCTAACTATTCAAGGAATCTTAACTAAATAAAAAATCTAGTTATTAAGGAAAATAATAAATTTCTAGTTAAGTCAGATTTGTTGCTGTCCACTTCCTTGTCTGATATTTCTACCCAATAAAAGTGCCTACATCATCACTTTCATCCGGGACTTTGATCTTCTGCTCAGGTTCAAACTCATGGTAAGCTTGTTGGAATGCAGCAACTGGTTCTCATGTCGTATCCTCTGGTTGACACCCTGTCCACCGCAGTAGTAGTGCACGTGTACCCTGTTTAACCTCTTGCTGCAAAAAATAGCCTGCGGAGTAAGAAAGGCTTTGCCATCATAAACTGGTGGTAAGGTACCCATAGTAGCTAGTTTTGACACGTGGAAGATATCATGTAGTTTATTTCTGCCGATAGCTCAAGTCTATGAGCAAACGATCCTACTCTACCTACGACCTTAAAATGACCAAAAAAAAGTGAGAAGAAGCTTTGATGATTCTGTTTGGTTAATGTTAACTAGTGGTATAGGTGAAGTCGCAGCCACACCCAATCCCCAACGATAAAATTCAATTCTCGATGCCCTTAATCATAAGTATTCTTCATCCTTCGCTGAGCCTGTAAGAATCTATCACGAGCAACTTGGAGTACTCCATCCCTCTTCTGGAGTGCTTTATCAACAACTTCAATTCTGGTAGAACTCGCCATGTAAGACAGTATACAAAAGAGGTGCCCTGCCATAAATCAATTGGAATGGGTTGGCGCCAAGAGTATATGATAAGAGGTGTTGCGGCAACACTCGGCCTACGCTACCCAATCAAACCCATTGCGATCACTAGTAAGGCACCACAAGTACATTTCGATTGTGCGGTTGACTTTTGTCTAACCATTGGATTGAAGATGGTAAGCTGAGGAGAAGGATAGCTTAGAACCACTGAGGCTGAATAGCTGCTTCCAAAACAAATTAAGAAAAACCTTGTCTCGACCCGACACTATTGTTTCAGGAAGGCTACGAAGTCTGAACACTTTTGCAAAGAAAACAGTAGCAACTGATATAGCAGTATAGAGATGGGCTAAAGGTAGAAAGTGGACATACTTGGAAAATTTATCAGCCACTATCATCAGTACTGATTTACCCCAAACCTTTGATGATCCCTCGGCAAAATTCATAGAGATATCAGCCCAAGACTGTTGTAGTACTGGAAGAGGCTGAAGTAGTCTCTCATATTGCAAATTCTAGCATTTTCAACATTGTTAGACTAAACAATTATACATAAACTCTAAGGTAGCTTACTTCATACCCCACTAATAAAAATCGTTGTGAACATATTGTAGTGCCTTTAGCCTACCTCATGGGCCATATCATAGATAGTCGAAATGATGGTGGTGATAAGAGGTGAGTAGTAGGCATACTCTTCCTTTGAAGAAAATCAGGCCATCCCATATAGCTCAATTTGTTCCCAGGTCACCTTGTTCAATGCATTGTTGAAGTTGTAACATCTCCCGAAAGTTACTATCTTCTGCCAAAATATCATCAAAAATTACTGCATGAGAGAAAGAGACTGCCATGAGATGTGTAGGGTCCTCATATCTCCTAGATAGAGAATCAACAACTTTATTCAACTTCCTTGCTTTGTACTCCACCCGAAAGTTAAACTCCATTAATTTGTTTACGGAGATGTAGTAAGACATTGTTCTAATAAGTACTTGAAGCTAAAATGATAAGTGTGGATGAGAAAGTGTTTTCCTTAAAGGTAAGGACGTCAAGTCACTACCTTAGCCAATCCAGTGAGTTCCTTCTAGTATGCAGGCAATTTGAGGTGTCGAAAGCAATCTTGCAGCTGAAAAAGGAAATTGGGTGACCCTCTTATTATAAGACAACTCCAAACGCACTGTCTAAAGCATCACATTTTACAACAAACTCAGCCTCAAAATTGGGTAGCTTAAGGACTTAAGTTGTTGAAAGAGAGATCTTTAATTGAAAGATGTAGTAAGACGTTGTTCTAATAGGTACTTGAAGCTAAAATGATAAGTGTGGATGAGAAAGTGCCTTCTCTAAAGTTGAGGATGCCAAGTCACTACCTTAGCCAATCCAATGAGTGCCCTCTATTATGCAAGCAATTTGAGGTGTCGACAGCAATCTTGCAGCTGAAAAAGGAAATTGGGTGGCCTTCTTATTATAAAACAGCTCCAAACACACTATCCAAAGTATCACATTCTACGACAAACTCATCCTCAAAATTGGGTAGCTTAAGGACTTAGGCTGTTGAAAGAGAAATCTTTAATTTATTGAGGGTAGCTTCTACATCGACGCTCCTTTTAAATGTGCTTTTTCTTAAAGAGACTTGTTAAAGGTGCTACCTCTTTGCTCGTAAGTGCATGGGTTGAAGTAGTTATAAGCCAAGGGGAATTCTAAGGATTAGGTAGTAGTAAAATTAAGCAAGTGCTATTGTACTAATATACTAATGAATTGGTGTAAAATAAAAAAAGTTGATTTTAGAATGTAAATGAAGTTAATTATGAATACTAACAAAACAAATGCTAAAATACTAGAAATGTGTTATATTAAAGAAAAGGTATGATGTAACTATGTAAAGTGAATGTAATTAAATAATGACGGATGCTAGGTCTCCTAATTAGGTTGATTATGGAATGAGCATGCAAATGGCGTGATTTTTTGATACCATTTGATTAAATTCTCTTGACTAACCTAGTGAAGGTTGTTATTTTGCCGCTAACACTTTCTCAACATACTAATAGCCTACTATAACTAATTAGCGCATTGGTTGATTAATTACGATGCATTATGTTCAATCAACCCTTCTATAGATTTTTAACTTAATTACCTTGGAGACTTTA
The DNA here is from genome assembly GCA_025629805.1 of Erythroxylum baracoense. Classification (NCBI taxonomy): domain Eukaryota; kingdom Viridiplantae; phylum Streptophyta; class Magnoliopsida; order Malpighiales; family Erythroxylaceae; genus Erythroxylum; species Erythroxylum baracoense. Next base: position 8,106,497 of record JAOTAY010000002.1, on the reverse strand, counting down.
GTTTCTACCTCTAGCCATCATGTAGTGTCCACTACTCATTCTAGTTAGCTTCTAACCAATTTCTTTCTAAAGATCATTAGTTACTCAAGGTGTATTAGGTTGATTGAACATAAATTCCATTAAATCCAAGATTGGATAAAGCGATAATCAAGAGTTATAAAGCATCAATCAATAACAAATACTAAAACAAACTTATCCATAGCTTTTCTAGCTTAACAACCCTAATGAAACTAGCCATACATCACAAGATTCTTAAAAAACATTAAAGAAAAGAAAAGAATAAAAGGGCATAACTGTCTTAATCTTCCTCTTGAGCTTGTTTCCTCCTTTATAGTTCTTTCTAAAAATAATGGATGATTGATGAAAGTATCAAGTCCTTCCTTTTCTCTTTCTATCTTACTCTTTATATAGTCCTTAAGGTAACCCTACTTACATGGCCAATTCCCACATTTAACCTTAAAACTCCTACATTTTTAATTATACTTTCTTTCCTATCTTAGTAATTTCTTCTTTTGGAAGTTTTCCCTATAAATCTTTTTTGTTGTTTGGAACTCTAAGCAGACCAATTAGTTGCCCCAAATCTTGACCTTCTCTCTCTCTTCTACCTTAGTTACGAGTGCTGCATAAATGAGGTATCTTGGCTGCACTCCACAGTTAAAATGTAGCATGACTTTTCCCTAAAGGCCATAACCTATAACCAAAATATCGAGTGAAAGTATTTGGATAACCACAATTACCTAGTTGGCTTGGACCTTCTCCTAGTTTAAGCTCCTCTTAATCCAATTCTCTCACACAAAGGACTTACATCTAAAATTACACAAAAAACCTAAGTTCAGGCCTCATTAAAGCAAATTTAACAGGGTGTTTGGAAACCTTTGAATTGAATTCATTAACGAATTGGATTCAATTACATTAATAAGATTGAATTGAATTCAATTTATACTATTTGTAACAAATCCAGTAATATTAGAATTGAATTCAATTACACTGTTTGGAACACAATCAAAATGAATTCAATTATTTTATATGACACATTTACCCCTGACTAAAAAATAATCTTATTTCTGCATGCAATGTGTATTATGAGGAGAGGCTGCTGTTGAGGAGTGGCTGCGTTGAGGGTAACTGCGTAAAGAGGAGTGCTGTGTTGAGGGAGGCTGCTGTTGCGTGGGTTTGCTGTTGGGAGAAGAGTGGCTCTGGGTTATTGTAGGGATAGGGTTATTGTGTTGAAGTTGAGTGTGGGTATAATGGGAAGACTCCAATTTCAACGTTAAAAAAGAAGAGTAGCAGCGCTGGAAAATTGAAAGCACGTGAAATATCGGTTGAATTGAAATAAAAAATAAAGTGGGTTTCAATTCCCCTTATGAATTCAATTCATGGTGATTTTTTTGTTCAAAACAGGTGAATTGAATTCAATGTTGTAATTGAATTCAATTCATCTTGTTCCAAACAGGCTATAAGAAAAATTCAAGTGAAAAAAGTGTAAATATATGAATATTACATTAACACCAACTTCGTTATATTTAAACTTTTGCTTGTCCTCAAGCAAAATAAGCATAGAATAAGGTTAAGATTAACTTCCTTGAGTCTTGGTGGTTATTTTGGGTATTTTAAGTCATTCAAATCTTGTGATTAATGTGACTCAAGAGAGAAATTTAGGCATAACAAATTAACATTAACCTCGTTGTCATAATAGATGAACTATTTTGACAAGTTTAAGGCTAAAATCTAAGTTTTGTTCATCACACCTACCTAAATCACTAAGTCCAATCACTAAAGTAGGTGTAACACCCCACCTTCTCAGGACCCGTACCCGACATTCTGTGTGATGTCCGAGAACTTGCCCACGAGGGTGGCATGTTAGAGCAATCAGTCAGTCAAATTTCATTACAAAAATCTTCTTCCCCTTTCTATAAATTTTTTTCTTTTTTAAAAAAATTGCACGCTTTTGCGAAAAATCAATAATCAATTCGGCCTCGTTTCGATCATAATTTTTTTTAATCACATATATAATAATTGCACAACAATCAATTTCATTTACAGCCCTTTCCAATTTGGAAAGTTACTACAAAAATAGATTGATCAATAAACATGATACAAAAATCTCAGAATACATTTTTTAATACAAAAATAATAATAATAAAAATAATTATGTTGACACCAACTGATCCCGACCTCTAACTTTTACTTGAATGACTTAGGTATACTCCCGTTTGTCTAACAAGGTACTCTTCAAGCCTGAAAAATAATTGTAAATTTTGGGTGAATTTTGCGAACTCAATGAGGTAACCATCATCGATGGTTCGCTCAATTCATGTAACACATCATTTCATAAAACATGTAATTCACAATTTTGCATAATAGATCATGCATCACACTTTTACTCCAGCATAGGAAATTTTGACGTGTCAACCAATCAAACATACTTGATATAAATGCATATGAAATGCTCATGAGACACTTTCCATTTATTACGTTGTTGTGACTGAGTGTCTGAACTGTCCTGTATCTATTTTAGATATCGGGCTCATTAATAACTGTCCCTTATCAGCTTGGGGGATACAGGGCTCATTATACATAGTGAGCCTTAGGCTCTTAATCACTATTTGAGCTCGAGGCTTTTTTCACTCGTTGAGCTTTAAGCTCTGATCGGTGGCTACTCTAGTCACAACTGCCATCATCTGATTTTGCATTCATGAATGGAATGCATGTACTACAATCACTCACATTACAAAGCACTTAGGTCTTTACATTCACATTCACAATCATCGAACCTTTTGTCCGGAATCAACAATCAAACACATTCATTTATCATTCAAAGCATAATTTAAGCAAACAATAATTGAGAGAAACTGTCCAGGTTACTCACAAGTTGCTCCCGAAGCTAATGCCTGGAAGTTCCGGCAACGTCTATAGGTTGACGTTCCAGTTGCTCCTCTATATCAAACAACATACACATATATCACAATATGCACAATTATAATTGTTCAATAATGCATATATATGCAATGAATTTTGTACAATGCATGTTCATGATAATCCCGGGTATCTTTCCTTTAATTTCATTACAAAATCATTCCCATATCAAAACTCATATAAGTATAATTTATATTTAGGTTTATGCCTCACTAAAACCATAAAAATCAAAATTCATAACTTATTTCTTCAATTCAGATTTTTCTTAAGACACACATTCGGGTCAACTTTCAAAGTTCTTCTTGACCTAGAAAATTTGAAGATACTTTCTTCTAGAAAAGTTTTCTTCTATTTCTTAAGTTTCTAATGACACCAAAATCCTTCAATTTGGTTCAATAGTGTAAAAGTTATACTCCAATTATTTTCAGACTACTTTTATTCTGAGACAGTGCCCTATACTCAAATTCCACCCAGAATTTGAAATTTTTACAATCCGATTCAGAATTTTATTTCTTAAGATTATTTGTAGCCCTATGTCTCTAGTTTACTTCAAATTAAAAATCATCCCAATTGGATAACTACAGGTCAAGATATCATTAAAATACTAAAGCATGTTCTGTGTAGGAAAATTAGAGTTTGCCGCGGGCGAACTTTTCCAGAGAGGAAAAGTTTGCGTGAAATCTTTCAAGTTAACAGCGGCGTCCTAAGGAAAGTTGGCCACGGCGAACCAAGGAGTTTGTCGTGGTGAACTTTGACAGAAGCACTTGCAGATGTTTCATTTTCCAGATTTTCAAACTTCCACCATTTACATCTAACTCATCTAACTCATCCTATACCTAGACTATCTCTTCCATTTCATTTCCTCAGCATCCTCTACCCAATTCAACTCAATAAATCACTCACAAACAAAGCATATTTTTCATCACCCACGACACATACATAAATATAGCATAACCAAGTCATCAAATCTCAATTTACTCAACATACAAGTTCTATGTATACTAACCCATGAAAATCAACATATAACTTACTAGGTTTAGCTCCAACTCCTCCAAATCTCACTCAAACCTATCTCCAAGCATCACATGATCATCCACTTTGAAGGTAGACTAGGTTGGATCTTTTAGTAGCAAGAAGAAGGCAGCAAGTTATTTAAGTGACTAGTGTGAGATTATGGCCACAAATTAACTTGATGGAGGTTAGTAGGAGTTCGTAGGTGGAGAGAAAAATTGGAGAAGATGGAGAACGAAGAGAGCAAGAACAAATGAAAAAAAAAGACAATGTAACGTGTAGTCTTTTAATAAAGCAATCGTGGATTATAAGTGATGTGGCAAGTGACATGTGTCACTTGCCACATGTCACTTTTTTGTGGCTCCATTTGTCCATCCTTTGTTAACTAGTCTATTTGACTTCAATTTCTACTCCAATTGTCTCCAAATTTCAATAACATAAGTCATTAAATCCCAAAGTCATAAATAAAAATTTTCACTGCCATTTGACTCTTAATTCTACTACTATTTATCAATTATCTTGACACTTGACATTTTTCCCTAGTCCAAATTTTTAGAAAATTTTCTAAAATTCTCCAAAATTTTAAATTAATAAATAAACTCTCCAAATCAATTTTCAACAAATAAAAAGCACAATTCTCTACAAAACCACATTTACAAATCAATTATACCTAGAATTCGTCAATGAATGTATATACAGTCATTTTAATGTGCAAAAATCGATACCCACGTGTGTGTTTATGTTAACATTATGCATGGGCATGAAATGCAATTCCCTTAGTCTCTTTTTGATCTCACACGTATCAAATTTATGGTTCTAACCTTTACTATAGGAATGGGATGTTACATAGCCTCTCCTAAATCCTTCATTGAAAACTATTCATTCAGCCATCCCTTAACCGTAGATAACATTCCCACATCATTCCCAATGAGCACAATATCATCAACATATAGGATTGGGAAAGTAACCTTGCCTTCTTGTATTCTTTTATAAACACAAGGCTCATCTAGGTTTTGTATGAATCCATAGGTTTTGATAGACTTATCAAACCTAATGTACCAAGACCTAGATGCTTACTTAAGTCCATAAATGGACCTTTGCAACTTGCATACCTTATGCTCATTACCTAGCTCAATAAAACCTTTTGGTTGTGTCATATAAATAGTCTCCCCTTAAGATCCCCATTAGGAAATGCGGTCTTGATGCTCATTTTCCATATTTCATAATCGAAATAGGTTGCTATGGCCAAAAGAATCCTGATGGACTTAAGCATGGCAGTCGGAGAAAAAGTCTCCTTATAGTCTATACCCTCTTTTTGAGTATAGCCCTTGGCTACCAATCTAGCTTTAAAGGTGTCTACCTTTCCATTTAATCCTTTTTTCCTTTTGTAGGTCCATTTACACACTATGGCTTTTATACCTGGTGGTAGATCTATAAGGATCCAGACTTCATTAGTGTACATGGAATCTATTTCGGATTCCATCGCCTTGAGCCATTTTTCTGCATCAACATCATTAATAGCCTGTGTATACGTAATTGGATCCAATTCTTCTTAGTCTGAGATGGCAATTAAGCCTTCTCCTAGACCTAGATACCTATCTAGTTGTCTTACAACCCTTCCTCTACATCTAGGATTACTTGATGTTCAGGTTGCTCTTCTAATTCAACTCTTGAATCTATTTCGACATCTTGCTCCGTTATATCCATATCAACTCTTGAATTGGATGAAATAACTAACTCTTTTAGTGCTACTTCACTTCATCCTTTATGAATTCTCATAAATTCTTCCTCTAAAAAGATCGCATTTGTCGACACAAATACCTTCCTATCCTAAGGACTGTAAAAATAGTACCCTCGAGTACCCGTAGTATATCCTACAAACAACCATACTTCTGACCTTTCCATCTTTATAGATTCAGGCCTTAGAATATGGGTTGGGCAACCCCAAGTCCTCAAGTGTCACAATGAAGGCACTCGACCAGTCCACAACTCCCTAGTTGTTTTAGGCACTGATTTGGATAGAGCAAAGTTGAGAAGATATGTTGTCGTTTATATGGCATATCCCCAAAACAATTCTAGAAGGCTAGCATAGGACATCATCGATCTTACCATTTCCAATAGATTCCTATTCCTCCTCTCAGCTACACCATTTTGTTTAGGTGTTTAAGGAGCTAACAAATTGGAAACAATTCCATTGTCAATTAGAAATTGTTGGAACTCTTCAAATAAGTACTCACCACCTCGATCCTATTAAAGTTGTTTTAATGGCTTGCCTAGCTGCTTCTCAGCTTCATCTTTGAATTCTTTAACTTTTCAATGGATTCACTCTTTTTATGCATAAAATGCAAATAACCATGTCTTGAGTAATCATCTGTAAAGGTTATGAAGTATTCATAACCTCCTCTAGCTTGTACATTCATGAGCCCACACATATCTGTATGTACCAGGTCTAACATAGATTCAGATCTATTTCCTTTAGAAGGAAATGAGGCCTTAGTCATTTTTCCTTCAATACAAGATTCACAGGTGGGTAATGGATCATTATCC
>JAOTAY010000002.1:8046423-8090333 GCA_025629805.1 Erythroxylum baracoense | reverse complement strand
CTTGGTTCATAGATAATTCGAAATAAAAGGCGTTAAATACAAGAAGCCTAAAATTAAGTTCGTTAATTCTAGGTATCATCACACAAGATTCTAAGGTTGGTCTACACTTTAGTCTCAAGTATGTCGCTCGATTAATTTTTTGACAAATTAAATCCCATTGGTTGTGGCATTTAATCATCTAAAGTCTTAATCTAGGTGATCAAGCTTAATTAGGACTAAATATGCATTTAATCAAGCAAAAATCAATACCACAAAAATTGTCCTAATCCACTATCAATCTTAACCTTAACCAAAAAGAAAAATTTACTTATACATATTCATCAATGTAACATAAATCATGATCATAACATATGTTTGCATTGATTAAATCCACAATTAAAATAAATACAGAATTAAAAAAAAGCAAATTACAAACACCCCCTTTTTCCGCTGCTGAATTTTCTCTACTGTCGACGTCTTCTACCGCTGTTGTATTTTCTCTCCTCCCTCCTTGCCACTATAGCTGATGTGACGAATTAAGTGAGAGGTTTAACGTGTTTATAGAGAGTGTTTGTGAGGGCTGTGTGTGAGTCCCTCCTTGCCATCAGCTGCCTTTATCACGTGTGAGTGGAGAATATTTGTTGAGTGGGGGCTGTATGTTAGTGCTGGAGGAGCTGATTGCGTCTTCCTCTCACTGCACCAGCTGTTCACGTTAATATTTCTCCACCAGCTTCAACGTTTTGTTTAGGTGACACCAGCTGCTTGCGTCTTCCTCTCCAAGGCCACCAGCTCAACGTGTTTCTCTCCCAAGCTGCAACGTTTTGCTTCCACCAAGTGTCTCCTCCACCAGCTAATGTTTAATCCTTTCATGCACCAGCTGTCTTCAACGTTCCAGCTACTTGCGTCTCCCAGCTTCTTCGTGTGTGTGGAGTGGAGAGTGTATAGTGATGGTGCCACGTGAGTTGGTGAGGAGTGTCCAAGAGTGAGTGTGTGCTGTGCATGAGAGTATCCTCCTCCTGAGGAGTGTCCAAGAGTGAGTTTGTGCTGTGCATGAGAGTATCCTCCTCCAATGATGTTGCTTCAACCTTTTCTTTCTCCCCACGACTCACGTTTTTCCCTAGCTAATGTGTATGTTATTCAGCTCCGTGTCTCAGTTTAGACTGTATGTTTGATGGGTGTATGTTCAGTCGGTGATTTTCGTTACTCTCCCAGCTGTCAATGTTGCTTCAGCGTTTTTTCTTTTGCTTCACAAACTAACGTTTTATGTCTCCTCCAGCTGTATATTTTTTTTCAACTTCACACCACCAGCAGCTACGTTATATGAGGAGGACTTTTTTTTCCTTCAACGTCCCTTGCTGCCGCTCTTCATTCACCCCCGTAGATATCTTCCCTTTTTCACGCCACTTGCTGCTCCCATATTAACGCCACCAGTTGCTCCTATATTCACGCAACTAGCTGCTTGATTTTTTTATATCTGCTGCCGCCTATTCCTTTCTCTTTTTGTCTCATCATTTTGAATAAATTCCAGCCCTTTTTCACGCCTGACCCTCCTGGTTTTTAACTCTACTGCTGCAGCCATCTTCTTTTGTCTTTTATATATTAAAAGTCTATATCATCTCATGCTCTCTTTTATCTACCGCCAACTGTTGCATTCTTCATGATTTTAGGAGAGTTTTTGTCACCTTTCAAGCACAGCTCTTTCAATTGTTTTTACTTCTGCGCAAATGCTTTCTTTTCTTACTTTAAGCTTTTAAATGTCCCAAATTTAATATGTGTCTGGAATTAAAATAAATAACTCTTAATTAGTGCAATTTAAACATAAATGGATAAGAATTTAATAAATTATGTATCTAAAATTAATATAAAAATGTCCATTAACAACAACCAAATCAAGCCAATTAATAAATTATTGCTAATCAATAACGATAAAGTTGATGCATAAAATTAAAGTGTTAATGTAGTGTACTATTATTTTGTCTTTGTATTATCTATATTTATTTTTTGCTTGATTTAATTTTGAATATAAGATATGTATAATATAGATATATTTTCTCCTTGTCATTTCTTGACATTGATATTAATTGGATTAAGCTGCCGCTCTTTGTATGTTATATAAACTGAATTTCTAACCATTTCAATTTTTACTTTGCTTAATAAATGTGACATGTCAGAAAAGTAGTAGTGCAACAGTGCAAGTGTTCTTTTAGATCTCTCAAATGAATTTTAAACTTCAAGTCCAAAAATAGAAAATTAATACCCCAGATTTTGTCAATTCCTCATACTTAGCACCAAATTCCTGCATGGAGCCGGGCTCTGCTCTGCTCTGAGCTGCTAGTATTTGAAACTGGATAGAACGCTCCAAACCAGAATTAGGCCTCAAATATCGGCCTGCAGTTCCTATCAACGACATAACATACTTGGTCCTTTTGGTGTTTTCTCTCGACTCTCGCTGCCTTCCTCGCAAAATCGAACAAGAAACCTTCTTCTTGTTGTTGTGGTGGTGGTGGTGGTTTGTTTCGCAAAAGATTGAGCCTTGATATGTCCATTCAAAACTTTCTCAAAACCCTCAAAACTGTCAAAGTAACACCGTCTTCAAACCTCGTCACGACAACCTGTCAAAAACTCAGAAAACCCACTTCTAAATCTACGAAATCCTTCCCGTCCGGTTCAGCTATTTACACTCTCAATTCCACTAAATTCTACCAAATACTATCTGACCCAGATCACAGCCTAGAAAAATGCTTATATCTCTTCAATTTTGTCCTAGAAAACCAATCTTTAATCTCATTTAAACCTGACCTCCAGGCTCGTATCACAGTAATTGGCAGGCTTTTGAAGGCAAGGTGGTTCTCTGCTGCAGAGGATATCCTGAAATCTGCTGTCAGGTACCCTTTTCCTCTCCTAGCCTCTACTATTCAGAAATGCTGCTGTCTGGAACCAGAATTTGTTGAAAAGTTATTTAACATGATGCTCAAGGTTTACTCTGATCAGAGCAAACTTGATTTGGTTTCGGATACTTTTGATCACATGAAAGATAATGGCCTTAAGATCGATGAAAGAAAATGTTCTTTACACTTGCTTTGGCTAAAGAGAAATGACCAGATGGAATTGGGACTTGAGTTTTTCAATAAAATGATGGAATCAGGTATGGATTCATTTGTATATTCATTGCCAGTTCTCGTCCATGGGCTCTGTGAGAGTGGACAGATCGAGAGATGCAGATTATTGTTAGAGGAGATCGTGAGCAAGGGAATTAACCCCACAATTACTTCCTATAACATATTAATAAATGCGTGTGCCAAGAGATGGAATTTCAAGGAGATAGATTCCATCTTGACGTTGATGAAAAGGCAAGTAGAGGAATTTGACATTGAGACGTACAGAATATTAGTTGATGGCTACTTGAGCTTTGGCAAAACTGAAGAAGCTGAAAAGTTGGTATTGGAGATGCATGAGAAAAATTTTAAAGCTGATACTCACATGTACAATTTGATCATAAATGGGTATTTCAGACAAAGTTTAACAGATAAAGCACTTTCGGCGTTTGATAGGATGAATATTAGGGGTTTTAACCCAAATGCTGATACTTATTGGGCTTTGATGAATGGCCTCTGCAAATTGGGAAAGATGGAGATAGCAATGTTTTACGTAGGCAAGATGCAGAGCAAAGGAATCGAACTGGATCAGGCTAGTTTTAATTTATTGATGGATGGATTTTGCAGTAAGGGAATGGCATGGGAAGCGTTTGAATTGCATATTGAGATGGAGAGGAGAGGATTTGATTCTGATGTATCTTTATGCAACAAGATTGCGAGTGGGCTATGCAAGTCAAAACAGTTTGAGGCGGCAAAAATGCTGATGAATACAATGGTTAAAAGAGGTGGACTACCAGAAATGTTTAGCCTTAGAAACTTGATCAGACTCTGAAGCTCGGTTAGAATTTTGGGGGACACGGTAAATCCTCTTCATAGTACTGAACTGCTCAGCATCCTTGAGCTTGATAACTATTGAAACTAAGTGATGGATATTTTCAGAAAAACGGCTATGAAAACTTCTTGGTGGGGTACTTGGACTCATCTCCTGTATTGACATCTACGCTACAGAAGCTGGTATTGATTCAATTGGCTTGAAACTTACCTTGATTCAGCACGAACAATCTTTCCAATTTGATTGCGCCCTCACTCATTCTTTACCGTTTCTTTTATGCTGCCACTGCTGGTTCCGGAGTAGGATGGCAGTCGGGAGAAGTTCATTGAACTTGTATGCTGTTTAATAGATGCACCAGACACCTAACGTATTGGGACATTCGTAAGTGCCGTTCCTCCGACTTGGATGACTTGGACTCCGTGCACTTGGAAATAATAATAAGATAATGGTTTTTATTTCAGTGTTGGATATTAATTTCAATTTTTGGTAGAGGGTTCACGTTTCTGACGTACCAAAAAAAGATTAACCCTGCAAATGATGAACCCCACACATTATACATCTAACTAAGCACGGCAAAGAAAAGAACAAGGAACAGCGGAGATGATTTAAGAAAAACAGAAAACCTTTCGACCAACTTCTACAACGGTAACTGTACACATTTCTAAAGTCGCTTATTGGAATAAAAAGCCACAGAAAGGTAAACGGAGAAAGATAACTAGCTGAGGGCAAAATTGTTCCGCCCGCCTTCACTAGCTCTGTGGGGCTCTAGAGAGAATGAGACCTCCGTGCTTTCTGATGGTTGGAATGCTTTGCGATCGTTTTCTCATCTTGACAGTACCAGAATTTACCATGAGAAGAGAAGCGTATGAGCATAATGACTCATCCAGTTGCTCGCTTCTGCTTCTAAGGGAGAGATCCAGATTCTGAGTGTATTTATCTCCCCTCATGGGGTTTGACCTGCTCCTAAATATTGGAAGTAGTTTGTCTTGATATTCCTCATCATCATCAGACCAATAACCATTCCCTTGCACATCTTGCATTGCCAGATCATCATACTCTTCATCTGATTTTGTCGACTCCTCATCCACTGAGCCAATCTGTATTATAGGAAATTAAAGAAATATGTCACATCAATAACTGTGAAAACAAACTTGATTGTCAAGGCAATGCCTAGAATTCTCAGATAGCAGAACATTAATTATGACTCATAAAGATTCTGAAATCTGACAACGTTTCATGCACCCTGCAAATTTGTCAGATGATAATATTCACATTTTTCCTAACAACTTGCGTGATGCACGTTAATGCCAATGAACAAGTAAAATAGCTAGTTGGCTAACCTCTTCAAGAACATTGACATTATCATCATCAGTAAGATCATCATCACTGTCAACCTCAGGTGGATCATCAGCTTCTTCATCACTACCATGCACCGAATTATCCTCCTTGAGCTGATAAATGACCACAAGAAAATTCTAGTAAGAGAAGAATTAAATTAAAGATCACAAAGCATGAATCTCTGTCATGTCTCAGCCTTGAAACCTTAATTACAAACCACTTACTCCTCAATCAAGATACAATGGTCAGCGTTTTAATTACCTCTTTAGATGGTCCATCTGACATCCTTGGAGAGCTGCAGCAAGAAGAGTAATATCTACTTCCATTGTCAGTCGTATCAGCCCTTGACTCATCAACACTCCCAGAACGACTAGTGCCACCATCAGTGGGCCAAGCACTGATCCCAAAGTGCCCAAACTGAAGATTAACTGGTTCAGCCTTACCAATCTGCAGTGGTCCATACATTGGGATCCCAAATCCAGTGTCAAACATACCCAAATGGGGCTTCCCATTAGAATCAACAGGCCAAGCCTTCGCCACTGATCCATCAGTATTAAGAAGAGCCATCAGATGCCTGGAAGAACCTTTTCTTTGAATAAGCTGAAACATCCCCTTGGAACTCAATGAATTGGCAGCACACTGGTTTCTGTATTCCTCATCCACAAGGGAAACAGTATTTCTGACAGGATCATAGAGCTGCTCTCCGGCCTCACGCCTACGAAGGCAGCTGAAAACAGTTGCATGAATGGCTGCCACACTCTTGTCAACATTTGTGTTGTTGATTTTTGGGACAAGATGCTTCTCGGCCCTTTTGCAAAGATAATCTTGGATTGTTCTGATGTTCCGAATGTACTTCACGTATTTGTTTTTGGCAGGATCCAAAGTCATGTACTTTGCACGGACAGCAAATCGCTCCAGATGCTTTTCTTCATTTGTGATGTATATCATGAATGGTACAATGGAAGGATGCTTCTTCATGAGGCCCATCTAGACAATGATGCCAATGGAGAAGGTGATAAGTCATGTTGATACAAAAACGAAGAAAGATTGTAATAAAAGGTTAGATGTAACATAAGAAAAGGAAGGCAAATTGTTTACCACAAAATTAAGACTCAGATGAACACCCTCAACAACAACAGACTCTTTTCTCTCTTCCCAGGCAGTTATCAGACGATCAAGACTATCAATCACCATCTCACTTTGCGCCTTGAACCCTTCGATGGCCATTTGTTTAGGACTAATCAGATCAGTACCATTACTGACCTCTAGAGATTTCCCTGCGGCACATCCATCCGCTCCTTCCTCCTTGGGACGTGCACTTGCAATGCCAGCTAATTTTTTTTCTTTTCTTTTAGCCTTTGCCTCTGCAACAGCAAATGGATCCAAATACTCTCCAGCATGGTAAGTTGAAGCCCACAGCAAAGGATTTTCTTTCTCATCCACAAAACTCCTCATCATGTGGCGGATGGAATCAGTGGATATAACCGTTGTGATTCCTAACCTACTACCCTGCATTAAAGAAAGAGAAATATTGAAGTATATTCACAAAAACGCAATCTCATTTCAATTAAAAAAGGCATCGCAAAAGTAACAATTACAATTTCTAGTTCGAAACTAGAGGTGTTACCAGCAATGCAGACAAAGTTGATTTGCCGCAGCCACTAGTGCCACACAACAGCACTGTCACAGATTCTTTCCTTTCTCTGATTCTGTAATAAAACATGAAATCTCAGGAACTTAAGCTATGTGAGGTAACTTTAAGGAAAAAGAGTCTTAAGAGGAAAAAGCATTCTACAAATAGCATGAAGATTAAGAACAAAAATAGGCCATAATAGTGTTTTACTAACTCAAATGAAAGTCAAATCTGAAAAAAGCAAATGGTTTAATTATTGTGTCTCACTACAGTAATTACAACCTGTATATTAATTCCAATACAAGAAACAGACCCATTGGAGCAGTAGACAAGCCAATTTATACTTTTATAAAATAAGAAGAATCCTCTGTAACTTAACTGCCCCAGAAATGAGGATTGAAGCATATGCTCCTTTATCAGAGCAATGTGGAGGATTGTCTTTTTATAAGTAAGATCTGGTTCTATTTACTGGTAAAGAAGAAGCTCATATTTAAAATGCATATACAACAGCTATTCCAATGACATTCTATGACAAGCACATATCAACCATAACTAAGCTGGAAAATTGGACAAATACTAGCTCAGAATTTAGAAAAAAAAATGGCAAAGGCAGAAAATGGGTTTACTCCACAGATACTTGAGCAAAATACGGCACAGAACGCATTACAGCAGGGAAAAGGACAGAAATGATTTTGTTATTCTTCATACCAGCGGCGAATTTCTGTTTGCCTCACAAACCATAAATCATCGCAATGTGTTCTTTCAGCAACAATGCATATACAACATTATAATGAAGGCCATGTACTCGGGAAAAAGAGCACCATAAATGAAGCCTAGCAATACTTCTAATTTTAATTGAACAGTGATAGTTTGACACTTTACCTGCATGCCAAAACTAGGTCCACCCTTTGTTTAGGACCCACATACTTATATTCAGTAAGAGCATCGCAAACGACATTTAAGAAAGTTTCTCTTCTAACAATTACAGTTGTACGCCTTTTATACAATTCAAATGGTAGCCTTTTACTCTTATCATCCATGTCAGAGTCGAAATGTTTTGCCACCTGTACTTTACCCAAGTTGCCAACAGTGGAAGAACCATCTTGTTTCATAGAATTGCCTTTCAAAGAATCAAGGCTTGATGTGTCCACTGCTTTTGGCAGCAGAGGGTTGATTGACGATTCACTTCTTATTTTTTCAAAAACCCTTTGGCTAATCTGGAAGAAGAAAGAGAACGCTCATCAGAAAAGGGGAATAGATTTGCTTTAATTCAGACCATCTAACTAGTCAACGGAAACAATGACTGTAAAAGAGTGTAAGAGTGTCACCAATTAACAACAACAAGGACAATTGCATAATGAAATAACTAAGTAATTCCCGCAGAAATATGAGTTGAAAAAATCACAACAAATCAAGCAAACGACGATGTTCCTGAAATCCGACAAAGGGGAGAGTAAATGTGACAAATTCCAATAAGAAAAGCTGACAACTACCAAGATTACTAAAAAGTGAAAGTGCTAACCTTCCAATGATGTAGGCCATGATTCACAAAGAAGAATGTAATTACTAACAGAAGAAGACACGTCAATCTGCCACAGCTATCAAAAACTAAGTAGGTTTGACAAGGGAACATGAAGAAGTAAACCACACTGGTTACAAGAGCACAAACCCGTCCAACTGAAACTACATCATGAAATCTACCACATGTGTGGACTCCTAGAGTAACAAATATGCACAGGAAATATGAATTTTAGGACAGACAAAACTACAATAAGAACAACTCGAAACAGTTCAATCCAGAAACAAACCATCTCATAATTACTGACTTCTGCCAAACGATATTCAGCACGTTACGTCCAGATCCAACATCAAAGCAAATCTATACGCTAACAGGAAACCGATCTCACTTACAAGCTTACAAAACAAACTCAGATTTAAAGCCAGATCCACTAAAAACATCCGTTCAACCAAATCACAAGCACAGACTATTAATTACCAACTTGGCAACATCTTAAAGTGACCGCCAAACTGATTTTAAAAAAATATCATTAGCCACTTTATATATACGTATACATATACATATATATACCTTGAAAGCATGACGAGCTTTACATCCCATGAGTTGCAGAGTGCTCTGCAACACCGGACGCGTGTACCGAAACGACCCTTTTCCATTATCTCTTTTGTCTTCATCGTCCACGACCACTATGTACAGCACTTTCGCCACCTCTGTCATTATTCTGGAAAACCAAACACTAAAGTTCCAAATCAATTTCCCAAGCAAAAACCAAAACCAACTGCTTCACATGCAAAGAAGACCAAACAAACAAAGATACTCGTCAGCATCAACAACCTCATCACTGAACACGTAGGAAACGCAGGTGGAGGTAATCGAAATACAATGCAGGTATAGAAACGGACCTGGAGTATGTACAAAAACCGAGGGGGGTTGATTCCGATGAGTCCGAGAATGACCGGGAAACAAAATATAATTATGATCGGAGATAGAGACGGTTAGGGTTTATGGTAGCGGAGAACAGCAACAACGATCCGGCATTGGAAGACAAGAAGCAGAAGGATCGTGCCATGTCTATGTCACCTGTCCACGCATCGCAAAAACCAGCCCTCCACGAGTCTATTTTTTACTACTCTTCTTCTCTGTCCGTCTCTTAAAAACAGCCTCTGTTTTCTTTCGTTAAATTACTGATTTGGGGTTGGATTGGAATTGAAATCCCTATAATGGGGTTGACCTCTCTCTCGGTGTTGGTATTTATAGGAGAAGGGAAAGTGGGGCCCTGCCCGAATATCAATGAATGGCACTATCGGTAATTTTTTGGGCCATGTAAGGGGGAACTCGGTAAGGATGTCACTTTCTTTTTGAAAGGATCAAACAGGAAAGGGACTTCACCCCAATTAAATCAGCGGCTATAATTTCGTTTTTGTTGTGCTTCTTCCTGCTTTCTCCATTTAAGTACCAGACTAATAAATCATTCTATTATTTTGAATTGGGTTAATTGTAAAAAATTCTAAACTTTTGTCAATTTTTTAATTACAGCTAAAAATTTTAAAAATAGTAATAAAATATCTAAATTTTAAATTTTTTTAATTTTAGCTCAAATTTTAAAAAGTAACAATAAAATATTCAAACTTTCAATTTTCTTCAATTCGAGCCTGACATTATATGTTGTTCTCCTGACAATGTTTTAAAAACCAGACCGGTGACTAAACCGGAGAAAAAATTGATTCAAGGATCAATGGTTTAATCGGAATTCAACCGTAATCGAACCGGTGACTAATAAATATATAAATTTTTATTTTATAAGATAATTTTTATTTTTTAAGTATATATAAGATAATTTTTCAACATACTATTTAATTATTTATTTAATTGTAAACTTAACTTAAACCTTCAAACTTCAAAATATACAAGTTTTTTTAAAGTTTACCAACATAATACAAAATAAGATAATAAAGCTTATTAGTCATATTTTATAAAAAAGAAAAAAAAAGATCACTGATTATAATATTCATTCAAGTTGAAATCATCAAAATCAAGACATTTATTCATTCAAGTTGAAATCATCAAAATCAAGACATTTTAAATAGAACGGCCGGTTCTTTCATTCATTGATTTAGCGGTTTTTACCGGTCCGATCGTAAAATGAACGGGCCAATTACACACAAAAAATATGGGCTAAATCGGACCGTTTTATGCTCCGGGTCACCAGTTCTCCAGTCCGACCAACCGGTTTGATCCGGTTTTCAAAACACTATCTCCTGATACTCTCAGCCATTTATTTTTTGTTTATTTTTCTGACGCTCCGAACTACTCTCGCATTGCAGCACACTGCACCAGTAAGTTTTTTGTTTTTAATTCGCTCTCCTGATGCCCTTATTGTGAGAGTGTTAGGACTGCGTAATCTGAAAATCGAAGAGTGAAGATATTGAGAGAACAACTGAAAATGAAGGAAAAAAATTGAGATTAAAGTGTAAGGTCATCGGGCCTGTATAATTTGATTTAGGTCATTTTAAAACAACAACATCATTTTAATTATGTGATTAAATGACGTTGTTTCATTAGTTTTCATTTGTTGTGTTAATTTTGGCTTATTTGCACTAATTGTTAAGATTTTTAAATCACGCGGCAAGCTACGTCAGTAAACTTAATGGAAACATTAACATTAGGCTATGATTGAAAAAAATTAAAAATTTGAGCATTTTATTACTATTTTTTAAAGTTCGGATTAGAATTGAAAAAAAAGTTTTTGCATTTTATTGCTATTTTTTTAATTTGAGCTAAAATTGAAAAAATTAAAAGTTTTATCATTTTATTGTTTTTTTTAATGTTTAGGTTATAATTGAAAATTTGAGGAAAGATTGAGGTTTTTTTAGTAATTAATCCTTTAGAATTTTACTTGAATGTTCTTTTTAGGATTTAATTAGTTGTATCTCCCACCCTCTAGTAACTGCCGTAAAATTCATGCAGGAGTTTAACCAGCCCTTTTAATATAATCTTCACGGTGAACTAAGAAGGCTCATAACTCAAATTACTCTCATTTTGTTCCTTTCCCTTACAGAGGATGGATCAGACATAGGGGAATTTAAAGACATTCAACCGTGTGAGGTTTGTATATCGTCAATCTACAAGAGTTAGGTTGCTCCTTACGTACACGAAGAGAAAAAACTTACAGAATAAACAAATATAGTTTGAGCTATTCTAACGATTCAATAATAAGTACTTCTACACTGTGCATTGTTACCGTGATTCATAGGTTGAGACAGAACCAAATAAAAATTTGGAGACAGAACAGAACAAAAATTGAAAACGTTGAGGTGTTTGGTTGTGATGGACAGAACAGATAAAATTATTTGCATCTCGAGGACATAAATGTGTTTGGTTGCAGTTGACATAATAGAAAAACAGTATCAATGACCAAAGTACCCCTGTAGTATAATATGATTAAAAATATATAATTCATTGATTATTTTAAAACGAATAATTTGTATTAGTATTTTTTAATTGTATCTATAAATAAGGAATTAAAAAATGAGGAACCTAAAATTTTAATGAAATGAGCTATTGAATGACAAAAAATTCGTATAAGTTAACAATAAAATGAATTACGTAAATATTTTTTATAATTGTATCAATATTTTTTAATTATATTTGTATTTTTTAATTACGATGAAATAAAATAAAGAACTTAAATATTTAATAAAATGAGAGACTTAAAAATTTAATGAAATGAGTTATTGAATAAAAAATTCCTATAAGTTAGAAATTCTAGTACATAGTAATTTAATAAAACATCTAAGCATTCATGAAATTAATTACATAATAGGTTAAAGATACATTCAAGCCTTACATTTTATTAAGAATGTCTTTTTTTTGCTATTTATAGTAATAATATGGAGGTATTTTTGTCCAATAGTCCGCGTGTTTTGTTTTTGTGACATGTACAAGAAAGTTGTGCTACAGTTTTGGAAGGAACAAAAAATTTGTATTTTTGTGAATTAGAAACGAAACAAAAATAGGCAATGTTAACAATTAAATACTGCTAGACATAAAATTTTTATATTTTATTATTTGTCTCCACTTACGAAGATATTAACCATACGCAACGTGAGAGAACGAGAGGGGGAGAGAACTTTCTCTAATTGATGTTTTACATTCCAACGGGGAGTTTTTATGAGAAATGGTGAAATCATATGATGACGGTACTTCTCCATAATTAAACCCAAAAAGATAGTGACAATTGAGCAAATATAATTTATCTTTTAAAAACTCAATTCAACTTAGCTAATTTCCAATTGAAAAAGAAGAGGGACACAGGAACTCATTTGTCCTCCGAGTAAACACAACCGAGGAAGAAACAGAAACTTTAAAACTAAAAACGTAACTGGAAAGTCATGGTAAAAAGAGTCGGTAATAACAAATTAAGATGCTTTTTCATTACGTCATCAACTAAAACACTTTAATCGTATCCACCTGTCACTGTAAGCTGAGCGTCATCCCAATATACAACATATAACATTTTTCGACAGGCTCCTTTATTGGTGCTCGGAATAATAAGAAGGGCTAAATTACTTCTTAATTGGTTTTGATCCACGTGCTCATTAGGACCTAAGCACTTTTTCTTTTCTCGTAGAAACTCGATAATGCTACATTTATTCTTATAGACACGTGCCCCTCGCGTATTCTGATATCTATATAATGTTTAAGTTGGTACTTTTGATTAATTTGAAATTGAATTACGTGTAGTTAATTTAACAAATTAATAAAGTCGAATAAATTGTGCATATGGAATATCATAACTTCGAATTTAAATCCTCCTTACTTTTTAAAAGGAAATTCCTACTCTTAAGTAGCTACTCTCCTATATACAACCATATAACTTTTACATGACAAAGTCAATATTTACAAATATTGCCACATGTGAATATATAAAGACTCAAATCTAGTGATTCCAGTTTGATACGCTATAATTATTCGCACAAAAGGGTTACAATATAGGGTTTAGCCTCGAAAAGGGTGTAAGTAGATAGAGAACCTTGTGCTAATAGACAAATTCCAGAATAGTATATTCCCTCCAGGAAAAACGGTAAGATTCCATTAAATCACATCACTTGATTGATTATTTGTAACGAGGAAAGGGTAACAGACAAGTATTTCCCCCAGCAAAACAATCCACCATTTGAGGAAAAAGCTTGCATACAAATGGCTATGTCCTTACAATGCCTGCAAATTACATATAGAAAGAAGGTCTGTATCTGGCCTAAAATGACAACAAGGTCCTTCCGATAAATTCTCCCTCCTCCGGTCTTGTCCGCCCAGCTACTCAAAGACCAGACGGGCACGTGATTTGAGGCGGGACGTAAGCCGCAATTCCTATTTTACCCATATTACTTTAAGTTATATTGAAATTGACAAGGAAAGGGCATTTTCGTCATTTCGAAACCATCTTTCCTTCACTCCACGCAATAATAAGATTTAAACAACCATCCTAATCCATTTCGCCTGCAATGCAGGAACTGGTAGGAAGAAACGCTTTCAAAGACAAATAAATAATATAGTATAGTACGGTAGACCTGGCTGACGTGTCATTGTAAATTTTGATACAGTTTCCTCCACCTCCTTTCTTCTACACCTTAGAGCGAGAGAGAGAGTCTCCCTTGTGCCCCTTTTCTTCTGCTGCAGATCTCTGGGAGGACGAGACTACCCTTGTTACAACTATAAAATTGCCATTTTAACCATTTGCCTTTAGTCCTCGGAGATTCTACCTACAGTCAAAGATCCTCTGTCTCTCTCTGTTATGGCATCGGTTATACAAGCTACAGCAGCTTCAGCTTTGTAGTAGCGGAAAAGGGAAATCAAAATGGATTTGACGGAAGGAGTTGGAGAGAGCTCCTCACCGCCACGTAGCTTCGGCGGTTTCAGCAACTACGACGTAAGGAACGATGTGTACAATCGCTTTCTAGAGAGCGGCCACCAACAGGCTGTTTCTAATCCTGATTTGTTTCGCGAGCAGCTCGACGCTCACTTCAATCGCTTGCCTCCTAGGTTTCATCTCTTTGTGTTTAAGCATTTGTTCTTTTGTTTTTTTGGTTTGATTTCAGTAGAGAGTTCAAATGCGTGGGCATATTTTTCAAAACTGTTGCTATGTCTGCTTCTTTGCTTTATCTACTGGCTTTCCATTTTAGGCTAGGTACTATGGCCAAATGGATCATGAGTTGCTACGACCGATATTTCATGTGGAATGTGTTGGTCTGGGTTACTATTAGGAAACTTAATTTTGAGTTCTCTTTCCAGTATGTAAGCTCAAGTGAAGGAAACATTTTCGAAGGTATGCTGCTTAGAGAAATTTACGAGTCGCTTATTTTTTGGCTGCAAATATACGAAATTGTTTGTTTTGAGTTATGGTGGACTAAGGAGCAGTTTTTGAGTGTGTGAACTCTTAGCCAAATGATAGTTTTGTTTGGAACTTGTCGAAAATTTTTGGATTGCGAACTGATGCATGCCCAGCATCGTTCTTATTTTATTTCCAGAAACATAGATTAACGTTACGCTTGCAACCTCCAGCAAATTTGTGAGTATACATTGAATTACTTTGGTCTAAGTAGCTTTGTGCTGTATCCTGACGAATTTGAACTATTTTATTATAGTGCTCTTCTTGGTTTGTCCTCTATGTTATAGGAAAAGACATGCAACTAAGTAAAGCTCTCGAATTTGAACTGTTTTATTATAGTGTTCACTTGTTTTGTCCTCTATGTTATAGGAAAAGACATGCAACTACTTAAAACTTTCTTTTTTGCTCAATTTCAGCTATGGACTTGATGTTAACATGGACAAAGTGGAGGATGTCCTGATACATCAAAAACTTCTCGCATTAGCAAAGGATCCAGAGAAGCGCCCTGTCTATCATATCCGTTCTTTGGAGGTACAACTTATTTATGTGGGTTAGTGGCAAATTTCTATGTGGCTGAAACATAAAAGAGTCAAACTCTTTCCACCAATTTGTACCCTTGAGCCTGATGTTAGTACTGGGGTATCTATCTTGGACAACTTCGAAATCAATGATGGGTGATGGTCTTATAGGAGAGGGATTTAGTAGTTGGCTGGTAACTTAGACAATAACTTATTTAGGTAGTAGGATCTTTCTGAATAAGGTACTTCACAATATTGTTAATGCATGTACATTTGTTGTTTGATGAAAATGATGTTTAGCTTTTCAGTTTTATCTGTATAATAATTGATTGTGACCAATTTAAAGGTTATTTTATTAAGCAATTTTTTTTCATGAAAACAGTAGTCTAAGTTTAATTTTTCTTTTCTGTTCTTATCTGGATGTTCCAACATACCAGGCTTCCCGAAATGCCAGTAGGTTCGACACTTTTTTGTTTCTGTTAAATAATTGCTAAATTTTATACTTTCACGATTCTGCTTAGGTAATTTAAGTTGATCTGCTTGAAATATTGCCAATGAGAGTATTCTTAATAACTTCTAAAATCTATGGACCTTATTTGTTCTATTCTTTTCGATTGGTGCTTTAATAACTATTTTATTCAGACATCTCATCCATTGTATTTCATTTTGTGGCCCACTTATTACATCAGTTATGTTTCTATTGTCACGTTGCTTAGCAAACTTTTGAGATCACCTTTTAAGTTTGTTCTAAAAGTTATGTTAAATTTTTACACACAGCTACATACTGAGATCTTCTGTTACCTGACTTGTTTTCATAGTTCACCTTGCTTTCTGTCTCTTATTTCGTTTTGTCTTTCCCCTGTTCTTTTTCTTGGCAGAGCCTTTGTAATGAAGCAGATCTTAATGATGCTCAACAATTAATGGGTGACTTTTCCAGTGCAAGGACAGCACGTAATGCAGATTGTGGAGGTGCACCTTCGTTTAATAGGTATAGATATTCATTGAGCATACGCTATATATGCTTATTGCCTTATTTGCTGAATAGAAGGAGTTTATTCAACTCCTTGAGTAAAACAACTACTTCTATTACATTGCTGATAAGTAATAACCTCAAATATGCTTGACATCAATACTCTTTTGGTAAGTTTTATTTTCTTTTTTCCTTTCTGTAAATGGAATCAGGAATTTTGCAGTTGACTTTGAACCTTGCTCTAAGCTTGAGGATCTAAATTTGAATGTTAGAAAGACTTCTAAGGGTATGGATCAAAGTTTTCTTGAAGAGGACCTTTTGGGAAGGTATTGACTTAGCAAGGCTTTATTAAAAATTCTTCCTTCTATTGCTCGATTAATCCATTCAATTTCAAGCAATTTATTGATTTTTTTACCAGACTGAACATTTTTGGGCTGGATTAATAAAAACATCACTGACTTCTGGTCTGTTAGAATGCCATGTAGTCAAAATGCAACTTAAATTCACAGGGGCGGACTTTCAACATCTTCTTCACAGATAGCCAATGATAATGAAAATTGAAAAATGCGATCATATTGCTCATGCGCATTATTCAAGATAACAATAGAATCTGCAAAGAAAGAAATTGCTTGCTGTCCTTGTGTTATGACATATTTATTGTAGCAATGGGTGGAGAAATAAGTGTGAGATATGGTCTGGTTGGATGTCTCCTTAAGAATTATTGGGTGAAACTTTAAGAAGTCCTCCATTATAGGGAGAGGATAATTGAGTTGGATTGTAAAAGCTCCTATTTAGATATGTTCTTTTTCTTAAAATGACAAAATAAACTAGTATCAAGTCACTCGGTGGTTTAATTTTGATATTGTGAAATTTAATGCAGGAAAGAAACAGTACACATTCCCATCCATGAAATAATATTTTCTACAATTGACAAGCCTAAACTTCTCAGTCAGGTATTACTTCATTTTCTATGCTTTGAATTTGTATTTTGTCCTGACAATTTTCCTTTTGTCGATATCTGATGAACTTAAATATATTGTTTAACTGAATTTTCAATCGCAGATCTTCCATATTAGCTAGTTTTAGTGTTCCAATGCACTTTAAGTTTCGTTTTGTTTGTTGCAATAAATTAAATTCAGTGTTGGCCCTGGCATTCAGGAAATAAATTAAAATTGCAACCAGGCATTAGTTGATTCTGATGTTATGGAATTGCAGATCAACTTTTGATTTGACTATTCTAATTTTTGCTTTTATTTCTCGCTTTGACCTATAGCAATAGGAGGAGGCCCTCAGCTAATTTCTGTTAGTATACCGCGTCCTTGCATTTAGTGCATTGCTGATTCTACTAGGGATGCTTGCTTGGATGTACTTGTTAGATGCAATTCTTGATAACCTAATTTATTAGTCTTTGACTTATTATAACTTTCTTCTCCAACTTTAGTTTGTCAATGGACTTTTATGTCAATCTTTTAACAGAAAGGAAAGGGAAAAAAAAATTCTTATGATCTCTATGTGCCTATGTGCCTAGTTAATATTTGTATTGCATTCTGAAAATATTTTGTGTTAAGATTGACTGGAGCATGAAGAGGATATTTGGTGCAATATAAAATGCTTATGGAAAATCTAGGTTTAGAAAGTTGTAAACAATTAAATGAGACATCTAGGCTTTGATTATATTTGTGAGTTTGCATTGATAGCCGTGAATTTTCTTCTGACATGCTGTCTTTTGCTTCTAGCTTTCTGCTTTGCTTTCTGATATAGGACTTAACATCCGTGAAGCACATGTTTTCTCAACAACTGATGGATACTCTTTGGATGTGTTTGTTGTGGATGGATGGCCTGATGAGGTACTTGTTAATTTGTTCATAATCATTTGTTTAATTGTTTTCATCTGGAAGTATTTGTTGTACGTTCATAAGTTTAGGGTTTTCTGTTGTTTCACATTTCTCTTATGATTAATGTACTCCTAATGATAATTCTTACTACATGTTTTTTTGATGAGTGTTTCATTTTGGCCTATGATAGTCTGTAGTATATTGTAAAATAATAATGAAATTTTTTTGTGTGTACTATAAGTTAATCGAACTAATTATTTAAACAAATTGTGCTTTATCCCAGGTCACTGACCTTATGTTATTAAGGAGCATTGGGATTATATTTCTTTATGACAGGGATCTGTGCTGAGTCCAAATGTTGCTGACTTTGCAATGTTGTGCCCAGGATACAGATGGTTTGCATGAGGCTATGGAAAAAGCAATTGCTAGAAGTGAGGTGAATGTTTTTTCCAATGCTCTTTTGTTTTAGTTATGCTACTTAATTGTAGTTAACTTAGTCGAAAACAGAGGAACCTAAACTTGTTTCTATGTCCTGTAACTGGTGTCATAGAATTGTTATCCCCTAAAGAGAGAATTTTCATGGGACTCCCAGTTTCTTCTATTTCTATTGGGCCTTGCTTGTATTCTTCTGTTCTGTCTTGATAAAGCTGCAATGACTTTCTTGTTTCTTCTGTAAAATAGATGACATAGAAAACCAGAAATCTGAAATATAGAATTGACAGTTTGATCTTAGGATGAATTTGGAAAATACACTGGAAAGGTGAATTTTATTGTTATGAAACTTGGAGTGGCTTGGCTAGTAACCCACATTTTGGCTAGTAACTTGGACTGGATGAGTTTCTGACATGCCAATGATCAGCTTGACCTATGGCACGTGAGAAACCTGGTGAATCCAAATTATTTCTGGATCAAATGTTTAAATTGATATATCATGTATTTGATTTATTAAGATACGTTCCAAAGGCTAGAAGACATAACCGTTGGTGTTTGTAATTTCCTTCCATACGTAATTTTTACCTTTCCACTTAATTTATTTCTTCGTGGTCATGTGAGTCCTTCCATTGTGGTCTTCCTTCATCTTGGCAAGACATCACTGATTTTTAGGTGTCAAATCCAAGAGATAGAACCTGTCTCCTTCCTCTCTTTTTATCAATTATTTTTCCTTATAAAACTTGAAACTAAAACTTCTATATGTTTCCTATACATATATTCCTGACCTTCTATACCTTTGATCTACATTCTTACTGTGGTTTTATTTCCTTCCCTTCATGTTACTAAGATTATCTGTTATTTTTGATACTTTCTTTTAAAATGTAATTTAGTGCTGAATGTTTTTTTTCCCTAGTTAATCACTACTGGTATTATAGAAGTGGAATTCAGAATAATATTGTTGTTAGAAAGTTTATGTTTGCACATTGCAAATAATATAATTATTTTATTTGGGTATAGTGCGGGGTATATCAAATTATCATTGCTATGGTACTGTTTCCTTCCATTGCCAGTTCCATGAGCATTCCAAACGTTATCATTCAAAAATTCGAGAGGTTTTATTCTGTGATAGGAATCCTATCGACATTACCCCTAATTCAATGTGAAATGAATATTCTTACTAACAATGTTATGTTGTTTTGATCTTAAACTTATGAGTTTGGCATCTTGATGGTTTATGGTGGACAAGTGCTAGCAATGTCAGCACTTCTCCTAGTGATCAGCCCATATTACGTAAGCAACCTAAGCCCATTAAAACTTACGTTCGTAGGAGCAAGCTGGGGAAGGGGGAATTTGCCATGTAGGCAAGTTGTTCTGAGTTTGTTATAGGTAGTTGAGGAGAAAGCTTATGTAAGGAGGAATATAGCTGAACTGGAAGAGGAGGGGGGCATGTTTTTTGAATTGTGAAGGATTGTTTAGGCCTGGATATTTTTCCAAGAGGGGAGCTTGCTCCAGTTGTCTCTCTGACATACATAAATATAATACAATTTCTATAGTATTTCCTATCAATTGGTGCTTTCATTGAGAGAACCAGAGGGTAGAGATTGTATGCAAACACGAATGGAGGCTAGATTATCTGCGGTGGAAGCGTCTCTTAGGAGGCAAGAATCATCTCTCTCAGTCCAAGAGGGAATGGTTAAATTACACGATACCACGTTGAAAGACCTAAAAACATAGCTAAGTACCTTGATGGCTAGCGTTGAGTCACTGGCCAAGTCCCAAAATCTTCTACAGTCAGAGTTGAGAGAAGGATTTCAAACTCTTACGGCCAAAAACCCACAGAAGCAGAGTGTGGGAGAAGGAGAAGGAGAAGGACCGCCAGTGCTATACCACCACGCGTCTTCTTCTGCCGATGGTGATAGACCAACAAATGGCTTACAAGGTTCAGGACCTTGGCGATAGGAAGATTGCACTACTTCAGCTGCTAAAGAGCGTGCATGGGAAGAGTACAAAAATGAAGCATGACAAGTCGACCTTCCTTCGTTTCACGGCAAAGACCCATTCTCCTGGGCCATGCGAGCTTAATCATATTTCATGGTCCACGAAATTCCTTCAAAACTTTGTTTGCCGATGGTTCAGATATGTATGGAGGGAACTACGTTGTACTGGTTCATGACCTTATGTGAGTTCGATCCTTGCATGACTTGGGAATGTTTTAAGCATTCCTTGTTTGACCGATACGGGGGAAAGGATGAAGGGAACCCGATTGAGCAACTAAAGTCGGTGGTCTAGCGTGGGTCAGTGGATGGGTATATCGACGAATTCGAGAGAGTAGCTTCGCAAATCACCAATTTTCCTGAAGAGTGGTTCATGAGCTGTTTTCTAGGTGGACTACGTGAAGAAATCAGGAATCAGGTCAGAACCCATGACCCATCGACTCGAGCTCAGCTACTTTCTATCGCCTATAATACGACCCGGTGAGTTAAAACACAAGCTGGGAATCCTTCCTTCGGGTTATGGGTCTTGGCTGGGTATTTCTAATGTCTAGCGTCCGGGTCAAACAAGCAACATAACTGTAAGCACTATGAGTGAAGGGAAGGAGTTGCCTAACGAGCCCCAAAATACCATGACAGATGGTAATCGGCAAGGTGTTCCAAAATGGAGGGGAACTAGAAACTTATCCTACGAACAACTTATGGAGAGAAGGGCTAAAGGGTTGTGTTTTAAGTGTGGCCAAACCTTCAGTCCACTTCACCAATGCCCAGACAAGGAATAGAAGTTGATTGTTTGGGAAGGAGACGAAGATGATAATAGGGCGAATAATTAGGAAACAATAGAGGTAGAAGAGCAACAAGAGGATTGGGAATTAGTATGCAACTAGGTTGAGTTCAGAGAAATCAGGAAAGTTCAATCCTCACCCACGAAATCCATGGTTTTGATGGGTAAGCTTAATGAAATGCCTATCTTAATTATGGTAGATAGTGGAGCTAGTCATAATTTTATGTCCAGCAGGTTGGTGCAAGCCATGAGAATCTCCATTACTCCTACTCAAACCTTCGAAGTAAGATTGGGAGATGGGCATCGGTCTTTCTCATAAGAGTTTGCAAGGAGGTAAAATTGGAAATGAATGGGGAAGAGTTTAGTGTAGATGCATATGTTTTTGATATTGGGGGACCTGATTTAATATTAGGCGTTGCATGGTTAGAGACATTAGGAGTGGTGAGGGTTGATTGGAAGATGTTATGTGCTTCGACCAAATGGGAGCAGAAGTCACTTTGCAAGGAATTAATATGCAAGGTTCTTCTCCTCATGCTCTACAACAGATGCTCAAACGCTAGGAAGTGAAAGTAGAAGGGCTGTTGTGGTCCATAGGAATCAGTGGATCTGTATCTGAAGAAACGGGAACCTTGAATGAGTGCAACAAAAGGAATTGCGGGCTGTTTTGTTCAGATTTGAGTTAGTTTTTCAAGAGAAAAAAGAGCTGCCACGTAAAAGGGCTAATGACCATGCAATCAACCAGAAGGAAGGTGCAGAACCTTTGAACATTCGTCCCTATAGGCACACACTTCATCACAAGGATGAGATTGAGAGGCAGTTTTGAGAGTTGTTGGAAACCGGGGTCATTAGGCCCAGTATCAGTCCCTTCTCAAGTCCTGTGATTCTTGTTAAAAAGAAGGATGGGTCATAGCGGATGTGTGTTGATTATAAAGCTTTGGATAAGCTCATGGTGCCTGACAGGTTTCCAATTCTAGTGGTAGATGAGCTGATGGAGGAGTTACATGGGGCGAAAGTGTTTTTCCAGGGTAGATTTGACGTCAGGTTTTCACCAAATCAAGGTTAGAGAAGAGGATATCTATAAAACGGGGTTTCGGACTCATGAAGGGCATTACGAGTACCTAGTGATGCCCTTCGGACTCATGAACGCACCCGTTACGTTTCAATCCACTATAAACTCTATTTTCGAACCTCTGTTATGTAAGTTCGTTCTGGTTTTATTTGACGTCATTTTGGTTTATAGTTCAGATTGGAATCAACATATGCAACATTTGGCTTGGGTGTTACAACTCCTACTGGACAATCAATTGTATGCTAATAGGACGAAATGTATTTTCGGGTAACAATCTGTGGAGTATCTAGGGCCATGTTATCTCATGTTAAGGGGTAGCTATGGATCCATCGAAGATCAAAAGCGTTTTGGAGTGGTCTATTCCTAGCAATGTGAAGGGAGTAAGAGGGTTCTTTGGTCTCACTGGGTACTATAGGAAATTTGTCCAAGATTATGGTAAAATTGCGAAACTACTTACTAAACTTACCAAGAAAGACGGGTTCAGTTGGAGGAAGGAGTCCTAAGAAGCTTTTGAGGAGTTGAAGAGGAGAATGACTACATCACCAGTTCTAGCCTTACCAGATTTCTCCAAGGAATTTTCCATCGAGTGTGACGCTTCAGGAAGGGGTTTGGGTGCTGTCCTAATACAAGAGGGCCGCCCATTGGCTTATTTCAGCAAGGCACTAGCTGAATCAATTTATTCCAAATCTGTTTATGAGAAAGAAGTGATGGCGGTAATGATGGCAATTTAGCATTGAAGCATTTTTTAACTGGGAGATATATCAAGGTCTATACCGATCATAAGAGTTTGAAGCATTTATTAGACCAACGGATTCCATCAATAGATTAACAATGTTGGCAAGCTAAGTTGTTGGCTATCTATAAACCTGGAAAGCAAAATGGAGCTGCAGACGCCCTCTCTAGAGTGGAAGACAATAAGATATTGTTCACGGCAATTTCAACCCCATTTTGGCTTTATACGAACGTGGTCCGACAGGAGTTCAAGGGGGATACCAAACTAAACTTACTCATTACCGCTCTCCTAGAGAACCCCGACTCTAAACTTGATTATCATCTAAAGGATGACTTCTTGTTATATAAGAATAGGTTAGTTCTTTCATCCACTTCAACATTAATTCCCCAATTATTGCAAGAGTATCATTCCTCACCTTTAGGGGGACATTCTGATTTCCTGAAGACCTACAAGAGGTTGGCTAGCGGATTGTTTTGGCTAGGAATGAAGTCGTCAATACATAAGTTTGTTCGTGAATGTGCCATATGCCAAAAGAATAAATACATGGCTATGTCTCCAGCTAGTCTCTTCCAACCCCTACCTATTCCCAAGCTGATTTGGGATGAAGTCTCAATGGATTTTATTACGGGGCTCCCGAAGTCCCATGGTTACGAAGTCATAATGGTGGTAGTAGATCGACTATCAAAGTATGCTCATTTCTTACTTCTCAAACACCCTTTTACGGCTAAAACAATGGCTGAAGTATTTATCCTAGATGTGGTGAAATTGCATGGTGTTCCTAGCTCTATATTGAGCGATAGAGACCCACTCTTCACTAGTAATTTTTGGAAAGTGTTATTCAAGCTACAAGGGACAGTATTGAAGATGAGTTCTTCCTACTATCCCCAAGCGGATGGACAAACGGAAGTGGTTAATACGTGTCTAGAAACCTACCTTCGTTGCTTCACTACCGAACAACCTAAAAAATTGGTCTTATTGGTTTTCTTGGTCTGAATATTGGTATAATACTAACTGGGCTTGGTCTCAATTGGGAGGACTCCTTTCGAAGTCGTCTATGGTCGCCTTCCACCAACCTTGTTGCATTTTGTCCAAGGAGAAACTCAAGTGGAATTAGTGGCGCTAGCTTTGGTTGATAGAGATGAAGCTTTAGGCCAACTCAAACACAACCTATTACGTGCACAATTTATGATGAAGAAATTCGTAGATGTTCACAGGAGGGAGGTGAAGTTTTAGTAGGGAGACTTGGTCTTTGTTAAGCTAAGGCTACATAAATAGCTCACTATTGCAAGGCGAATTTGTCCCAAGCTTTCTGCACGATATTGCGGTCCTTTTAAGATCATTGGAAAGGTGATAGGTCGCTTATAAACTACAACTCCCACCTACATCCAAAGTACATCCAATTTTTCACGTTTCCCAGCTAAAGAGGGCAATGGGCGATCATCCTGTTGAGCATAGTCTTCCTAAAGGTTTAGAGATGGACACCTCGGAATTGGTTGAACCTGAAGCAGTCCTAGCCTCACGCATCACTAAGTCCAGGGCAGAAATATTCAACAGTGGCTCTTTCGTTGGAAAGCTAAACTAGCAGAGGAAGCAACTTGGGAGGATGCAGAATTCGTTAAAGGGCAATTTAATTCTACCCACCATGAGGACAAGGTGCCTATTGAGGAGGAGAGAATTGCTAGCAATGTTAGCACTTGTCCCAGTGATCAACCCATATTACCTAAGCAACCAAAGCCCATTAAAACTTATGCTCATAAGAGCAAGTTGGGGAAGGGGGAATCTACCATGTAGGCAAGTTGTTATGAATTTATAGGTAGGTAAGGAGAGAGAACATGTAAGGAGGAATATCGCTGAACTGGAAGAGGAGGGGGGCATGTTTTTTGAATTGTGAAGGATTTTTTAGGCCTGGATATTTGGGGAGCTTACTCCAGTTGTCTCTCTTACATACATAAATAATACAATCTCTATAGTATTTCCTATCAACAAGAGATCAATTGTGGAAGGAGTACTCTTTCTTGTTAACCTCCATTAGTAGATTAAACGTCCTCTATGAGTTCTTGGATTCTTGAGTCTGCTAGTTTTATTGCCATGGACATCATTTAGTTAAAGTTGATGGCTATCGACAAAATTATGGCCAGAATATCAAATGAAAAGCTTAAATTGTTATTTATAACATTTATCTAAACTGGTGCATCTGTGTTTGGTTTAGTGCTTCTCCTTTCTACCTGCATCAGTAGTTTTTATCGGCTATCATTTATGGAAATGCAGGGGTCATGGTCTGGTTCCTTTCATTCGCAGTCAGCCACAGAGAAATTGTTGGAAATGCAGTCAAAATCTGGAAACTGGGAAATCGACAGGAGACTACTGAAGATAGGAGAAAGAATTGCTTCTGGGTCTTGTGGGGATTTGTGAGCCTTTTCAAACTTGAAATGCATTCTCTTCAATGTTGTTTTTTCTTCTGTTCATAAATTTTCTTTTTTCACATAAAGATATCGCGGAGTTTACCTGGGGCAAGATGTCGCCATTAAAATTCTTAGATCTGAGCATTTAAATGCCACTCAAGAAGAAGAGTTTGCTCAAGAAGTGGCAATACTGAGGTGATTAACTGTTAATACGTTGCTCTCTTTTTTTTACTTGAACAATGTTTCTTGCTATTAAAATTCCGTTTTTAAATGGAAGTTTTATTTTCTCGTGAGCCATTATAATCCTTATCAACTTGCATCCCAACTTTAAAGCAAGTTGTACAGGTTGGATAATAGTTTAGCAATGTACAACCAGTTCTTATATTTAGATGTTGAACATAAAGAGATGTATGGCTATCCCATCTTTCCGGGATATATTCTTTAATGTTTGAGGGAGATTTTGATTTGGGATTGCATCAATTGGAAGTGCCAATTCATTAATTCCTTATGTATTCCCAGTCCAATAATTATTATTAAGTTGACATATACTGATACATTATTTTGTTCTAATTCTAGCTAATGAATGTTAACATCTCTTGTGCAAGCATCCATGGTAAACATTCAAGCAGCTGGGAAGAAGATTCCTGATTATTTATGATCCTTTTTGCTGCTGTTGGCCATCTATAAAACATAAGTTGTTAGAACAAATAAAATAATATAGAAGAGGATCATTCAAGCCCCTTGGAACATTCTACCTTCCTGTTCTATCTCCCACTATTTACATTTGATTGTTTCATCAAGTGGTGCATTTCTGTGTTTATATTACTTTTTCTGCCAGTTAAACTTTTTAATTCTAACAATTTTAAGCATTTTATTTTTACATATGTAGTAAATCTTATGCTAAACATGCCTAAATGAGGGTCCAAATAACTGCTTTG
Organism: Erythroxylum baracoense; assembly: GCA_025629805.1. NCBI lineage: Eukaryota > Viridiplantae > Streptophyta > Magnoliopsida > Malpighiales > Erythroxylaceae > Erythroxylum > Erythroxylum baracoense. The sequence goes on along the minus strand of JAOTAY010000002.1, from coordinate 8,063,877 downwards.
TTTTGGATTGCTTCTCTTGATGCAGGGAAGTCCAGCATAAAAATGTTGTTCATTTCATTGGTGCTTGTACTAGGTCTCCACATCTATGTATAATTACCGGTATGCAACAGCTTTACTGTCAACTTTGTTTATTTGTATCACATCTTTTATCCAATTAACATCCAAAGGGCTCTTTTAGTGTTCATATTCTGATTTCGTTTAGTTGGTGACAATTCACATATATCCTCCATTATTCATACCTTTAATGGTCATTGAAACCATTATGTCCGAATTGACAATGTACACAGAATGTTAGGTGCATGGTCCAATTTGTCATCATATTTTACTTTTGGTTGGGAATCAACTTTCATTTGGTTAACAGGGAGGTGCTTGTAATCCTTGCTAGGGCAAACACTGTGGACATCTTTGCTTATTAAGTGCTTCCCAAGTGAATGTCCTACCTGGCTTTTGTAGTTTTTGGGTACATATTTAATGTTATTAGGTATTAGTCTGTTCCCCATCGCACTTATCTATGGTTTACTGGTAGAGACATATTCAGTTTCTTTCAAGGATCGTTTTCAATTTTCTTTCTTCATTTTTATTTGAAGATTTGAGTCTTCCACATGCCTTAATTTACAACTGGCTGGAGGGCTACTCGTCTTATTTTCTACTTTTCTGTTGGTCAAGTACATATTTTATGGAGATTTTTTAGTGCCAACAAGAGGGATACATTATTTATTGAGGAAAAGGATTTCAAATGTTGATAAGTTTCTGATTTGGAATATAAGATTTGATCTTGTTTTTTCTCGTGAATTATGCTTGTTCTCCAACCCGAGGACTTCGTAGTTGCTTGAAATGTAGCTTGTCTCTTAGGGAACCATTTGCATGGGCATGAATGTGGGACGGCTGTGCTGTACAATTCTCTTCAGATGTAAATTGTTGATAGATCTCATTCGTACCTAATTTTTTATTTAATTGTCAGATTGGGCAATGTACTTATCGTTACTTAATTCTTCCACATTTTTCAGTTGGTAACCTAGTTGGAGCTTTTCATGATATAGGAAATTCACTTCTCTATCCCCACATCTTTTTCTGATTTTCATAGTTAATAGCTCAATGTCTTGTTGGACTCTGATTTTTGTTTCTGCCAACTACAACCTGCTAAATGATTTGGAATGGCATGCCATAAAAATACAATTTGTCGCTTTTCTGTTCACAATTTTGTCGAACCTGCAATGTGGAAACAAGTTCCACCATCATTTATCAGCATTTAATTTCCTTCTCATCTTAAACCGATATTAGTAAGTGCCTGAAAATTTTGGTTGACCTAGTATTAATGTAGAACCTTTTGTTCAAACTAGTTTTCTTATTTTCTTACCCAGAAATGAACAAAAAAACTTCTGCATGTGTTTTAAATGTTTTTACATTATATCTGCAATAAGAAGTCTCACTTCATATTTGTACCTGTTCTAAGGACGCCAAGTTGAATTGTGCCGTCAACTGTGAATAAATTTCAGATGGAAGTCTATTTAGTTCTGTTATTTTGTCTGCCTTGTTTTAGTTTTCCATTTTGTGAACTCTTATCTGTATTGGTGCTGTTCATGCTTCCAGAGTACATGCCTGGAGGAAGTCTCTATGATTACTTGCATAAGAACCACAATGTACTGAAGCTGGTGCAGTTGCTGAAGTTTGCTATAGATGTTTGCAAAGGGATGGAGTATTTGCATCAAAATAACATTATACATAGAGATTTGAAGACAGCAAATTTGTTGATGGACACTCGCAATGTGAGTTATTTCAAAATAGTTGCCTTGTATGAACTTATTAATAGAAGGCCTGCTCATTATTGATTGCGGTTACTCTTTGGCTTTTTATTAGAGCTATTAGTGAAATTAAAACAAAAATGAACAGGATCATAATGGCTTCACTATGACTGAAAGTATGTGAACATTGTTTCAAGGTTGTCAAGGTGGCAGATTTTGGAGTTGCTCGCTTCCAGGGTGAGGAGGGAGTGATGACAGCAGAGACTGGAACATACAGATGGATGGCACCTGAGGTATGAATCTGTTAACCTTAGTATATTCTTACCCAAACAAAGCTTTTTATCCTTTTCTTGTTCTTTCCTTTTATCTTGATTTGTATCAAATGTTTGATCTGCATTGGACTGTCACAAGGTTATAAACCATCAACCATATGACCAGAAGGCAGATATATTCAGTTTTGCTATTGTGCTCTGGGAGCTGGTGACTGCCAAGGTATTTTCTGAATTGAAGAGCACACTTGGGTTTTAGTTCAACTTTAGAAGTATAATGGTAATTTCTTTGGTGATAATTCTTAATCTTAAGTTTTACATTGGTTTTGCAGGTACCGTATGATACAATGACTCCACTACAAGCAGCCCTGGGAGTGAGACAGGTTGGACAAACATCTATTTCTACATATTATATATACATGTCGAGATATTTCCTATCTGCAACCATGTTTTGGTTGAAGTTGAATCTGGGTATCTTGTTTTAGGTAAATGACAATGTGTCTTTCCTTTTCGCTAACTTCTTTACTTTTACTTCATCTATGCATCTTCACGGGTTTCATAAAATCATCTTGCGCTAATACCTTGCTATTTGAATGTTCGAAAATATAAATTACCCACATTTAAATAAGCATCTATCATTTGGACTGGAAAACCAAAGCAATCTTCAATTAGGAGGATATGGTGTATTAACAGGCGCAATTAAAATTTATGAAATATATCTAGATTCAACAAAATGTGAAATTGGAAAAGTTGAAACGGCAAATACTCGTTTGGCTGAATGGTTATCCCTTTGTAGTCTTATAAATTCCTGACGTTTATAGTTTTCAGGGTTTGAGGCCTGATATTCCTGAAAATGCAAACCCAAGGCTGGTGGAGTTAATGCAGAGATGTTGGGAAGCAGCTCCTGAAAAGCGACCTTCATTTTCAGAGATAAAGATTGAACTTGAAATTCTTCTCCAAGAAGTTCAGGTATAGTCATAGAGCACTTTCTTGCCCCCATTTAAAACCAAATCATAAGCTAATATACGTCATTAAGACATTCATATGCCAGGAAACTACCGAAGCGGTTAATGGCACCTGAAGGATTCCTGTATCCAGAATTCTACCACGCACATTTTGACAAATTTTAGTTCTACTTGTTTTGGTTCTTCACTTGAGGATCAGTTAGAGGTTTTCTTGAACAATGTAAGGGAAACAAATTCTCGAAAACTGTGCGGTGAACATTAAGAGATGCGAGAGAGCATGATACGTATAATTTTGGTACTAATAGCAGTTAGGTTGACAGGCGTCCAAAACCAACTTGTAAAGCAGTTAAGAGTATACTTTACAAGAAAGATACGTAGTAACTTGTGCTTATTTGATCATCATAGCTTATTGTTCGTTCGCGCTGCGCTAGATCAAATATTACACATTGGAGGTTGTAAAAGTTTTGCATGTAGATGTAGTCAACGCTGGTCAGCAAAATGGGTTCTGTAGTACCTACTTCCTAGTGCTTGCGTTGCTCAAGATTTCATGTCCAACCTCCTTAGTGTGAAAAAACCAGTTTGACATTTGGTTCAGGCATTTGCTTTGTTGCATCTGTATAATTCTTTTCAATCATATAATCTTATTTGGCGTTCCATTTCGTTGCCCGGATATATTTTTCCTATAATTGATGGTATACTTGCAACTGTTCGGGCTACATTTCATCGAAGAAAGTAAAAGAGGATTATTATCATCACAAATGTCCAATTCTTGACATATTACCTAATAACAGCTTAACAGATGTAGTTTCGTATGGGGAACTGAGGAGAAACGCATAATTTATTTACGAGCATGTGGACAAAATTTCCACATTTTGACAGTGGATGATGAGATGTGCCACAGCCCCTGGAAATCGTCCTTGCAGCGGGCAAGACAGGTTTTGTTAGGACACCCAGCCCTCGTCACGACACCGTCAAAAGCTCCATTAGATTTTCCCGACTGAGCATATAAATTATAATTCTCGGTTTCGCTGCCGAGTAGAAAGTAAAAATAAAAGGAAGTTTGATCAATGACACCAACCCCCTCTTTGTTACGATATTAGGTTGGAAAAATGAGTCAGAATAACAGAGAACATAAGAGTGGAGCTGGAGACAAGACTGTAGGTAGAGATTAGGAGTGTTGACCAATGGCTAGAGAACATGAGTGGAGCTGGAGCTACGAGTGATGATCAAGAGTTAGAGCTTACACGTTCCGATGTCATTTGATAGGAATAAAAGAAGTAAAAACATGACATGTTAATTAACGGACACGTTCAATAAAATGAGTGGTGGATGAGTAACAACTCTTATAGTTATACAACAAATTCTTGAATTCTTTTTTTCTTTATCTCTTTTTCTTTGAGTTTTTTCAATTTCCAAAAATCTTAATTAAGAGATTGCAATTGAATTTTGACCTTAATATTTAGTATAGAGTGGAGAGCCGAAACAAAGAGAATGATGTCGGCAAAAAGCACAAGTAATCTTTGAAGTGACTAGAAGAAAGTATTAAGAATTAGAATGTAAAAGATAAAAGCGAGGTACAAAAGAAATATGTAAGATCTCAAAGAATGGATGATACAATTCTGACAACAGGGAAATACTATCAAAGGAATAAAGAGTAAGGATGAAGGGTCCTTGGGACATGAGTCGAAGCTTCGCAATGTAACCAATATCATATACTAACAAGGTTTTGTAAGATTGAATTTCCAACTTTTAATGGAGAAAGGTTGCATTGCATAATTCGATATTTAATTAAGTTTTGAGTAATTTTTTTAATTTGGGTAGAAGTCTCCTTGCAATAAATTGTATTTTTAATGAAATTAAAATTTGAGTAATAATATTAATCACTATTATTGTTAGTGTCTAATTTTTAAAGTTATCACTTACTGGTACAAATATTTCTGTCACAAATGAAAAAGTAACTACTTTAAACAAATGGTTACAATTATGTAATATTTTTGTGACAAAAGTATTGGCACTGAAAATTATCAAATGTGTAATAAAACTATATGATCATAGTAATTTTACATATTTATGAGAATCTTGTTAACACAGACAATATCAAATAGTGATGAATAAAATCATAACAGTACTTCATTTTATTATGACATCATCATTATCACTAAAATAATTGAAAATAGTAACAAAATATTTGTTACTCGTGTTTTTTTTATTAGTGTCCATTACTTCTTGATCACTAATACTTCTTCATCACAAGTATGAAAGTTACATGTTACAATAATGTTGTCACTAAATAAACATTATACGTTACAATAAATTTATCATTAATGTGTTCATATTTGTCACAAATAATATTACTAAATTTAACAATTTAATTACTTAATCAATAAAAATTTTTGTATTGATGGCTATAAAATAAAAATTGTCATAAATGATACAAATTTTTAGTATCAAGATATTGTTACACAAGCAAATAAAAATTATTAGTATATGTAAAAATTAGCAAAATGTACAAAATTTAAATTTCCAATATATAAAATTGGAAAATTTAATATCCAAGACAATTGTATTTATTACAATTATCTCAAACTACTATGTGCTAATTTAAGATAAAACTCTCCAAGGTAAATTTTTTTGACTATTCTTCCAGATAAAGTTCACTATTGATTTATTTCCTACAAAATAAATAAAAAATAGAATCAATTAATTAGTTTGTAAAATATTAAGCTATAAATTTAATACTAACATTTTATAAAAATATAATGATAACGATAAGAAGTAATACTAATTATTCTAGATTGTATAAATTTATAGACTCACATAACTAGTTGAAATATTTAATGTTGTGATACTTGAAGGATCTCCAATTAAGATAGAAGCATTGAATAACAAACTAAAAATTACTCAAGTATTTGCTAAATGTGCAAAAACAACTGAAATTTATTTCATTTCGGTGACTTGTTTCTCAATAGCTGCATCTTGAGCTTGACTCTTCTAATTTTGAGCTTTAATCTTTTCATTTTGTGATTTTGTGATTTCATAAGTCTTGCAATTTGACATCTTTTTGTCATCTGTATGTATGTGACACCCAGAGCAGATACAGGGAAGTTGAATTAGTGCATGGAAACGTTCCAAATTATCAACCAAACAACTGATCACATGGAATCTTTCCAATATCGAGTTATAAGACAACAACGATACAAAGTTATTACACTACAATTGTGAATATAGTTAAGGAAAACAAACATTTGAACATTATCAACCAAAAACTTGATCACATGGATCCTTTCAGTGTCGAGATATAAGACGAACAATCCAAATTTACACTACAAATGTGAGAATAGTTATGAAAAACAAACACTAGTTGCTGAAAAGTTCTGGCAGAATCGACAAAGCTAACAGATGCGCATTTAATATCGCAAGAATCAAAACGAAGCTTCATGTCTAAATCCGTTCGACTCAGAGAAGCATAACCTTAGAACCATGAGCAGATTGAAAAATCTTACATGTTTTGCCCAACCACCTCGGATCATAGTATACGAGGACCTACTACTATCTAAAGAATGATAAAAGCAATAATAGACAAGCACTTATCCAAACAATGTTTCACAATATCATATTTTCTCGCCAGATTTCTCAAGATCATAATACGTTAAAAGTCTAAGAAGACAAGCAATCGAGTGCGCGATCGACCTTTTCCGATTCAATTAAACAAACAGGATTAATAAAAACAAAAGGTTAATCAAAATATTTGATCAACTCCGCAATCGACTATCAAATAAAGTGTAGAAAATGCCGTAAAAGAACGAGAGAAAAGTGCACTCACGTGGCTGAGAAGTGAGACTAATCGCCGAGTCGATTTGATCGGAATAATCAGTTGCACTAACTCCATGGGCTCCGATTGCAGCTAAATCGTCATTTGAGAACTCCTCCTCTCCATTATTTTTCCCGTTACCTAGTTCAAAGGATCAATAACAAAAAGTGTGCCTTGGCAAGTGCGTCGTTTCGAAAAGGTGGCGAGATCTCTCCAGATGATCAACTCTTGGGCAGTCAACTTTTCCAAATACCAGGTATATATATATATATATATATATATATAGAGAGAGAGAGAGAGAGAGAGAGAGAGAGAGTGATAATATCTTTGATTTTGAAAAAAAAAACATTACCGCTTTAAATTTTGGGACAAGCGGTTAATTAACTATGGATCGGTTTGGGGTTGGGTTTATTGTTTTAGTTACTTCTAGTTCTAGCTGCGCTTCAATACGTTTATTGGACTAATTTTTATTTTAAGCGAAATATAAGAATGATTAAATAATCGTCTAATTCCAAAACAAATTTAGGTTAAGAATTTTACTTAATATTTTGGAATAAGATTTTTATTATATTTAAACATTTATTTATTTTGATTTTTATTTTGATGAAATTTCAAAGTTATGTTTAGCAAATATTTATTGATATATAAAATATTACTTTTGGATTATCAATATATATAGTTTGAATATTTTATAAGAAAATATTTAAATTTTTTCCAAATAATAATATTAAAGAAAAAATACTAAAAAGTAGTTTCTAGTCTCTAAAATTCGTACAATAATGACAAAATTAATCATTAGAGTGGTTAATTGTAGTAAGTTATTATAATAAGAAATAGTTATCATTGATTTGTTACGTTTATATTAAGAATAACCTTTGTAACAAAAAGTTGATGATCAAGTGACATTAAAATTTTTCGTTACAAAAATTACAAATAGTAGTGACCATAATGACGATAGTTCCATTTATGTGATAATATTAAGTAGACAATAATTAATTGAATTTTTATTGACAAAATTTTTCGTCACAAAAAGTAAAAATCGTGTGATAGTAAATCATTTTGTCACAGTAAGAAAAAAATATTAGCAACTAAATAATGTGTTGTCACAACAAATAGAAAATATTAGTGACCAACATATGTTTTGTCATAATTACAATTTATTGACACAAATTAGCGATAAAAGAAATTTTGACACTATTAATATATTGTGAAAAATATTAAATTGTCAATTATCATTGTATTAGGGAAAAAATCACCACAGTTAATCAAAACAATAGTGTCAATCAATTACTTTGTCACAAAAAAACCTCACATATGTGATGAAATAATAGTAGTCACAAAAAAGTTATCACTAATAGCCTGTTTGGTTCACCTGTTGGAATAGATAAGGAATGAAATAGTTATTATCAGGGAATATACTAGATGAAGAATGGAATAAAATGGGTATTACTTTGTTTGGTTTATTCCTAAGAATTTCTAATAATGATGTATGTCAATGTTTAGTGTGAAAACTAAAATTTAGAATTACAAAGGAATAACTAACAAAAAGATCAAAATATCCATTAAATACATCATCATTATCATCATGATTATTATGATTATTATTATTATTACTATTCTTCTTCTTCTTCTTCTTCTTCTTCTTATTATTATTATTATTATTATTATTATTATTGGGGCATTCTTCAATCTCTTTATTAGTAACCTTAAAATTGGTGGTCCAAGAAAGATGGTTGCATTTTTAGAGGAATAAATTGTAGAGCAACTTTTAAGCATGTATTTAAATAGGAAATGCTCTACATCAAGCTTTCTTTTGATCATTTTTTTGCGACCACCATTTGCGACCTTTAACTTAGGATATTTGCTCTAGATCAATTCTCCAATATTCTATTGCCCATAACAGGAACATTATTTCATATGTTATGCAGTATATGAACTTCAAATCTTTTGTCATAAAATTTATAGTTGGATTGAGACTTGGGCTACTCTGGTCTAAATGATAAAACCAAACCTAGCAATTGTAATTATTAAAATAAATAAGAAAATTACTACTTTAGTTTACAAGATTAACAAATACACAAGGAAAAACAAATATATGGAGTTTGGACAGCCAGCTCTCAGACCAAATTTATTCTCCATTATTTTTCGGACCTTGATTAGCTCTTCATCAGCTGCAACAACTACTTCAAGGGTAGTCTTGTCATCTCCAATCACCTCTTGTTCAACCAAAAGAACATCAATATTTTTAGGTACAGGAATCCTCCTCTAAGTAAGGAGCTTTAACAATGTAGATTTTCGCTTTCCATTGGGTCCAACCAAACCATATCTCTTTCCATGTGATATCTTCACTGATGCATTCTTCAAAAGTTCCTTACCTGGTGCTGAGACAGAGAAGTTTTCTATTGTTATATCTTTGACATTAGCATCAGCTTCATCACTACCTTCCAGTACTAAAGTCCGACTACCAACAACAACAAAAAAAGCATCATGATCATCCCTCTAAAGTCTCTTGTTTGGCATGTTCTGCAGTATGGATCAAATAAATCCTTCTTTTCCATTTAAAAGATGATTATGAAGCATAAAATGACTTCAAATCATGCACAACATAGTAAAAACTTTATTTAAAAGAACTTAAATGACTGATAATTGCACTTAAAACAAAAAGAAATTTGTAGTCCTAAAATTCCCAAACCATAATAGGACGAATTCTGGTATCATAGCCTCAAAGTGCTAGAAATTACACTCAACATAACAAGAAAATTAACCCAAAGATTCATCGTCAACAAACTATTGGAATATCCCCTATCATTCCCTAACCTAGAACAAACTCGCAAATCCCAAGAGCTAACCCACTATTGGATCGCAACAAAGCCACTTAGGTTTAATTGAGATCTCAGAGACTCTGCTGCAAGATTCAGATCTCAGAAAACCCGATTATCGCATAATGATTCAGAGACTCTGTTGCAAGATTCTAAATCAAAGCTCGCACTAAATACATTTTAATAGAGTTTATCAAATACAAGCTCGCACTAAATACATTTTAATAGAGTTTATTAAATACATATAAAAAGCCAACAATCCGCACAACATAAACGATCAACAGAAAGAGATCGAGAGATATAAATCCGAAGTAGAAAGTTCACATACATATAAAGAAACGACTGCAAAAACCTAGATAAATCGATAGTGCGAAGTAGAATGAGAGAGGCTTACCTGCTTCAGGGAGGAGGAAACTTAGAAGACAATGACAGACGGGGAGAGGCTGTTGAAGAAGAGCAAACGTATGGCTTTTGCTTTGGGTGTTGGATCCTCTGCTATTTATTCACTCTCTTCCCTTTCTTGTTTTCTCTTTGAGCTAGTTCATGTGGTTTTTGGACATGCAAATTGAGGAGTCAGACACGCAGTGGAAACAGTGAACGAGAGGGACAGATACTCGTCCAAGAGGGAGAAGGACACTGACAATCGAAGGCTGGGTAGGAATAAGTGCTTGAAGAAAGATTGAAAATGAAGGGAGATGGAGGAGACGAGCCTTCTTGAATCACCCAAAAAATGTTAGAAAAGATAAGGATACTTTTGTCCTTAATTCATAATATTCATTCCGGACACAAGCATAATAAATAAAGACATTGGTAGGGTTGGCTTTAGTTATTCTGCAAATTCAAGGAATATCTAAACCTAGGATTATCTATTCTGAATATTGTTTTCAACCAAACAAGTCAGTAACTTATTATTAGGAATAGAAGAGGGATGAAATTCTTATTCCAATCAACTAAACGCCCCCTTAAATGCCTTAACTTTTCTAAAAATTAAGTTTGGAATAGTAGATATACATTTGGAAGGAGAAGCTTTAGCATGGTATTGACTTTATATGAGGAATAAAATAACCATGATGGTTCCTAGTTAGGAAAAATACACCCTAGCTTTGGAATAGAGGTTTTAGAGAGTCAGTTTTAAAAGATTCAGTTGGTCATTTAAAGGAGTTGAGGATAGGCACAATAAAAGAATCCTAAGCCATATTTGATCTTTTATCACATAAACTAGTCATGTTGGAAACAAACTCGGTAATTTTGTTTTTAAAAGGCTTAAAGCTAAAATTGAATATTGTATGAAGATATAGAATCCTAGAAACCTACATCACAACTATGATTTAGCAAAACCCTGAATTGATACCTAGAACTAAAAGTATGAGGGAGCATAGAAAGACAAGGGCCACAAGTAGTAAGGAGTTTAATGAAAGAAGGGCCAAAGGTCTTTGTTTTAGAGTAATGCGAAGTTCGTGTTGGGAAATAAATGCAAGAATAAAATGATGCGTATGTATGTAATCGAAGATGAGGAAGTGAAAAGAGAAGAGATGAGTGAATAAGGAAATAACTAGCAACCAGCCTTTTCATTGAAAGCAATGGGTGCCAACACCCATAATTTCCAAAGAATCAAGTTACAAATATTTTGATTGATGGAGAGAGCATCCATAATTTTATATATGAGAAAGTGATTGAAAAAGAGGATGAGGGACTAAAAGAAATTAAACCCTTAACAATCATAGTAGGTGCTGGATTAAAGATTATATGTAAAAAGAAATATAAGGCCTTTAAATGGTACATGAATAGCCAACAATTTGACAGTGATATATTGGTACGTAATGTAGGAGGAAGCGACATGGTGCAAGGTGTGCAATAGTTAGAGACCCTAAAATTTACATTTTTCAATTATAACAAAGGATCTATATGATTTATTTGGACTAGAAGAATATTAGAATTAATTTATAATCAAGTTGGAGGACTATCTCAAAGTGATACAAGAAAATGGAGAAGACGATGAGAAGTAAGTTTGCAATTTCCTAGTTTTATATAGTCTGACAGTGTAAAATATAGTGCTTCACCATAATGTTTTCTTTAAACATTGTGCTTAGAGCTAACTAGAAAGAAAGTGATCATTAAAGGAATAAGAGAATAGCTTACCAAAGAAAAATGGAAGCCATTGTTACATTTATAACTTAAGCAAAAATAGTTGTTTTTATTTCTTATTTTTGATATTTAGGTAAATTATTTCAAGTATTTAGTAGTTAGATAAAGTTCGAACACAAGAATGTCCCTTTTACATAATCATTGGGATGGATGGAGTGATTTATTAAATAAAAATTTTGACATCAAGCATATAAAAAAAAGCATTATCTTCGAATAATCCACTTTAAGTGGGGGAGGGTTAGTTTCAAGTCACTATCTAAGGTCTTAGATTCCTCTAATTGTATGTATAATAGGCCACTAGAAATTTATATTATAGAGATAATATATGGTTGTTCTGAAGTCATTTTCAGTAAAATAATGTAATATCTAAAAAAACAAATGATAGGTCGCTTTATATACAACTTTTTAAAACATTTTCAGTGAAGTTGTTCTGATTTTAAATTTTCCCTTTAATTTACATTTAAAGGATCATTAACAAAATTGTCTTTTTACATGATTGATGATAACAAGTTGTAATTGTTTATGCAGCTTACTTTGTTGCTGGTTCTGACGTTAGAAAGTTCACCATGAAAAATGTAGATGATCTTCTAACTTTAAACTCACAAGTCGGTCCATTTTCGAAAAACCTGTAACTTCTACAACATAATAAAGGATCTATGCGATTTATCTGGAATGAAAGAATAATATAATTAACTTATAAGCAAGTTGGAGGATTGTCTCAAAGTGATACAAGAAAATGGTAAGTCCGCCAGCAGTCAAGATTGAGAAATTGAAGAGGATGAGAAGTAAGTTTGCAATTTCTTAGTGTTACATAATTTGACAATATGAAATAGAATGCTTCACCATAATGTTTTCTTTAAGCAATGTGCATAGAGCCAACTAGAAAGAAAGCGATCATTAAAGGAATAAGAGAACTAAACTAGCTATTGGATGAACTAATAGATGTTTTCAAGGAGTCACAAGGATTACCACCTTCACGCCTATATGGTCATACAATTTTATTGAAGGATGGAGCTAATACAGTCAACTAAAACCGTACAGATATGTTGGTATATGCAAGGACGTGGTCTAAGAATTAATGAGGGACACGATGAAGTAAGGTATCATACAAGAAAGTATAATCCCTTTATCTTCACTAGTAATCTTGGTTAAGAAAAAAGATGGATCTTGGCAATTTTATGTAGATTATAAAGCTCTTAACAAGTTGACTATAAAAGATAATTTTCAAATACCTTTAATTGAAGAATTACTGAATGAGTTATATGAGAAGAAGTATTTTCCAAAACTAGATTTGAAGGCTGGAAAACATCAAAATAGAATGCATAATAAAGATGTAAGTAAGACAATATTTAAAACATATAAGGATCACTATGAATTCTTGTAATGCACTTGGCCTTACCAATAGCCCAGCATTTAAAACTTAATGAATTCAACGTTTAAATTGTACTTGAGGAAATGTGTATTAGTTTTCTTTAATAAAATTTTAGTACATAGTAAAACCTAACAGTAATATATGTATAGCATCTTAGTCTTTAGAGAAGTGCTTTCAATGTTGAGAAAGCACAAACTGCTTGAAGCTTTCTAAATGTTCATTTGGAGCTAACCAAGTGGAATATTTAGGTCATATCATTAAGGAGAAAAGGAGTAGTTATATATCCTAAAAAATTCAAGCAATTGTTGATTAGCCTATTCCATAAATGTTGAAACAATTGAGGAGGTTTTTTTGAACTTAGCAGCGTAGTAATATAGGAGATCTATTCAAAATTATAGTTAGATAAAAAAATCAATAATAAAATTGCTTCAGAAAGATGTCTTTATTTGGACTGGAGAAGTTGGCATTGCCTTTGAAGAATTGAAGTTAACCTTAATGAATGTTCTTGTATTAATATTACCATACCTTAAGACAATGGTGGTTAAAGTTGACACTAAAATTGGAGTTGTATTAATTCAAGATGATAACCCTTTAACATAAGTGAAAGAAAAAAACTCTTTCTTCTTGCTATATGCATCTATCCACTCATAAGAAGGAGTTATTGTCTTTAATAATAGCAATTCTTCATTGATTTTATACTCAACTGGTCACAAATTTGTGATACAAATAAATCACTAATCCTTTTCAACAATTGTAATTGCATATAAACATTTAGGTTTTGACTTTGAAATTAAATATAAGAAGGGAGTAGAAAATAATGTAGTGGACACACTCTTATAAGTTACTAGCAAAAAGTTGTATAGCATGGTTTTCTCTAAATTATAAATAGATCTATTGTAAGAGATATAGGTAAGTTGAAAGCAGGATGGTTATCTCTATCGACTCATTCGGGAGCTTAAAGAAGATAATAACTCCAAAAGAGTGTATTCTTGGTCTGTTGAGTTAAAAGCAGGATGGTCATCTCTATCGACTCATTCTGGAGCTTAAAGAAGATACTAACTCCAAAAGAGTGTATTCTTGGTTTGTTGAGGTACTATTATGGAAAGGAAGGGTGGTAGTTGGAGAAGTTCCATCTTTACGTAAGAAACTGATTAAATTGTTTCACATTTCAACAATTGGTGCCCACTTAGGGTTCTTAGGAACCTATAAGAAGCTACAATTATATTTTTATTAGAAGAAAATGCAAGGTGATGTAACATAATTTTTTAGGAAAAACAAGATTTGTTAAAAGAATAACTATAAGACTGTTGTCATCCTTAGATTTTTATAAACATTATTAATTCTCGAACAAATTTGGATAGATACAAGTATTGACTTTATCGAAGGATTATCGCAATCAAACGAAATTTACGTTATTTTGATAATGGTTGATAGACTCGGTAAGTGTAGTTATTTCATTACTTATAGCCATCCATTTTTCAGCTCATGTAGCATAGTTATTTGTGGATCAATCTATACTACAGGTTATATGGCATATTATTGCGAATTATTAGTGATATAGATCCCATCTTTATGACTGAGTTGGTGAAGAGAAATTTTCAAAATTCAAGGAGTTACTTTGCATCATTTCATAACTTATTATCCTTAGCCCAAAGGACAAACAGAGGTCATAAATTGTTCATTGGAGAATTAATTCAATTATTATGCTTACTGATTTTCCTTGTAATTGACACAGAGGGTTTTCTAGTGAAGTGGCGGTATATATCACATATCATTTTGTATTAGATATACTCTATTTAAAGTTTTCTATGGCTTTGCAACTCTATTGTACATTCCTTTCCTTGCTAACAATTCTATATTGTTAATGATTGATCAATTTAAGAAAGATTACGAAGCAGCTTTGAAATTGATTTAATTTCACATTAGACGGACACAAAATTGAATAAAGCAGATATCATATAAGAAGTGAACATAAAGGTTCTGTTTGACATTCAACAGATTGCATTAGTTGTTAGCTAACATCTAATTTTATTAGCTAATTTGACCAGTGGATAACATTAATTGTTTATAAAAGATGCTTAGTAAAATTAACTGTTTAATATTAGTTGTTTAAGTGTCAAATGACTTATGAAAGCATGACTTAAAAAAAGAATTTATAAGGTCATGATTAGGTATTTAATTTTACAAAAATTAAGTTTTTAACTCTAATAAAAAATATAGAACATTCTTAAAAATTTTGTCAACTAGTATTTTTTTATTTTGTAACCAGAAAACTTATCTTATTAGTAAAAGAATTGTCATTGGCATAATAAATACTCCCAAGTTTTGTAACTAAAAAGCTTACTTCATTGTAAAATTTTTATCACTATAGAATATATGCATGATTTTTATTTTGAATTATCCATAATATCAATATAGCATAATTAGCATAATTCAAAAATTATGAAAGGAGGGTATAATTGGTTTTTTTACCTATTAATTTTGGCTGAACATAAAAAACGCTCCTCTTATGGAGTTTTTTTAAAATCAGCTTGTTAATTGGGATTAAATAAGCTAACCAATCAGTCATTCATTAAATATACTTATTAGCTTTTTAAAATGGTCAAACAACTAACTTGTGTCAGTCAACTAAAAAACAGTTGATAAGTTACTTGCCAAATGAGTCCAAAGACAATTTGCAGTTAATGAACGAGTTTATATAAAGCATAAACTTTATCATCAGCATAATATGGTTTCCATAAAGAATCAAAAGCTTTCTTCTTTATTCTTCGATCTATTTTATATTGTAATAAGGTTGGTTCTGTGGCCTACAAGCTACCATTGCTAGAAGAGTCACACATATATTTAGCATTTCATAATTCTAAACTCAAACGACATATTTCAAATTCAAGTTACTCTAATTTTTCAAGTCTTTACTTACTGCTATTCGAATGCCTATTGTCATACTAGATCCCCGATTGGTTAAATGATGAAATACACTAGTAGTTTAAATTCTAGTTTAGATGTCAGATGGATAACGACGAAGATGCACCTTGGGAGCAGGCCCGGTCCTGAAATTTTGTAGGCTCTGGGCAAAAAAAAAAAAGGGCCCTCACTTTAATTAAAAAATAATTAATTTTTTTTAATAAATTATATATATAATTTTTTTATAAAAAAAGTGGGCCCTAGGCAGGGGCCCAGCTCGCCCCTGCCCAGGGCCGGGGCTGCTTGGGAGTATCTTTATGATATATATATAGCAAGGATATAAACTTTTGTGAACAAGATTGTACCTACTATAATATTAAATTGGAAAGATGAATTGGATAAAAGCATAAAAGTGGAGTTGGAGATAAAGAGTGATGACTAAAACTAGAATCAAGGAGTGCGACATTGTTTGATAGCAACAAAGGAAGCAAAAGGACATGACATCGTCTAGTTAGGACATGTTAGTTAGCGAATACATGTAATACAATGAGTGGAAGGTGAATAAAAATGACAAGACTAATGAATTCTTGGAATAAGAGTTAACGGATTATTGGGAAGCCGTTTAATTTCACTTGTAGTTTTTAGTTTTTGTTGTTTTTCAAAATAAAAATAAAAATATACTTTTTTTAGCAGAAAAAATGGTATTATTGAATAGATATGGAAGGCAGTACAAATCAGCAGAGGGTGTGAGACCTTCATTTCGGTGTTTATTAAACCCTAATATTACACAACTTTGACAGCATGACGCTGACGTGTTGAAAAGTGGTGAAGTTCCTTTGGTAATATGTAGTCTCAAAATCAAAGCTGGAATGATTTATGGGTAATGGAAAAATGAAGAAACATTGGACAACCTTGGTTTTGTCCTTGTGTTGGTGGGCGTTTTTGCTTGGACGTTGCATGGCTTGAACAACGTGGCTTCTTGATGTGCTACGTACTGGTGTGTTGATGGACAATTTTAATTGGCTAAACAAGTTGGACGTTGCATGGTTTAACGTCAAATGATTTACAACACGTGAATGCATGATTTGCATGCAAGGAGGACGTTATTCTTCAGTTAATTGTCTAGACAGTTTTCATAAACTGTCCAAAACCACTTATAACAGCCACTGTATTTATCCTTTAATTAGTTAACGTGTCTGAAGGCTATAAAAGGTTGTAAAACCTCCAGACCGTGTAGGGCGTCGTTACTTCAATATTCTGCAGTAAAATCCCTTTGTTCGTGTAACATGCTACTGGTTCCTTTACTTGTGTCTATCCCACACTACAAGAAAAAAGTGAATTACATACGGCAATTACCGACGGAAAAAGCCAATATACCGTCGGTAAATATCATTACCGACGGAATAAACCGACGGAAGAAAACGTCG
>JAOTAY010000002.1:7999120-8040018 GCA_025629805.1 Erythroxylum baracoense | reverse complement strand
GTTGTCAAATGATCATAATCATCAGGCAATGAATTTAACAAACATAGTGCCTTATCCTCGTCAGGAATTTTCACATCGAGGTTTGCTAAATCAGCAAGTATTTTATTATAATCATTTAGGCATTCATGCATAGAAATACCTGGATGATACTAAAATCAGAAGAGTCAATTCTTCAAGAAGAGTCGATTTTCTGCGCTCTTAGTCATATACTTTTCCTCTAATTTCGTCCATAACTCCTTAGCAAAAGTTTCCTTCATACAAGGGTATTTAAGCTCCTTATCAAGAAATGATCGAATAGAGGCACAAGCATGGAGATTAATTCGCGTCCATTGCTTGTCATCCATATTTTTGGGTTTATCTTCCAGAACTATGTCCAACTCTTGTTGATACAATACATCCATAACTTCACATTGCCAGTTACCAAAATTATTAGAGCCATTGAATTTATCAATCTCTAACCTTGTAGTAGCAACTGGATGTCTATTGGATGTAGGTGTCGATGATGACGATATCAACTCCTTCTTCACGGACTCGTCTTTATCTCCAACCATCTACTCACCCTATTCATAAATACGTACTGTTCACAGTCACTGTTCACACGACTGTAGCACCAATACTATTCATAACACTGTAGCAAAGCACTGTTCACAACTGTAGCACCGACACTGTTCACAGGTACTGTAGCCTGACACTGTTCACGAACTATAGCTCTGATAGATTTTCACTCCTATAACACCCCAGTTGAAAAAACTGGAGTTCTGATACCACTTGTTGTGCAGATATGCTAATCAATTTAGAGTGAAAATAAAACAATAACAAGAACACCAAAATTTTTATACTGGTTCGACAATGCCTACGTCCAGTTTGGAGACGATGGAGTATTTCACTATAATCAATGAGAACATACAATAGTGTTTATTACTCAATTTTTTAAAGACCCAAATTAACCCAAGCTCACAACACTTATACTAGGAAGAGAAAAAAACTAAAAAATACAGAACCAAAAACAATTTGAGAGAATTTCTCTCTCTCTCATAAATTTCTCTCTTTTGGTGCAGCTCTTTCTCTCCTCTTCTATCTCTCTTTAGGCTCTCTTTTTTTCTACTTTGTCAGCTGCTGTTGCTGCTTCTCTTATACAGAGAAGCCAATGGGTTACAGTTGGCTAATACATGCATCTACCAAAAGCCACCGAAATAGCCACCATTTTTTACTTGTTATGTTGGTTTTCATTTTTGACTTGTTGGGTTTGAGACAATAATCAACAAGTAGAGTGATGCAAACAGGACAGCTGCAAGAAAGCGGCAAAAAGTGTGAAGCAGGAAAAGAGTTGTGAAGGAGAAGTACCAAAAAGTCCCCGGCATAAGAGCAACAAGAACTGAGCTGAGAGGAGTTAGAGGGCAAAGAAATCCAATGGGGAGATGAAGTAAATGTTGGAAGGAGGAGATGATCAAAGAAGAAGGAGAAAGATGGTACAACGGAGGAGGGAGGCTCTTAAAAAATAAATTATTTGAATTAATGAATGAATGAGATTTATTTCAATGTATTATATAATATTTATGATATTATCAGTAAAAATTATTATAATTTATTAAAAAAATCTAATATCTAAATTTTTATTTATATATTAATATTTATTTTAGTATATAGTTTAATTATTAAAACAAATTTTATTTAAAATTTTTATATTTTGAATATATTTCAAATGTAAATTTTATTTATTAATAACAATTAAATTTAAATTTAAATTAACTATAGAAATTAAATTAAATTATTCATAATAATTAATATCAAATAATTAAATAACGTATATTTAGTTCATAGTAAATGAAAATATAAAAGTAAACAAAAAACCTATTTTTATGATTTTCATAAGTTATGAAAATTGGAAAAATCGAAACAAAAACTAAAAATTAAAAACTCAATTAAATAATTGTTTTATTAAATTTGAAAATAAAAACAAAAATAAAACCAACGAACACCTAATTCTCTCTTGTCCTCAATTTTCAAAAATCTTAATCAAGAAATTGCAACTGAATTCCGATTCTAACACTCTTTGCTAACCCGTTTGGAGTACCCTTAGAGGTAAAGAACAAAAGCAACGATCGGTGTTCGGAAAACCCTAAACAGACAACATATTTCTTTCCAGAAAGCTATGATCTTATCAAGATTGTTGGGAACTAGATAAACAATATCTAAAGCAAGTCTGAAAATGTTGAACTATGTTAGATATATTTTAAATATATCTATTTTATTTTTTATTTTGTCATATTTTTAAATTGGCATTCTTTTATCAAGTTTGAATTGAAATGCCAGTTGGACAACTTTGTAGATAGAATAGAATTCTATCTTTATTGGAGTTGATTTGGTGAAGGATTGTTTAAGGACAAGTGTGGTATTTTTATCTGCCAAAAAAATAGGAAGGGTTTCTGCCTTACGTTAGACGTTGTTGCTGTTTAATGAGTTAAAATATATATACATCAGTTTTGCGGCATACGTGAGTAAGTCTTTCAGTGAACAACAACACACGAAACCAGCATTATTTTTTTGCTAGTATGAGGTGCAGGTGTGTACGATAGAGTGAGTGCTGGGGGTGTGGTGTTCTTCAGTTGATAATATACGTGTCTGTGGCTTGAGGAATATATGAGATCTATGGCAGAAATATAAGTGAGTGTTGTGTGTCTGCAGTGAGTGGAGGCTGCATATTCTTCAGTTGATAATATACGGGGGTGTTGCTTGAAAATCTCATGGGAGTCACAGTTTGTATTTTATGAGTAGAGTTTGCATGTTTTTCAGCTGATTGCATTTGTGGGTATTGCTTGAAATTTTTATGGGAGTCTCGGCAGAAGGTTTGATCAAGCTAAAAATTATTCTAGTGAAGTGGCTCACATCTACGAACAACTGTTAGATCTTTCTTGAAGGACCTACAGTCACTGGGAAGTTGTTCTTTGTCTTTTTCTCAAGTGTTTTTATTTATGTTAAATTTTGTCTAACCACTTAAGTTATTTATTTAGTTTTCTTCAGTCATAATATTGTTGAGTAAAATCCTCTATTGAGGTTAACACAAGTCAGTCATGTTATCAGGAGTGAAAATCTTTCACGGGTAATGAGATCGAGAGATAGTGTCAAGGGTGAATGGTGTAGGCTCAATATAGCCTTGAGTAAATCTATTGTATTTAAGTGAAAGATTATTCTGGGTAAGGGCCTTGCAGATATAGGCAAGAAGTGCCGAACTGCGTTAACAAATTTCTGGTGTTTACTTGATTAGTTATTTTTGTTTTTATTTATTCCAAAGACAATCAAGTAAAATTGGTTAATTTGCAAAATAATTCACACTTACAATTTTTCAATTGGTATCAGAGAGAGGTCACCCATTCAAAACTTGGTATCAAGTTGGTGGAGATCCTAGTTTCGCTAGCATGGCTACCAGAGAGGGAGCATCGATCAGTAAACCATCGTTATTGGATGGATCTAACTATTCTACATAGAAAGCACGTATGAGAGTCTTCTTCCAAGTTTAAGGGACAAAATCTTGGCACTCAGTAATACATGGGTGGACGTATCTAATGACTACTGATGACAAAGGAGAAGCAATTCGAAAAGATCCGGTTGAATGGACAAGAGCCAGAGAAGAAAATGCACTTGAAAATTCACAAGCAATGCATGAAATTTTTAGTGCTGTTGATGAAGGACGGTTTTCAAAGATATCAGCTTGTGAATCGGCCAAAGAAGAGTGGGATGCTTTACAGACTATTCATGAGGGCCCAATCAGTGATAGAGTCAAAATTACAGATGTTGGGTGTGAGGTTTGAAGAATTGAAGATGGATGAGAATGAGACCATTGGGGACTTTCATGAAAGATTGCGAGATATAGCAAATCAAGCACATCAACTCGGAAAGAAATATTTCGATCTAAAACTTGTCAAGAAGACGCTGAGATCATTGCCTTCAAGATTTATTCCTAAAATTGCAGCAATAGAGGAGGCTGACGACATCAATGATCTATCATTGGAGAAGGTTATTGGAATTCTTACAAATTTTAAGATGAATCTCTTAAGGGGCAAGCAAGAAAGAAGCAAAGGACTGGCGTTACAAGTTGAGACTGGTCAAGGTGTGAATGATGCAAAAGAAGAATCTGATGAAAATGAAGACATGGTACTACTCACACGGAACTTGGTAAATGGTTGAAAAGAATAAAAAAGAAGAAACCCAAATTTAGACAATATGGTGGAAGCTCATCGAATACTAATCTAAAGCAACAAGTCAAAGAGCAAAAGGGTGAAAGGAAGGTGAAGAAAATCCAGTGTCATAAGTGTCAAGGTTTTGGGCATGTTCAAGCCTAATGTGCAAACACTTTGAAGAAAAGAAAAGGAAAATAATTTACTAGCACTTGGAGTGAAAATGATTCCGAGAGTGAATACGGTAGCGAAGAAGAAATTGCAAATAATGCTGCATTAGTTGCTTTGTATAGCAAAAGTCCAATTACTTGCTTAACAATAACTGAGAAGGAAGTAACTGAAGACGAAAACAGGTGAAACACGAAAAATCTCCAGAAAAACGTAAGGAACTTAGCTCAAGACGCAATATCTAATTATGATAGTGATGAAAGTGGCCTAGATGATAGAAAGGAAAATATTTACAAGGCTTACAAACCTATGTATGAAAAATGGGTGAATATGTGCAGAAAGGATGAAAGACTGAAGGAAGAAAATCTCTTCATGAAGAATACTATCAAAGGGTTAGAAGAGAAATTGAAATTGGCATTAGATGATCTTGGTGAAGCTAGAATGAAATTAGTAAGTACCAAAAAGGGTTTAAGAATGCTGAATGGTGGCATAAAAAAATTGGAAAAGTTAATAGAAATCGGTAAAGTGAAAGGAGATCTTCAAGGCCTTGGTTATATAGGAGAGTGCTCTAAGGTGAATGAGGAAAAGAGTGATATGTCCAGATCTATCTAAGTAGAAGAAACATCGAGAAAGACATGAAAATTCGTACCCACATGTCACTTTTGCGGAGTTATTGGGCATATAAGACCAAGATGTTATCAGTTACTGCAGATATTGTTTAAAAGAAGACAAAGTCGAAGAATTCTACATTCCTCACAAAATTTTCAACATCAGCTCTCAGTACCGAAATCCATTTGGGTGAAAAAGAATGAATTGCAAGCTCTCGTGGAACTTAAATCGATGAAAGCAACTTTGCAAAAATGTTGGTACTTTGATAGTGGATGCTCACTGTATATGACAGGGGAAAAGAATTATTTAACCGATTATTAGTGTTGTGTGGATGGTAATGTGACCTTTGGAGATGGAAAGAAGGCTTCAGTGATTGGTAGAGGAACACTATGTGTGGACGGTTTCCCTCCCTTCAAGAACAACTTTGTGATGATGGTTTGTTAGTTAAATTTACAAGTGATGAATGCAGGGTACTAAATAAGCAAGGAGAATGTCTCGTGAGGGGTCTAACCAAAATGGACACGCAAATTTTGATCTTATTAGCAAGTTGACAAAATTGGAAGCTGTGAAGGGTTTAACCAAAATGAACAAAGAAGGGATGTCAATTTGTAGCGCATGTCAAATGGGTAAACAAATTCGTGTGCCACATAAAAAGGTTAGACATGTCACCTCTTCACACATACTTAAACTTATTCACATGGATTTGGTTAGTCCAACACAACATGATAGCATTGGTGGAATGAGATATTTTTTAACTTATGTTGAAGATTATTCAAGATATACTTATATATCATTTTTGAAAGAAAAATCATATGCTTTTAAAGCTTTTAGAAGCCTATGTGTGCAAGTCATGAATTTGAAAAATATGACCATATTGAGAATTCAATCGGATCACAGAAGAGAATTTAAGAATACAAGCTTTTATGAATTCTGTGAAGAGTATGGTATCATACAGGAATTTTCATCACCTAAAACTCCACAACAAAATGGAATTGCTGAAAGAAAAAATATAACACTTCAAGAAATGGCCAGATCTATGCTGAATGGAAGTAAACTATCTATGTGATTTTGGGCTGAAACAATTGATACGGCTTGTTACATATGTAACAGAGTTTATCTTCGAATTATCCTGAATAAGACATCTTATGAACTCTAGAAGGGAAAGAAATCTGATGTGAGTTTTTTCATATTTTTGGAAGCAAGTGCTACATTCTTAGAGATCAGGAACAGCTTGGAAAATGCGAGAGAAAAAGTGATGAAGGGATCTTTATTGGTTATTCAACTCACGGTAAAGCTTACCGAGTGTATAACTAAAGAACCAAGAAAGTGTTAGAGTCTATACGTGTTGTGATAGATGATGTATCCTTGACAAAAAGTCAAGTGGGAGAAGAAAATCTACACAACCGACCCTCTGAATCAGCTTAAACAAGCAACGAGAAAAGCATTAAAAATGCCTAGACTCGCAGTTAGTTACTGCTGAGGAAGTAACTGCGCAAATTGAAGAACTGTCAGTTACTTCAGATGATGAATCAACGAAAACACTAGAGGCAGAAAATATTCCTTTACACGTTCAAAATCGAGGGAAATTGACTTGCACCATGATTCTCCATTTTGAATAAGAAGAAATCATCCAGCAAAAAATGTTTTTGGAGAAATTAGTGAAGGAAGAAAAACAAGAGAAAGGAAAAGTGTTAATTATCAAGAACTTGCGCAATATTTGTGCTACACATCTTCATTCGAGCCAAAGAACTTTAAAGAGGCTTTACAAGATGAGTTCTGGACAGCAGCCATGCAAGATGAATTGGTCCAATTTGCACGAAATGATGTATGGGAATTAGTGCCAAGACCATTGGATACTAATGTGATCGAAACAAAATTGATGTTTCGGAATAAAACAAATGAAAAGGGCAATGTAACTAGAATTAAAGCAAGGTTAGTAGCTCAGGGATACTCTCAGGTGGAAGGTATAGACTTTGACGAAACTTTTGCACCAGTGGCACTACTCGAGTCTATTATACTGTTGTTGGGCATAGCATGTGTAAAGAGATTTAAGCTCTATCAGATGGATGTAAAGAGTGCATTTTTAAACGGATTGATTCAAGAAGAAGTGTATGTCAAGCAACCAAAAGGTTTTGTTAATTCAACTCATGTAGATCGTGTCTTTAAGCTGAAGAAAGCTCTTTACGGTCTCAAACAAGCACTAAGAGCTTGTTACGAAAGACTTACACAATTTCTCCTCAAACAAGGTTATAAACGAGGTAGCATCAATAAAACTTTGTATATTAAAAGATTCAAATCTGATTTTGTGATTACTCAGATCTATGTTGATGATATTGTGTTTGGTGCTAGACATTCAATGATGGTAGATGAATTTGTTGAGCTGATGACATCTGAATTTGAAATGAGTATAGTAGGTAAACTGAATTTATTTTTGGGTTTGCAAGTTAAACAAGTGAAGGATGGAATTTTTATATCGCAAACTAAATATGCCAAGAGTTTACTCAAAAAGTTTGGTCTTGAGAATGCCAGACATGCGAGAACACCTATGAGTGTTTCAACAAAACTGAACAGAGATGAAAATGGAAAAAGTGTTGATGATAGTCTATATCGGAATATGATTGGAGGCCTATTATACTTAACCGCAAGTACGCCATAAATCAGCTTTAGCATTGGTGTATGTGCTCGTTATGAAGTCAACCTAAAAGAATCACATCTGACAGCGGTAAAAAGGATCATCAGGTATGTAAGTGGAACATCTGATTCTGGGATATGGTATTTATCTGCTCGACTTCTTATCTCGCTAGATATAGTGATGTGGATTGGGCTGAAAACTTAGATGATCGGAAAAGCACTTCAGGTGGTTATTTCTTCCTAGGAAACAATTTGATCTCTTGGTATAGAAAAAAGCAGAATTGAATTTCATTATCAACCGTTGAAGCAGAGTATATCGCAGCAGGTAGTTGTTGTTCACAACTTCTTTGAATGAAACAAATGTTAGAAGATTATGGGAGTAATCAGAATGTGTTAACCATCTTGTGTGATAACAAAAGTGCTATTGACATCTCCAAGAATCTAGTTCAACATTCATGGACGAAACATATTGATCTTCGATATCATTTTATTCGAGAGCTTGTGGAGAGCAAACTAGTTACTTTGTTGCATGCATCTATGGAGAAGCAATTGGCAGATATCTTTACGAAACCTCTTGACGTAGTACAGTTTGAACTTCTTCGAGGAGCTTTAGGTCTTTGTGCTTTACATTTTTAATGTAAAAAAAAGATAAAGAAAAGATAAAAAAGGAAAAAGAAAAAATATAAAAAAACGACTGCGTTTTGCTGAAGGGATTTAAAATCCCTACAACAACGTTTCTCTATATTGCCTCCTCTTTTTGCCTTTGCCGCCAACAGCTCTAGCCACTTCTCAACTTGCATTTGCGTCTCCTCCTCTACTACATCTCCAACTGCATCTTGTGTTTTTGTTTCTCTCATGAAGATTGAAGATAGTGGATTGTATTTGCTCATCTTCTACTCTTTTCGCATCTTAAAGCTATCTCTTTAGTAGAATCTCATCTCACGGTACTACTCTGTCAAGTTTCAGTTTTGGTTACTTTAGTGGGATTTGATTAGGTTTGCTCTAAGAATACCCACGACATTGAGTTTGAACCATGAATTAGGTATTTTTGTAAATGATGTGATTTTCTATTGAAGACCTATATTTTAGGATATTGCCTTCTTTCAGTTCTAATTTGGACTATTTGCAAAATTTGATTGGGTTTGCTTAAGATACCGACGAAATTGAAATTGATCTTGGTTGTTATCTGCAAGTTGGTACTGCTGTGAACTTTGTGAATTTCTGATGAAAATTTCTGTTTGTTTCTGTATTTTCTTACTGTGAAGATTGGCTGGATTTTTTTGTGTTATGAGCTTTTAATTGGGTTTCACGATACTATGTTGTGGTGATTTGTTGAGATTGACTAGGTTGTTTGTTATTCTCGGAAAGTTTGGGAAAAATAAGGTAAAATCAATCTCTTCGGTGTCAGAAAAGATATCAGCAGCACCAACCCGTCACTCAAGCAGATTGATGTTCACTTCAGCATCTGGGAAGAAAATCAGTAGGGAAAGGTCATCGTCTCCAGCATCAATTGACATTCCCGACACTGTCTTTGTTCGGGATCCCAACTATGATGTCCATCGAGTAATTTTATCTATGATTGAAGACTCTGGTTCAGATTCCGATGACACCCCTGCAGTGCCTGCTCCTTCACCTGCGTCTCCTATGGCTCCTTCGAGGCGAACAAAGATGTAGGTTCGTAAATCAACCCGACCACCAAAACATCATCCCTCTACCCGTTTGACTGCAGATAATAATGTTTCATTTAAGTTCTATTCATCTAGGGCCGAACACAAATGGGAAACTCTCCACAATGTCGGTTTAGTTCTTGACCGTCCGATTAATCTCGAGGAGTTTCAACAATAAGGTTTAGACATTTTATTATCGAAGCATTCTTTATTACAAGCTTATATGCTACCTCTTCATTATGACTCATAATTGGTAAAAAAAATTCTATTGTAATTTAAGCTCTGACGTTCTGCATGAATCTGCTATATGTTTTGGGGTTGTATATGTGCGGGGTCGAGTAATTCGATTTGATGCTGCAAGGCTAAATTTATTCATGGGGTTTGATAATTTGATTGGTGATTTTTTATATAACGATGATTTGTCTGTGTCAAATGATTTGATTGCTACAGTATTGACTGGTGGTAAATTGACTGCTTGGTTGTCTAGTTCGGTTTTTCATTCTTCAATACTTACCCAAAAGTACTTTGTACTTTTTAAGTTAGTGGTGTCGAACTGGATGACAAGTATGCATGTAGTTTCTATCTACTTGGCACAGGCGAAGTTACTTTATGTTATCGGGATTGGAATGAGGATTAACCTTGGAAAGCTCACCATTGAAGCAATGTTGGCGATTGAAAGTAAGCCGCTCTCTACTCTACTTTCCATGTTTAATAACACATTTTTTATATGCAAATCAAGTGCCTAGGGTAGAGTCGAGTATTCTTGAGTTGACAGCTTTAATGAATATAAATCGCTGGATTTTTCATCAATCCCGGGTGGTGGACTTGCCATACGTCACGCCTGGTTCTTCGGATGCTTCAGGGTCGACGGTTAATCCTCATACGGCTTTGTTTATAGAAATTGAGAGGATTGAAGGCATCCTTCAGGTAGCCACTGAGTCTCTTCGGAATTTGAAGCAACGTGTTCTCCGTTTCTCCGGCAGGTCCTGAAAATGGCTTTTTGGCACATATTGTCTCATAGGGGGAGAGATATTCTGATTTGTATTGTTTTTGTGCTACTATATGTGTTGACTAAATTTTTATTGTATTCACTGCTTTTTTGGTGTTGACTGTTTTGTTGACTGCTGATATTCATGCATTAGTGAATATGACATTAAGGGGGAGTTCTTGGATTGAATTCAATTTCTATATGCCAAATTAAGTGACTTAAAGGAAGCTTTGAACTTGTGACAAATATGTCAAAAAGGGAGAGGTTGTTAGATATATGTTAAATATATCTATTTTATTTTTTATTTTAGCTTATTTTTAAATTGGCATTCTTTTATCAAGTTTGAATTCAAATACTAGTTGGATAACTTTGTGGATAGAATAGAATTCTATCTTGTATTGGAGTTGATTTGGTGAAGGATTGTTTAAGGATAAGTCTGGTATTTTATCTGCCAAAAAAAATACGAAGGGTTTCTGCCTTATGTTAGACGTTGTTGCTTTTTAATGAGATAAAATATATATACATCAGTTTTGTGGCATACGTGAGTGAGTCTTTCGGTGAACAACAACACACAAAACTAGCAGTATTTTTTTGTGAGTATGAGATGCAGGTGTGTGCGATAGAGTGAGTGCTGTGGCTTGAGGAATATATGAGATCTATGGCAGAAATATAAGTGAGTGTTGTGTGTGTGCAGTGAGTGGAGGCTGCGTGTTCTTCAGCTGATAATATTTGGGGGTGTTGCTTAAAAATCTCATAGGAGTTACGGTTTGTGTTTTATGAGTAGAGTTTGCATGTTTTTCAGCTGATTGCATTCATGGGTATTGCTTGAAATTTTTATAGGAGTCTCGGCAGAAGGTTTGATTAAGCTAAAAATTATTATAGTGAAGTGGCTCACGTCTACGAACAACTGTTAGATCTTTCTTGAAGGACCTACGGTCATTGTGAAGTTGTTCTTTGTCTTTTTCTCAAGTGTTTTTATTTATGCTAAATTTTGTCTAATCACTTGAGTTATTTATTTAGTTTTTTTAGTCATAATATTGTTGAGTAAAATCCTCTGTTGACGTTAACACGAGTCGGTCGTGTTATCGGGAGTGAAAATCTTTTACGAGTAGTGAGATCGAGAGATAGTGTCAAGAGTGAGTGATATAGGCTCAATATAGATTTGAGTAAATCTATTGTATTCCAGTGAAAGATTAATTTAAGTAAGAACCCCGCAGATGTAGGCAAAGAATACCGAATTGCGTTAACAAATTTCTAATGTTTGCTTGATTAATTATTTTTATTTTTATTTATTCTAGAGATAATTAAGTAAAATTGGTTAGTTCACGAAATAATTCACACTGACGGTCTTTCAAACTACAATGATACTAACTGATTAACCATTCTTACCAATATAAAACGATCTGCCAGTCAATTTTCATGTGATGTCTACTTCGTGACAACTATCTTCTGTTTATTTATTACATTATTGTGCCTAAACGCATGTGTATAGAAGTAATAATTGAACAGACAAGTGAGTCGGAGACAGCTCATAGCTGACTTTTAGGGAGCTAAACGACATCACTAAACTGTGTCTGAGTTATTGCTGTCAAACTAACCTATGAGATTTAGATGATGATGCGATTTTCGGCTGATCACATAAGTAGAAGACATAACTATTAAAATTGAAACTCGATCAGCTCTGGTGATCCTCAATTATAGATCATGGCGTCCAACATGTTCCATGTGAAAAATACAAGTTGTAGGTTCAGGGACACGGATCTAAAGTTTATTTTATTGGGGTAATTCAAATTAAAGAGACCAAGAAATTCTTACAAGTTTAATTGCCACCATTTATCTTTGGAATTGACCATATAATAATACCATCAATTCTAAAACGACAAATTTATTTGACAAGTCTTAAGTAATTCCATTGAGTAGAAAAGGAAATAAAGATATGTTCATGTACGACTTAAGATTTCAATATAAAATTTAGTGAGGAAAAAATTTTACTAATTTTTATTAAACATAATTTAGTTTAATTTAAATATTTTTTAACCTTGGTCTAGTGGGCCAACTTAGCTCCGTCCTGCATGAAATGGCCGCTCCAACATACACGCGTGGAAATCTTCAACTTGGTACTAAAATAATGAAATTTTCAAAATGAAACCATTTAACAAGCAACTAGCTACTCTTCATCATTTTATTATCCTATGCCAAGAAGGACGTAAGGAAATAAACTTAATCAAATATTTCAATATTTGCTATTTTAAAGTACACTTGGTGCAGAGACGATGCGCCAAAATCCAAAAAGTCTTCGATTCTTCTTCTATTTGTCTTACAAGTTTGCTTGTACATGTGGAGTTCTGAGAGTAGTCAGTAAACCTAAATTGTCTGTGTCTATTGTATATTCTCGCCTTCTCTTTGAAGTTTGAATGATTGCACGTACAGAACTTGCACGTTTAACAATGTTGCTTTTGTCTCTGGACACGGACAAACGACTATTCTATTGCAAGTTGTGAAAGAGAAAAACCACCAAACACATTTAATTGTCATGAAAATATTTCTAATTCACGATATCAAATTAATCAGTTAGGTAGTGATAGTAAAGTTTGTGTTAACCATCACGCCAATAATCATAAATCAATGAAAACTACTTCACCAAATAATCCAAAAACGAAACTTTTTTTGCTTTAAAACCTTTTGACAAAATTATATACAAATAATGAATTAATGATAGGGATCGTAGCATCTCCATACGAGAATTTGCCAATTGACATGATAAAAGAATGACATCTTGTTTTACTTTTGAAAGACAAAAAGAATCTTGTAAAATTATAAACACTATTTTATTATTCTATATCTTGAAATCATAAGATGAATGAATATAATAATTAACAATTAATATTATACATAACACAAACTTTAGTTATTGGCTAAGGATCAACTATAGATTTGTATAAACGAAAATAGTACGACACATAACACAAACTTTAATGATTAGCTTATGATCAACTATAAATATGTATAAACAAAAATAATACAAAAATTACCTATATATTTTGCTATCTATTTTCAAATAAATACGATGTTGAACCACTTGACCAAGCTATTATATTGTTTGAACAAGCTCTTAAAATTTTCGTTTAACTTTTATGAAAGTCATATAACTTTATATTGTTAAACGTCTTTCTTAATGAACGGACCTTTTAACATGTCAGAGAATCTGTACATCTATGAACATCCTTACGTAGGTAGCAAAACACCTAAGTAGCTATTTGTAATACCCTTATTAGGTCTTCTAATCACAAATTCACTGAACTTTAGTCTATCTATTCAGATCCTTTATTTGACTTTTTGATTATCTTTAATTCATATTAAATTTGATTCTTTTAGCCTTAATTTTTATAAAATTTGTAATTAATCATTGTCTAGAAGGAATTTCAATTTTCCAACATTCTCCTTCAACATATATTAATTGCAACCATTATGATAAAAGTAGGAAACAACAAAAATGGCTAAGAAAATTGATGTAATGGTAGACTAAAATAAAAATATTTGATCAAAAGATAATAACAGTCTATTATTCAATCCCTTAAAGCTTTCAGTATTAGAAATATCAAATACACATGTCATATGTGACATAGATCCAATACAATCACAAATATATAATACCTTCCTAATTTGAATATGAAGATGGAGCGTGGCAAATTACAATAACATTTGTATAATCTGAAATGAATCATTGTTTTGTTGATTATCCTCAATTCTTCTAAACTTTACATCATACTGCAATAGAGAAATTTGTTTTCTCTCATCGAACGCTAAACTGCATTAGAGAAAACTTATATGATATTAAACACTTATCCCTCTATATCTCATAAATTCATGGATTTATCAAAACATCTACATGTGTCCTAAAGATATAAGATCAAGGCAAGTCTGTATTTATGTCTAATGACCATTAAAATGCTTAAGATTGACACAAATCTTAAGACTTTCAACTATGTTATGACAATGTATAATAAATCAGATGACTAAGAATAAATAATGATCATCAGTATGTATGTTTGTGTGTGTGTGTGTGTGTGTGTGTGTGTGTGTGTGTGTGTGTGTGTCTGTGTCTATGTGTCTGTGTGTCTGTGTGTCTATGTGTGTGTCTGTGTGTGAAAAAGTACTATCATAATGCATGAAATCCAAACAGTTGTATTAGCATCAAAATACAATGATTTGTAACTACCAAAGAATTCAACAAACTCATATTGTTTATATATCTCCCAAACATAATTGAACAAAGCTTTTTAGTTAGCAGATCAACTAATATATGCTCAGTCTCGATATGCTTCACTGCAATATGACCCATTTGTTCCAATTCCTTTATGGTCAAATACTTAACCTCTAAACACTTAGACCTAGTGATATTCTTACTTTTGTTTTTAAATAATACACCAGAAAGATCATCACAATAAAACTAAATGGGCCTAACAATTTGATCAACCATAATAGTTTAAAAATAAAAATCTTGAGCCAGTTTGCTAATGAAGCAACCCCATAGTATACAACTTTAGATATATATTTGAGGAAGTCACCAATGTCTGCTTGACACTTTTTTATAAGATAGCACTAGTTAATTACATGAAATGTATCCTGATGTAAACTTCTTATAATCTGGATACATAGAAAAACATGAATTTATATAACTAATAAGGTCTAAATTACTTTTTGAACGTCAACATATAATTCTTAGTTCCTTTAAGTTATCTCAAAACTCATTTAACTATATTCATGTGGTTTATTCCTAGGTTAGCCAAATACCTACCTAACAATCCAATAATGAAAGTAATGTATAATTTAGTGCATACCTGAGCATGTATCAAGTTGCCTACTGCACTAAAATAAGGGACATTTTGTATGTTTCTCTCTTAATATCATTATTTAGACACTATGTTAAAGCTAACCTCACTATGATAGATAGGTGCTACAATAAGTTTACAGTAACCTATATTAAACCTTGGTAGCATACGTTCGATGTATGCTCCTCGTAAGAAACCTAACATGTTTTAAGATTTATCACATGAATTTGAATACCCTAGATAAAAGATAATTCATTAAGGTCCTTTATATCAAAATGTTTGGCTAAAGGTTGATTAACCTCATACAATATGGTCAAGTCACTTGATGCAAGTAAGATATCATCTACATATACAAATAGATAAATAACCTAACTCCCCTTTACCTTGTTATATAAGCATCTTTAAACCTTATTTTCTACAAAGCCAAACAAGGTAACAACTTCATCAAACTTTAGATACCAATATCTAGAAAATTATTTTAATCCACATATGCATTTCCTTAATTTATAGAACATATCAGTCTTATTTTGATCTTAAAACCCTTTAAGTTGCTCCATATAGATCTCTTTATAAAGGTCTCTATTCAGGAAAGAAATCTTAACATCCATCTGATTCAACTTTATATCATAATGAGCTATTATTTTCATGATCACTCTAAATGTATTCTTGGAAGAAATAGGAGAAAAGGTGGCATTAAGGTCAATATCTTCTTTTTGAGTGAACCTTCTGGTAACCAACCGAGCCTCGAATTGCTTAAACTTACCATAAGAGTCACTTCTTATTCTTGTAAACCAATTTACAGCTAATATGCTTGCAATTATGAAGCAACTCCATAAACTCCCACACATGATTATGCTTTATGGATTGCATTTTATTTGTCATAGCATCCCACCACAAATCTGCATAAGGTCAAAAAATAGCTTTTGTAAAAGTAACTAGATCTACTACATGTCTAATATCATATTCTTGTTCACCTAAGTAGACTATGTAATCAGATAATATTATCGTTTCTTCACTTAAGTGGATCTTTATAATTGAGCTAGTTCAGCTTGATCATCCTCAAAAACCTCAATCTATATATATATGGGTTCCTGTTTTTATATTGAGACCATTTGGATATACTAATCCTAGTAGAGTAGTGATGGATAAGATATAACAACCCTACCCTTCTAAGATATAACAATCCTACCCTTCTATCATTTGAAAGATGAGAAGGACCACTTCATCACAGATATTATATTCCAAAAATTTAGTTATTTTTTATCTCATTATTTGGGATCCTCCTTCTCTATAGTAAAATTTGAATCCCTTATAGTGGTTAAGATATCTCACAAAATAACATTCGGTGGAATGAGAATGTAATTTTTTCCTTATTAGGATTATATAAGCACACCTCAGTAAGGAGGCCAAATATATAAAGATAAGCAAGGGTAAGTTTTCACCCTTCTAGATTTCAAAAGACATTTTTGGCACTAATTTACTTGGGACTTTGTTAAGTATATACATGAAGCAGTCTTTTTGGCTACCCCAGAGGTAGTTTAATAAGTTAGTTATACTCTATATTGATCTCATTATATATTCAATCTTTCAACCTCATCATTTTGCTCATGACTACTTGGCATGGTGAACTAAGTCATTATTTATATAATTCAAAGTATTTGACAATAAATAGACTCTTTTCTTGTTAGAAAATCCCATATCTACCATAATACTCTCCTTTATAGTTAGAACTAACAATCTTGATTGACTTTCCAGTCGGTTCTCAACTTTAGACTAAAATATTTTAAATTTATCAAGAACTTTAAACTTCTTTTTAAGCAAGAACACATAACCACCACGGAAATAATAATTAATAACTGTCAAAAATATCTTGAGTTATATATACTAGTTATATAGGTGCCACATATGTTGGTATGTATGATCTCTAAAATGCCAAAAGTGTTGATCCCTTTTCCTTTATTTTGGTCAACTTTCCTCTGCAATAATCAACACATATTTTAAAATCATCATAATCAAGATTGGAAGAATGCTATCCTTTGTTAACCTCTGAACTCTTTCTCTACAAATATGGTCCAATCTCTTATGCAAAAATATGTGTGGTTTTTCCTCAGGGGTTATTTGTTAGCAACTTGTTTGCAATGTATGAAGAAGCATACATCTTACTAGAAGTTAGGCACATTCTATATAAATCATATGATAAGAAGGATGTACTGATATGTTTTGTACTGAAAGATAATTGTACAACAAAATTTTTAATTATAAATTGTAACCCTTTTTTTATCCAAATTAGATACATAAATCAAATTTTGCCTAAAGATGGTATATAGAAAGTGTTATATAATACAAGTTTGAATCATGTATCCAAGTTCAAACAAACATCTCGCACTAAGATTGCATCTACTTCTTCATTATTCCCCATTAGTAGTTTCACCTCCTATAGATGTAATATGATTAGAGGCTCTACTATCTAATCACCAAGACCTTAAACTGGGTATATTCATCTATCATATAAGCCAAAGAGTTACCTGACAACTATTGCCTTTCTTTCTAGGTTTTGTATTATTGACATTCTAGCTTATTATATCCCCTTTTTTTTTATAGAAGAAACATTGTATAATCGTCCGTAAAACCTCTAACTATACTAGATTAACTAATATCTTTAGCTGGAAGAAATTTTGATCACTTACCTTTAAACTTTTGAGGATTAACCTTTGTCTTCCCTTTGGTTACAATGTATTTGACTTGTAAAGTTTAGCTCCTCTTCCTCAACAACACAATGGGTGATTAGGGAATTTAAGTCCTAAGCCTTATCATAAGAGTTATACGTTGTAACTAGAATACCAAACTATGAAAGGAATGGTATTTAAAGCTTGGTATACAATACAAGCATTAACATTATAAATATTCAATTCCTTTAGTATTTAAAGCTTGGTATACAATACAAGCATTAACATTATAAATATTCAATTCCTTTAGTTTACTTTAAAAGTGGACCATCCTAATAATATATTCCCTCACTTCTAATGCTCCGATGTATCTTATAGAGTACAGTTCTTTCAACAAGGCACCTATCTTAGCATTAGAAGATACCTTGTACCTTTGAGACATATTGTTGAGGAAATCTCTAGCTGTGTTAGTCTCTAGATGTCTACTTAGTAGATGGCCCAAGATCAATCTCTTTATGGTCAAATAACATATCCCATTTGACCTTTTTGAGGCCACATACTCTACTCTCTTAGACTCAATACTAATTGATGTAGGTGTTGGTTGTTTGTCTTTAGTCATGTCTATATTGATATTTGCTATCTCCAATGAAAGCTCCACATCTTGTGTCCAATAAATAATAAAAATCATCAACATAAATGTAGGATAATAGCAATACTTAAAGCCACGAAACAATATTCATAAAGTATCTTATCATATATATCATGAATCATGTATCCAAGTTCAAACAAACATCTCCCACTGAGATTGCATCTACTTCTTCATTATTCCCCATTAGTAGTTTCACCTCCTATGGATGTAATATGATTACAGGCTCCACTATCTAATCACCAAGACCTTAAAGTGAGTATATTCATCTATCATATAAGCCAAAGAGTTACCTGACAACTATTGCCTTTCTTTCTAGGTTTTATATTGTTGGCATTCTAGCTTATTATATCCCTTTTTTAATTGAAGAAACATTGTATACTCGTCCGTAAAACCTCTAACTATACTAGATTAACTAATATCTTTAGCTAGAAGAAATTTTGATCACTTACCTTTGAACTTTTGCGGATTAACCTTTACCTTCCCTTTGGTTACAATCAAAGGTGTTTGACTTGTAAATTTTAGCTTCTCTTCCTCAACAATACATTAGGTGATTAGGGAATTTAAATCCTAAGCCTTATCATGAGAGTTGTACGTTGTAACTAGAATACCAAACTCTGAAAGGGAGGGTATTTAAAGCTTGTTGTATAATATAAGTATCAAGAATATAAATATTCAATGCCTTTAGTTTACTTTAAAAGTGGACCATCCTAATAATATATTCCCTCACTTTTAATGCTCCAGTGTATCTTATAAATTGCAGTTCTTTCAACAAGGCACCTATCTTAGCATTAGAAGATACCCTGTACCTTTAAGACACATTGTTGAGGAAATCTCTAGCTGTGTTAGTCTCAAAATGTCTACTTAGTAGATGGCCCGAGATCAATCTCTTTATGGTCAAATAACATATCCTTTTTGACCTTTTCGAGGCCACATACTCTGCTCTCTTAGCCTCAATACTAATGGATGTAGGTGTTGGTCGTTTGTCTTTAGTCATGTCTATATTGATATTTGCTATCTCCAATGAAAACTCCACATCCTGTGTCCAATTTTTAAAGTTGAAACTAGTAAGGGATCCAATATTAATATTGTTATTTACTGAAAAGGTGATTGTAAAATAGATAATAAAATTCATCAACATAAATGTAGGATAATAGCAATACTTAAAGCCACAAAAATGTATTCATAATGATTATCTTATCATATATATCATGAAACACCTATAGGCTAAATACATAATGCACATAGATAATACCTTAACATAAAAGCGATC
This sequence comes from Erythroxylum baracoense, assembly GCA_025629805.1. Taxonomy (NCBI): domain Eukaryota; kingdom Viridiplantae; phylum Streptophyta; class Magnoliopsida; order Malpighiales; family Erythroxylaceae; genus Erythroxylum; species Erythroxylum baracoense. The sequence continues at coordinate 8,020,363 of JAOTAY010000002.1, read as the reverse complement.
AGAGTATACACCATTAACTCTTTTGATTCTACAACTTATGGGTGAATAGATCACTCAAAAATGGCTATCCCTTACTAAATGCTTTTATGCTTGTCTCAAAATCTTATACAAGATCAACACCCCTCGGAAAAATAACTAAATACCAGACCAGAGATATCCATTAATATGCAAGCAAAATAGTCCAAATATTAACTTAAAATGTCGTTATGGTGATTACATTCTCATTATTACCCAAACTATTTCACAAACAGAAGGGATCTGTATGTAATCCTTGCATTTAATTATACAGGCATAAATATTTGACAACTTACTACTAATCAATGCAAAATCCTTATCCACATTCTCATTGCCACATATCATCATCATCATCATCACACTCAGTCCGAATCTCGCATTAAAGTGGGGTCTGGGGAGGTCTGATAGTACGCAGCTTTACCCCTACAGAGTAAAGAGGTTATTTCTAGTAGACCCACGTGCAAATGTGACAATGAAAAAGTGATGCAGGTTAAATGAGTATATATGTAGAACTGATATGCTAAAAGAGTAGGCAAATAAAATTAAAATAAATAAATAAAATAAAATAAAATTACTCAATATGAATGAGTAAAATCACGGACAAGATCTTCATAATTAAAAGTAGAATATCAGTCAAAAATTGGAGTTCATAGCCATTTTTTTTTATTACTTGAAGTCAGAGAGAACCAAAAGCCTTCAAATGATGGAAATTCATTTGAGAATTTATCACAAAGAAAATCTCAATATAATGATAATCATGAAATACACAATAATAAATGAATTGTAATAGATAATAAACTAACACGTATCAATTGTATTTCAAGTTAATTGCATAAACATTCACTTAATTATGAGTTTGTTAACTTTATTTAACATATCAATTGTATTTCAAATTAACTGCATAAACATTCACTTAATTATGACTTTGTTAATTTTATTTAAACTTTTTTAGAGTTAAACTTTATTTATTATCAATGTAATAAATCCAAAAAATTAAAAAATAAACTCACTTTATGAAGTCACAGTACCCAAAAACTAACCAAAAATTACTTAAAGGACATTTTATGAATTCTAAAAGTTTTGAGCTTTTTTAGTCTTATAGCGTCACGTTAGCAGTTAACGTTAACATTATGTATGGATACACCAAGCACATACGACATTTGATGCGTGTTGTGTTTGTAAAACATGCACTGACGCATGCTTCACATGCAACTAATGCATGATCACAACGAGCTAACATGCATTGACGCACCTATCGCCTCATGTAGTATGCGCACACGCGTTGAACACACATTCAGCGCTCGTGTTCATATGGAACACAAGCTAGAATCTGGCGCGTCCTAGCAAAGTAACTCCTCCATAAGAGCTACTTGTCCTTCCTGGCCACTAGGGGAACAAATCCTCTTTTTTGGTTAACCAATTTCTATTAGTTCCATTAAATCTCATCCACATATTTATGTAGGTTCCTCACAAATATGTGGACAAAATTAAATAGAACAGGGTAGGAACACTCTAACGGGAACAGGGTGCTCCAACCTAGCTACTAGAATAAATGATTTTTCTACGACTATTTTGGTGATTTTTACTCGATTTTAATGACTTTTTATCGAAAATCATCTAAAACTTCATTTTTGGCCTATTCTTTTATGCAATACTTATATAAAAACAATTCAAACAAAAAATATGCAATTTATACAAGCAAAAATATAATTTTTTTTCTAATTGAGAAACTTAAAATCTTCATTTAAATTCATAAAATCATAAAATCAATTTGGTACTACCTGTTAGTCATAAAATGAACCTTAGCAATCAGTTTAGGATCAACTATGAATTTGTATAAGTAAAGATAATTAGGAAAATACTTGTTTTACTGTCCATTTTCTGATCAATAAGATGCTTAACTACTTGAGCAAGTTATTGAATTGTTTGAATTCACAAGCTGCTAAACTACTTGAGCAAGTTGTTGAATTATTTGAACAAGCTCCTTGATGTATTAACAATCTGTTGAATTGTTTGAACAAACTCCTCGATATATGAACAAGTCGTTGAAACTTTTAATAAACCTTTTATAAAATTCATATAACTTTATGCAATTAATGTCTTCATGTGTCTTTCTTAATGTGTGGACCTCTTAACGGATTAGAGAATTTGCACGCTAGTGAACTTATTTAAGCAGATAACATGAGACCTTAGCAACTATTTATGGTAACCTTATTGGGTCTTTGCATTATAAACACAATAAATACTTAGCCTATATTAAACCAACTCCAACGCATCTCCAAAATGGAGGAAAAACACCACAATGGAGGAAAAATCAACTCCAATCCACCAATAACTTTTTCTCCATTTTGGAGAGATGCTACAGTGCCACACCAACATCTTTCCATTATTGTTCATGCTTTTTTTCAGATTTTTCAGCTCTTTTTTTCTTTTTTCTTTTTTTCTCTTTCAACCTTTTCTTTCTTTTTTCATTCATTCATTCATTCATTTTTAATTCTTTCATTTTTTATTTTTTTATTTAAACAATATTCCAATATTTTCATTATATGTTAAATCTAAGTAATTATAACTTTATAGTAATTTTAAGGTTTAGTATCATGTTTATAAATATTTTCATTATATGTTTATAACTTTATAATTATTTACTTATGAATAAATATTTTAAAGAAATAATTTAAAAAATGTCCATTAGAAAATATCAAATAAGTTATAAACCGTAAATACATTGATATTAATAGCTGAATAACATAATAAATTACAAACAAAGATAAATTAAATTAAAAAAACACATACAAAATATTAATAGTCAAGTGGTAGAACTAAATTAAAAAAATACAAGCAAAATATAATTAACTACTAATATAGAATCCAAAAATTTAATAATATGTTCCTTTTCTTGGTATAATAAATGTTCTATGCCTTTTTATTAGTGTCAAAATGTTTTTGATTTATGAAATATTGTTAGGCTAGCCATGGTTGCATCTATCACATGCATGCGTATGCATCCGAAGTGTTGAAATCAAGATTCCGACACTATGACAACCCAAAAATCACAGAATCATACATGCATGCAAGAATATGTAAAGAACATGAAATATAAAACATTTTTACCTTTTGTATCTCCTCCTTGTTTCTTCTCCTGGTTTGGTGTTTAGGTTGTTGCAAATACCAAACCCTTCCTTGATCACCCAAGAACACACAAAGAAGATGAAGAGACAATGTATAAAGGTGTTTTAAGCACCAAACTAGATGAGTTCTAGTAGATGCTTAAGATGATGGAAGATAGGTCAAGAATCTTGTTGCATGCACTTTAATTCATGCAACAATTGCATAAATTGCAAGAACAAGACTCAAGACACTTCACTCTCACTCTAGAACTCTTCTAGAGCCCTTATGCTATCACTTATGTGTGTAAGAAGTGAAGAAACATCGTGCACATAAGTGAAGAACTCACGTATATGTCACTTCGCAGCTTCTGTCATGATCGTGGCCTTAAGATCAGAGAAAACAACAGCTACCCTAGGTGGAAGAATCACCCTAACTTCTCTTGGAGAAACAATGCAAGAAGATAGTTCAGACCTCAAGGATAAGCAGGCTTCCAACAAGATAAATCAAGCTCAATGGAATCCAAATTGGATAGAAGTTTGGATAAGCTTGTAACTCTAGTTGATACACAAAAGAAGCTGGAAGGAAAATTTGAGCAAGTCACTAAGAACCATGCCACTTTAATCCATAATCTAGAGGTCTAAGTAAATCAATTGTCAAGCACTTTTTCTATGTGAAATTTAGGAAATCTTCCTAGCATTTCGGGAACAAAACCAAGGGAGTAACTAAAGGCTATTACACTTCGAAGTGGAAAGGAACTTGAACCATCCAAAAGGACAATAGAAGAGACTTTCCATTCTGTTAAGGAAAATCAAGAAAAGGAGAAAGAAGTGGATATAAGTGAATACCCTCCTTATGTCGCTCCTACACTGTATCAACCTAAGATCCCTTTTCCGTAACAATTACAAAAGACGTTAGATGCACAATTTGCAAAATTCGTTAAGAAATTAAAGATGCTATAGATAAATCTCTTCTTTGTAGAGGCGTTGGAACACATGCCTAAATATGCAAAACTTTTAAAGGACATACTATCAAAAAAGCATACTTGGGAAGATAATCAAACAATAGCTTTAACTGGCACTGTAGTTCTATAGTCACCAGTTAGATGCCATCTAAATTGAAAGATCTAGGGAGTTTTATAATACCTTGTATGGTTGGTGAGTTTAAATTTACAAATTGTTTATATGATTTAGGAGCAACCATTAATCTTATGCCTTTGTCGATATTCAAGAAGTTGGGACTAGGTGAGGTCAAGCCAACATCAATGTTAATTTAGTTGGTTGATCAATCCATTAAAAGACCATTTAGAATAGTGGAAGACGTTCTCATGCAAATGGACAAGTTCATTATTCCTATAGATTTTGCGATTCTGGATTTTGAAGAAGATAAGAATTGTCCATTGATCTTAGGTCAGCCATTTATAAATATAAGAAAGGCCATAATTGATGTTCACAAAGGGAAATTAACACTTTGAATAGGTGAGGATTAGATCAAATTTAATATGAGTAAGGCCTTAAAGAATCCAATAATGAGTAGCGTATGCATGAAGGTCAAAATTATGGATCAAAATGTGCAAGACCAAGTTGAAAGTTGCATTGTAGAAATACAGTCAGTGAAAGCAGAGACAGACAATAGATATCAGAAACCTGAATCTAAAGGAGATGATAAGATGGAGGAGTCAAATGTTCAAATGCATCAAGATAAATTGGTTTGAACCAAAGCACCCATACCACCATCTACAAAAGACCCACCAACATCAGAGCTTAAACCTTTACTTTCACATCTCAGATATAACTTTCTAGGTGAAGGTCAAATGTTACTAATAATAATTTCTAATCGATTGAATGAGAAACAAGAAAGTAAGGTGGTAGAAATTGTCAAAAAGTAAATGAAAACCATTAGATGGCAGATTATTGACATTCGAGGCATAAGCTTAAACGTTTGGATGCACTGAATAAACCTAGAGGAAAGATGTAGAATGGTAAGGGAGCGTCAATGGAGGTTAAATCCTAATATGAAGGAGGTGGTCAAGTAGGAGATCATAAAACTCTTAGATGGAGGGATAATTTATCCCATCTCCAATAGTGAATGGGTCAGCTTAGTACAATATATACCCAAGAAAGGTGGAATGATGGTAATAGAAAGTGATAATGAAGGAGTAATTTCAACAAGAACAGTCATATGATGGAAAGTATGCATAGATTATCTCAAACTCAACTCAGTGACTAAGAAAGAAAATTTTCCTCTTTCGTTCATAGACCAGATGATAGAAAGGGTAGCGGCCATTCATTTTATTGTTTCTTAGATGGATATTCGGGGTATAATCAGATTTTCATCTACCTTAATAATCAAGAAAAGACTACATTCACTTGCCTTTATGGTGCTTTGCATATAGACGGATGCCTTTTGGACTTTGTAATGCCCCAGCGACATTTCATAGATGTATGATGTCTATCTCCGGTGACATGATAGAAGATATAATGGAGGTGTTCATGGACGCTTTTTCAGTTTTTAGAAATTCTTTCGAAATGTGTTTAACTAATTTGGACAGAGTTCTTCAAAGATGTGAAGAGTCACACTTTGTGTTGAATTGGGAGAAATGTCATTTTATAGTGCAAGAGGTGATAGTGCTAGGGCATAAAATCTCACACCAAGGATTCGCAGTTGATAGAGAAAAAATAAAAGTGATAGAGAAACTTCCACCGCTAAGCAATGTAAAAAGGTGTGTGAGGATTTTTGGGTCATGCACAATTTTACCATCGATTTATCAAAGACTTTTTGCAAATTGCAAAACCTTTAAGAAACCTTTTAGTCAAGGATATGCCCTTTTTGTTTGATGACAAGTTTGCATTCAGCACACTAAAGGAGACATTAATATCAGCACCAATTCTATCACCACCAGATTGGACACTTCCATTCGAAGTTATGTGTGATGTAAGTGACCAAGCCATAGGTTGCGTATTAGGCCAAAGAAAAGATAAGAGGTTGCATGCGATTTATTATGCTAATAAGACCCTTGCAGGACCTCAGCTAAACTACACCACTATAGAGAAGGAACTACTCGCAATAGTGTACGTGTGTAATAATTTTGGACAATAACTTTTGGGTTCAAAGGTAATCGTTTTCACCGATCATGTGGCATTAAAATACCTTCAACAAAAAAGATGCAAAACCAAGGCTCATTCGATGGGTGTTACTTTTACAAGAAGTTGATATAGAGGTGAGAGATAAAAAAGAAGCAGAAAATGTGGTTGGAGACTACTTATCTAGACTTGAAGGAGAGGAATGCAAGCTAAGCGATGATATTAACAAAAATTTCCTTGATGAAACCCTTATGCTACTTGAGATTTTGACTATACCATGGTTTGTAGATATCATAAATTATGTTGCGAGTGGTAAACTTCTATCAGATCTATCTTACCTAAAAAGGAAGAAATTCTTACATGAGTGTAACCGATATATAAAGGATGAGCCAATCTTATATAGAGCATGAGTTGATGGGTTAATGCGACGATGTGTTCTAGAGGAGAAAATGCTAGACATCCTAAAGCAATGTCATGAAGGTCAGTATGCTGGGCATTATGGAGCCAACAAAACGGCGGCTTGAATACTTGAGAGTTGATTTTATTGGCCACAGTTGTTTAAGGATGCTCAGACCTTCGTAACACAATGTGATTGATGCCAGAGAATAGGTAACATCTCCAAAAGAAATGAGATGCCTTTATCTAACATTTTAGAAGTGGAAGTCTTAGATGTATGGGGCATCAATTTTATGGGTCCTTTGTCATCATTAAAGGGAAATATGTACATTCTAGTAGGAGTGGATTATGTTTCGCGTTGGACCGAAGCAATAGCATCTCCAACCAATGATGGCAAGGCAGTGCAAAAGTTTAATAAATGGTTATTCAACCAGTTTGGAGTGCCACGTATGATAATAAGTGATGGAGGCACACATTTCTGCAACAGATCTTTTGATGCTCTCCTAAAAAGATATGGAGTGCACCACCAAGTTGCTCCACCTTACCATTCGTAAACTAGTGGCTAAGTGGAAGTTATCAACTGGGAGCTGAAATGAATTTTGGAAAAGACAGTAAACAACTCCAGGAAGGATTGGATAATAAAGTTAGACGATGCCTTATGGGCCTATAGGACAGTTTTCAAAATACCTATCGGAACAATTCCTTATAAGCTTGTGTATGGGAAAGCTTGTCATTTTTCAGTTGAATTAGAACATATAGCATACTGGGCAATTAAAGCATTAAATTTTGATTGGAAATAAGAAGGTGAAAAAAAACTTCTTCAACTGGATGAACTTAAAGAGTTTCATTATAATGCGTACGAAAACGCCAAACTCTACAAGGAAAAGGTGAAGAAATGGCACGATGCTCATCTTAAACAAAAGTAATTTAAAGTAAAAGACACTATTCTACTTTATAATTCAAGGTTGAGGCTATTTCCAAGGAAGTTAAAATCTAAATGGAGTGGACCATTCAAAATCATTCAAGTTTTCGATCATGGAGCCCTCAAATTGAAAAACGCTAACAAGGAGATTTGTAAGGTCAATGGACATCATTGCAAGTCATATCTTGGAGGAGCAATTCCCAAGGACAAGGAAGTGATTTCCTTCTCTTCGAATAATTAAGATGCCTCCATAGATGCAAGGTCAAGCTAAGGACAAAAAATTAGCACGTTCAGTAGTTTGATTGAAATTTTTAGGTTTAGTTAGAGTTGTTTTGAGCTTTCAATAAACTTTAGTAATTTATGTGGAGCTAGGATAACTAATTCCCTCACTCTCTTAATTGCCACCTCCATCATTATCCTCACCTCCATCACCATGAGGGTTTGTCTAACCCCTTTTTTTTTTTAAATTCAATCTTCATTTTTATTGTTTGTTTTACTTTAATTTATGTTTCTTCTTTCTTTATGTTCTGTGTTGTCCTCTTCCCACATTGAGGACAATGTGTTGTTCAAGTGTGGGGAGGGTTATGTGTTTTGTTTTGAATGTGATTTTGCATATTGTATAATAGTATTAGGTTACATTTTGTGAATTGTGTCAATGGCTTAGATGGATTATAATTGATTTAATTTTGAACATAATCTATTAGATTGTGAAGAATCATTAGCTCGCAAAATTAGTGAATTGGAGTCCTTGGCTAAATATGCAACTTAATTAAGATTTAAAGTGAGTTTGTCACCCTCTAAATTTTCACATTCATTTATAATTTGAGGCCTTTCGACTTAAGTGGCTTTGTTAGTATTTTTCATGGAAACGAATAGCTAAAACAATAAGGTGGGAAATAAAAAAATCATCATGTTTACTAACTAAATAACTATTCTGCTGACCTTAGGGTTATGAATACAGCTAGTGGCCAGTTGAGATTATGATATAGCTGAGTAACTGGATCGATATGCATCACAAATGTGTGCCTCTGTGTCAAAAAGCTATAATGATGTTTCAACCAAGCAGTTTATTAAAAATGACCTAGTCGAGTAACCGGATCGACATTCATCACCAATGTTTGCCTTTGAGTAAAAGATTAGGCCTTTGTTTAAATAAATTAAACAAATGTTTTCTAATAAAAACCTACCGAACTTGTAATGGCTTGACTTTTCATGAAAACGTACTTAGGAGTAGTTACAGGGTCTGAATGACCAAGGAATTATTAATTTATGTGTGCAATTGAAAAAAGTAAATAAATTGACACTTAGATCTGGATTAATTTGTATACTTAGTTAAAAGCCCCTAAACGTAGATTTTGCATGTTAATGATTTAATATAACTTGAATGATTTTGTTTAAAATTAAATTGATTTCATGAAGTGGAATCCAATGTCTCATTTCTGCATTGTATGTTGTGTGATCTTGTATGTTTGTTGTTTTGATTGCTTGAGGAAAAGCAAACGTTTAAGTGTGAAGATGTTGATAAGTGTATATTGCATCATGTTTCAGGGCTTAGTTTGTTATGTATTTAAGTGTTAATTTAACTGTTTAGTATGTGGTTAGTTAGAATTGTGTTAGTTTGCGTGTTTAAGTGTTTTTATGGGTTAGTATAAGTCTTTGAGCATAAATATTATGTTTTTGAGGTACCTTGATGTGTTTGTTAGTGTTTTAGGGTCAACATGAAAGAACGGAGAAGTTTTGGAGACACTTGGGCTGAAACAATGACCCATGATCATAGCACAATAGGCCACAATCATGACAGAAGCATTGGAGTCAGCCCAACCATGATCGTGACAGAAGCCCAGGACATAGCCCATGCCATGATTGTGAGATGTGGCCCACAATCGTGGCCTGCATCAGCAGACACTCAGAAAAGTTAGGTTTCAAGGGAATTTTTGAACCTTTCAGATCCTGGAAAAACCATAGGGCTGCCCAGAACATAAAAAGGTATTAAAAGAACAAGACAAAGGAGAAGAAAGCTTTTGCATCAGCCACTAATTGAGAAACCCTAGAGAGAGTTCATCAAGAGATTGAGAAAGAGAAGAAGGAAGAGAAACATGGAGAAGAAGCCTACGGGAAGTGCTTCTTGCAACAGGATGTTTCCCGCCGTTTCTACCTTTATCATCCGTTCCAATCTTATTTTCGGTTTATTTTTCAAATATTATTATTGTATAGAATTGGGATAATCGTTGATGAATAGATTGTTTGAATGTTGAGAATGTCTAAACTCACCTTCGGGTTGTTTTATTTTTTATTTAATGAAATTTGATTGTTTTTATTTTACTGGATTAATTGTGAGTTAATTTCTGCACTTGCATAACTTGGTGATAAACTAAGAGGATAAACCGAGTGAAAAAATTATTAAATTGGGCTAAAGAGAGTTAGGTAATTTAATAGAATGAGAATTAAATCAAATCGGCAATTGTATGAAGAGAGATAGGTTTTGGATAAATTGTTAATCGAGAGATTGCAATTCCTATAACATGATTAATGTTTACAAATTAAGGTTAATAGTTATAACTCAAGAGAGAGTAATCAACCTTAGGACCGTCTAGAACCAATAATCTAATAGTTCATAATCAATTAGGTTAACATTAAAGATAAATAAAATTCCCCTTTCTTTCTGATAAAATTCTCCTTTCTCTCAATTGGTAGTTCTTTAGGTTAATTCTTGATTGGGTGTTGCAATTGCTACTTTGTTATTATTTTCTTAATTGATTCTTGAAACTGAGTGCATGATTGAAATGAATTCTTGCCTTAGTTTTGTTCATTTTGAATTATTGCGAATTGTATTAGCCTTCAGATTAAATTAACCCTCCTCGTGGGATTGACATCTTAGGTACTACGCGAATGAACCGTGCACTTATGAAATATCGAGGTTAAAATATTAAAACTTACACATATTGGAAAATCGCGATCAATTCACAAGTGCATGATTCGTTTGAGTAGTACCTAAGGTGTCGATCCTATGAGGAGGGATAATCTAATCCTAAAATCTAAGGCCAAAACAATTCACAAAAATTCAAAATGTAATGAAACTAAAACAGGAATTCAATTCAATCAATCAAATCACAATCATGAAAATATTGCTAATTCAACAATTGCAACAGACACCCAGGAGTCAACCTAAGAGAATTACTAATTTAGAGAAAGGAAATTTTACTTATCATTAACGTTAACCTAATTGATTATGAATTACTGGATTATTGGTCTTAGACGATCCTAAGGTTGATTACTCTCTCTCAAGTTATAACCATTAACCCTAATTTATAAACCCTAATCAAATTATGGAAGTTACAATGTCTTAATTAACAACATATCCAAAACCCTAATTGGTTATGAAGTTGTCTAATAAACTATCGGAAACCTATGCAAGATCTCTCTTCACACAATTTACCAATTTCATTTAATTCTCATTCTGTTAAATCACCTAACTCTCGTTAGCCCAACTTAATTATTTTTCACTCGATTCACCCTCTCGCACGTCCAGAATTAAATCACAATAAATCCAAATAAAGCGTAAACACTCATATTTCATTAAATCAAAGATAAAACCTTGAAGGTGAGTTTAGAAGCAACATCAACATCCAAATATCCTATCATCAACTAATATTCCAATTCTATACAATAATAAAATTGAAACTAGCAGGAAATACGAAATTGAACAGATGACAGGAGGCAGCGACGTCAGGAAACTCCTAATCCAGGAAGTACGTCGAGTCGACTTCTTCTCCTCTTCTCTCTTCCTTCTTCTTTTTCTCTATCTCTTGATAATTCTCTCCAAGATTTCTCTAAAAATGGCTAATGCCAAAAGCTCTCTTCCTCTTTGTCTTATTCTTTAAATACCTTTTGTGTTCTCAGCAGCCCTAGGGTTTTTCCAATGTCCAAAATGTTCGAAAAATCCCTCGAAACTTGACATTTTTTAGTGTCTAGGTGTCTGCCCTATATAGGCCACGATTGTGGGCCACATCTGAGCCTTCTATCACGATCGTGGCATGCAGACCACGATCGTGGGCCATGTCTTGGGCTTCTATCACGATTGTGGCATATGGGCCACGGTCGTGGGCCAACTCTAATGCTTCTGTCACGATCTTAACCTATTGTGCCACGATTGTAGGCCGTTATTTCGACCCTAGTATCTTTGAAACTTCTTCTTCTTTGATGTTGACCCTGCAACACTAACAAACACATCAAGGTACCTCAAAAACATAATAATTAAGCTCAAAGATTTGAACTAACCCATAAAACACTTGAAACATAAATAATTAACAAAATAACACAATTCTAACCTAAATACATACTAAACAATTGAATTAGCAATTAAATACATATTAAACTAAGCCCTAAAATACCATGCAATTCACACTTATCAACAACACATAACCCAAGTGAGGAAAACAATAAAACAACAACGCACAACTAAGCTGGGAAGGAGCAAACGACGATGCACAACAAAATAAAGCACAGCCAAAAAAAGAAGTAAGAAAAGGTTTTGCACGATGTTTTCAATTTTAAGAAAAAAATAACAGACGCGTGGGATTTAGAAAAAAGAACATAAGGTTTTAAGATAGAACAAGTGGTTCTTCGTGGGATGTTTTTTGGGGGCTAAAACAATTTTCTTGGGAGCTCTTGGTTTTAATGAAGAAGAGAGGCAAAGCTTTATTCTTTTCGAGACCCATAGAGGGGTAGCTTCTCGATGCCGATTAGGAGGTGACATCGACGCCGACGAACCCGATTAAATGTATTTCTCATTGAGTTTGTTTTTCTTTGTCTCTTTAGAAATTGATTGTGTTATCCTATGCGTATGGATTTGAGTTTCGTGTATGAATGATTGTGTCATCGTTATAGTTTGATTATTTATGTATGAACCCATTGGGTATTGTGAAAAGATGATTTGAATGCGTTCATTGGATTGTTTTATTACAAACCCATTGCCGGAATTTCAATATATTTCGTAAATGTTATATTTGAAATTCATTTGTAGCGACTAATGGTTCGTAATCATTATGAGTAATATAACCTAGGTTAAATGACGCATCGTATGTGATTGTTGCCTTGATTAATCGATTTTTCTAATTTGTATGCTACTACCCAATTGAATATAGAGATTATATCCTAGGTTATTCAGCAGTTATGTTTAATTAATGATCGTATCTTACAATACCTAAGGGAAATTTTGGGTTAATTATTAACCCACGATTAATAGTTGCTAGGAGAGGTTTGAGAACAACAAATCAACGAAATATGTTTAATTAGGGTGTAGGCCGAGATTGAACCATAATCTAAAATCCCCCTAAATCTAAATACTGATTAATTTCATTTCAATAACTTTACACACACTCTCTATGAGATCGACTTAGACTCATAACTGCTATAGTAGTAATATAGTTTATTTTGACTAGCGTTATAATGCGCTATCACCTTATGATTAATAATTATTCTAGTAGTATAATTTTTTTAAAGATTGTATAGGAGCAATATATGATACACATGTTCCTATCGATAAACAAATACTATAAAGGGGTAAAAAAATTGTTCCAATCTAAAATATTATTTGTTGTTGCTCATTTGACATATGTTTCACATATGTAATGGTTGGATAGGAAAGTACTGCAAATGATTCTAAGTTTTTTAGAAATAGTAGAAAATCTAGTGAACTAATTTCTCGTGCCTTTATAAGGTGTAACATTATTTTAAATAATCATACTAATTACGATTATTTTTAGTAACTTCTTATTAATATTACATTTTATTTTATATACTAGGTGATTTAGGTTATATTAATATGCCTGAATTTCTTTCTCCATTTTTAGGTAAGACATATTATTTGTGAGATTATAGAGGAAAGGAAAACCTCTAAGTCCACAATAATTGTTTAACTACATGCATTCTTTATTAAGAAATGTTATTGAACGATATTTTCGGCGTTCTAAAAGTAATGTTTCATATACTTTCAAACATGTTAAGTCAAGATATGAAGAAACAAAAATACGTTATTATTGTTTATTGTGTTATACATAATTATGTTTAGAATGCATGGACAAAGCAATTAATTATTTGACAGTTATATTAAAATAAAGAACAAATTCAAGAAAGTAAAAATAAAAATACAATTTTTCAAGTAGAGTATCCTCCGACACAACTTTGCGAAAGTGGAATGATATTGTTAAACAAATGTGAAATGATTATATTAGTTCTAACAAATTTATGTTTTCTTTTGTAAATTATACCACTCTTGTGTTTTAAAACATTATATTAGGATGAACATCTTTTATTGATTAAAACAACTTAATATAATATTTATAGTTCGTGGGATTTTATTATCTATAATTGACGTATAAATTTCTTTAATTATAAAAATACTCATAAATATAATAAAAATTATTAAATTTAGCCACACAATTTGATATATTAAAATAATTTAATTAAAATTTCATATTAACATTTAGTAGTATGATTAAAAATAAAAACGGAAGGAATATTTTTATTTTTAGATTTTTATTATAAATCACAGCGAAACAAAATTTTAAATTTATTTTTATTTCAAAATGTGATTAAATATGTTTTTGTTTTTAATAAAAACAGAGAACCGGTGGGAAAATAAGGGAACTGAACTGGCTCCCTTTAATTCACAGTCCGAGCCCCTCTTCCCCGATTTTCCATCTTCTCTATACTCTTGCATTCCTAAAAAAACCCTAAACCCAAAGATCACTCACTCAACAATGGCCCTGGTCCTGTTTTCCCGCCTCCGCAGCCGCAGTTTCTCGACGCTTCTCTCAATGGACTCAAAATCCCCGCTTTCCGCCAAAGAGAAAACCCGAGCCGCCCTGTCTCTCCTCAAATCCGAATCGAACCCAGAAAAGATCGTCGAGATCTGCCGTGCGGCCGCATTGACCCCTGAAACCCACCTCGACCGCATCGCCTTCTCCATAGCAATCTCCAAGCTCTCCCAATCAAACAACTTCTCCTATATCCAGGCCTTCCTCGACGACCTTCGCCGCTCCCGCTCCGACCTCCAGACCGAGCGCTTCGCCTCCCACGCCATCGTCCTCTACGGCCAGGCCAACATGCTCGATCACGCCGTCCGAACTTTCCAGGAATTTCACGACGATCTTCCTGGGTCGGGTTCGGTGAAGGCGTTGAATGCTCTGCTTTTCGCGTGCGTTTTGGCCAAGAATTATGGTGAGGTGAAGAGGATTTTCGTTGAATTTCCTAGAAGGTATAACATTTCTCCGAATTTGGAAACTTACAATACAGTTATCAAGGCGTTCTGCGAATCGGGTAGCTCGAGTTCAGTGTACTCTGTGTTGGCTGAGATGGATCGAAAAGGTGTGGAGCCGAACAAGACTAGTTTTGGGCATTTGCTTGCTGGGTTCTATAGTGAGGATAAGCTTGAAGATGTGGGGAAAGTTTTGAACTTGATGAAGGAGAAGTATGGAATTAGTCATGGTGTTAGTATCTATAATATTAGAATTAAGAGTTTGTGTAAGTTGAAGAGATCGAGTGAGGCGAGAGCATTGTTTGATGGGATGGTAAATAAGGGAATAAAGCCGAATTCAAATACTTATACGAATTTGATTCATGGGTTTTGTAGCCAAGGGGAGTTGGAGGAAGCCAAGAGGCTGTTTAGGGGGATGGTGAACAGTGGATATGTGCCTGATAGTTATTGTTATTTTACTTTGGCTCATTACTTGTGTCGAGATGGTGATTATGAGGCTGCATTGAAGATTGTGCAGCAGAGTATAGAAAAAGGGTGGGTGCCTAATGTAACAACCATGAAATCTCTGGTGAGCGGGCTTGCAAGCTCCGGGAAGGTGGATGAGGCGAAAGAGATTGTTGGACAGATGAAAGAGAAGTTTAAAAAGAATGTTAGTTTGTGGGATGACATTGAAGCTGGTTTGTCTCAATAGCATTTGGTGAGATTCTGCTCTCTTTATAAGATTTTGTCTGCTAAATTTAGATGAAATAACATATTGTCATTTGACTTGATGAGTATCTAGACGAAATTTTGCCTCTGAATGAGCCCTACATTTTTGTTGTTGTTGTTGTTTTTAACAAGGTTTTCCTACTATCATCTTTGTAATTAGCATTCTCAAGTTTTAAGCCAATTGGTTTGCCTTGTAGTTATTTGGGGTTTTTGATCTATCCATGGCATAAGAGCTTTTGGAAATTTGGACTGGCCAGCATTTGTCCTTTGCCTGATTCCTTGGCTGAATGCATTTAACTTAAGACTTTCTGTTAACCATTTAATAGTTTTAAATCAATGCGCGGCCGTCTAGCTGTCCAGGTTCTGAACGATCTAGGAGAATAAAGCTACGTCATTCCAATGTCAGTTTCATTTATAGTTGCTTTGAGAGGCTCCGTTTTATTTTGCTAGACTTGCTAAGTTGGAAAACTGGGCTCACACGATGGAATATGAAGATCTATTCAGGTCATATTGCAAAAAAATCGTTTTAAACGCCCGTGTCCAATCAAATTATGAGCATTCATTGATTATTTATTACTTATTTCAGTTCTGGGTAAGGCGAAACTCCCCAATAATTCTAACGCCTTAAGACTTCAAATAGTACAAATATCAACAATTGTACTACAACTTAAATACTTTTCAATATAATCTAAAGCAAATACCTTGGTATTCTTTCTCTTGGTGAGTGTCTTGTTGACCTTCATTTATAAGTACACTATATATGTTGGTTGTATTTGATTTAATATGGGTCATATATAGTCAAATTTTTATTTTTATTTTTGAAACTTTGCATAATGTAATTATATGCACGGTATGTAAATTATAAATTGCACTTAATAGTTAAGGATTCAGCGCTATATTTTATTAGTGTGTTTGCAGGCATTTTGTATTATTAAGGATGTTGGTAACTACGTGTGAAATCTTGTTTGAGTCATGATCATTGCACGTACATTCTTTTGCATGGTGCGGGGTAACTCGATTGTCGGATATCAAGAAGTTATCGGAGATGTTTGGCAAACAACTTATCAACTGTTTTTTTGTTTATTGACTTAAAGCTAGCTTTTTGATCATCTTAAAAAACTATTGATGTGTTTGGTGAATGACTTATTGGTTAGCTTATTTAACCCAATAAGTTGATTTTTAAAAACTCTATAAGAGGAGCTTTTAGAGTTAGCTGTTTGCCTAATGACATCATTGTCATTCATTTTAATCTTTATTTTTACTTTGTGTTTTTAAAGTTGGTTTTTTTTGATCGTACAGTTATGTCGTGAAGTTTGGAAGAATATGATAAAGGGGTTAATTAAACTTTTTAATCTTTATTTAATTTTATAATATTAGTTTACATTTAAAAATATAATAATTTTAAAATTTTAGACATAAAGAGTCACATCAAATTAATATTTTTAGCATATAATTATTATATACCGTATCGGTGTCATGTTATAATTATAGATATTTTTAATTTATTAAATAATAAAATTTACACATATTAAAAAAAAATACTAATATGATGCAGCTCGCTGCATTATTCATATTGATAGACAATTTAACGTTGGATTATTATTATTATTATTATTAAAGTTATAAACTTAATTTAGTAAAATTAAATATTTAAATCTAAATTCTTATAAGAATATTTAGCGAAATATTAAGAAATATAATATTCATGACCTTATAATTATTCTTTAGATCATGCCATTATAGGTTAATTTACACATCAACAACTAATATTTAATAGTCAATTTTTACTGCATCATTCATATTAATAGAGAATTTAACGTTGGATTATTATTATTATTATTAATTGAACTTAGACGAATATTATATTTTTTGTATTTCGTTGAATATTCTTATAATAATTTAGATTTAAATATTTAATTTTTGTACAATTAAGTATCTAAATTTAAATAAGAATATTGAATGAAATACTAAGAAATATAATATTCATGCTTTTATAATTTTTTAAAATTATGCTCTCATAAGTCATTTTACATATTAACAACTAATGCTAAATAGTTAATTTTATCAAATATCTTTAATAAAAAATTGATATTATCTGTTGGTCAAATCAACTGATATAATCAGCTATTAATTAACTGTTGATAGAATTAGCTAACAGTTAATGAAATTTGTTGTTTGCCAAATAGAGTCGATGTATTTGTTGAACGACTTATTGGTTAGCTTATTTAACCTCAAGAAGTTCATTTCTAATTGTTTGTTTAATGATAGTATTGCCCTTCATTTTACTCTCTATTTTTGCTCTGTGTTTTTAAAGATGACATTTTTGATCGTATAATTATGTCGTGAAATTTGGAAGAATATAATAAAGGGATTAATTAAACTTTTTAATCTTTATTTAATTTTATAATATTAGTTTACATTTAAAAATAAAGTCACATAAAATTAATATTTTTAGTATATATATCGTATCTATGCCATATTATAATTATAGATATTTTTAATTTATTAAATAATAAAATTCATAAATATTATATTAAAAAATAATATGATGTAGCTTGCTGCAACATTCATGTTAATAGAGAATTTAACTTAGGATTATTATTATTATTATTATTATTATTATTATTATTATTATTATTATTATTATTATTATGATACCAAATTGATTTCTCTCTTCCCAGTATGATCTTGCAAGACACTATTTTAATAGTGGGGAGTATTGCACGAGTAACTAATTGAGAGCTTGAATTTAGAAAAACTAAACTTTGTTTAAGAAATTTTGTTTACAAGAGAGAGAAGAGAAATTTGGAGCGTTGGTAGGTGCTGTCGATGTATTCTCTAAACACACTAATGAGTCTTATATAGACTCTTACAGAAAACACTATAAGAAAATAATTAAGCTATCTCATCAATCCGGGTGCGCTTCTGGGGCCTCGTAGACGATTTGATGCAAGATGCTTGAATTACTGTCCTTCTGTCTTCTTAGTGACTTTGTACAGTAATTCCACTTAAAAAGAACGACAAGTGTTCGTTCTGAAATTAAAGACACACAATTATTATAAATAAGTGGGAGACAAAGAATCTCCTTTCTTTTGATAGTTGAAAAACTATCCGATTTCTTTTGTCCATTACTGACGCAATTATGAGTTCTTTGGACCTTTGTATTGTTGTGGTCGGCCATAACTCATTCTTCTTAATGAACGCGTTCCACTTGTATTTTTATGATACCGTGGATTTCTTTTGTCTTCATCTGATGACTGTAAATTTTGATATGCCATACTAATTCCTTCATCCTTCTGACTGAACGGATTTCTGGTAGTAGCCATATCTTTCGTTTCTTCTTTATGGTTGATTTCAGCTTCCAGTTGTTCCTTCTTCAGTTCACTTATTGTTTCCATGAGTTCACTGACTTCTTGTTGAAGACGAATAATCTCCTGGTTATACACTTCTGTTAAAGGACCTTCTCGTGGTTCTTGCTCAATAAATATTCCTTCATTGGAATCCACATAATGCATCATATACTCCAAGGCTTCATTGAATGCATAAAATCCTTTGAATTTTGGTTTTGCCATATTTGCAGTCTGCTTAAGTAATGATGAATAATAACAATAGATTCCTCTTCCTGAGCCATTGATTAATGCATAATAAGAAAAACTTTTACCCAGTGGTGGATCCATAATTTTGCTGAAATAATATTGAAGTGCACAACAGGCTCTTTGGTTTTGTCCACTGTTGTTTGCTTTCCAGATTGCATCCAATAAATATTTTTGCTGTTTTTCTAAAGGAAGATTATCAAGAGGACGATATGCTTTTAGATCTAAGGGATCCGAGATTGGTAACTGTGTGTTTTCGAAGCGATAGAAACGTTGACTATTTGTTTCCTCTGTTGTTACAGGCGAGGACCTTTTCTTTGTTGGGCTTGAGGCCCTTCTGATCAAGTCTTCTACCAAAACGTATCCTGTAGGGCTTTCCCTAACAAGTCTTGAGCTTGTTCCTGTTTCCTTCTTGATAGGCCTTTTATTTCTTCCAAGGCTTGAGGAAGATTCCTCAGTATCTGATCCTGGAATTCTTGCTTCTGACTTGAGTTTTCTGTTGTAGAGATCTTCAAGAGTGATATAGGGCTTTGTTGATTTCCTTTTATCTCTTCGATCCATGTTGTACCTGCAAGTTTAGAAACAATTCTTGATAATTGATCAGCAAATAAATTTCTTTTACCGTCAATATGTTCAAAGACGATATTAACACCAGTGCCAGTAATGAAATCAGTAAAATTAATCCACCTAATTCTAGATGGTTTATTTTGGGATTGTTTATTATAAAAACTGATAATAGCTTGGCAGTCTGTTCTGAGGGTTATTTCTTTTTGATCCAAATAATGGATCTTGAAAGAGTTTAAGGAGTTTATACAAGCAGCAATTTCCGCATCAATTGTTGATTTGACTGTGTCAAATTTTCCGCTTGCATATGCAAATATTTTTTCTGTTGATCTTGCATATCCTTTTGTCTTTCTCCATTTTGCTATTCCTCCCCATCCTTCCATGCATCCATCTACCTCAAGAATAATGTATGCACCTTATGGAGGTAGCTCCATATCTGGTAGATTTTTTATCATTTCTTTGATTCTTTTGACTATATCCCAATCCATATTTGTCATTTTTTTATCTGCATTGGGAGCAGTCTTGTTATACAGAGGTCCTACTAATATTCCTAGTTTAGGAATATAACTTCTAGCATAGTTAAGAATTCCTAACCATGATCTAAGACCTTTCTTTTCTTTGAGTTGTTCCTCTGGAAACTCTGATAATTTTTTTAATTATGTGAGGCTGCAATTTTATTCTTCTATTGCCAATGATAGCTCCAAGGAATTCCACTTCAGACATTCCTACATGCATTTTTTCTTTTGATAGGACTAAACCATATCTTTTGCAAATATTAAAAAATATTTGCAAATGTTTTCTATGTTCTTGTGCTGTCTTAGAGAAGACTAAAATGTCATCTATATAAGCAGCAATGTATGCTTCATGTCCTCTGAAACATTGATCCATTTTTCTTTGAAAAATTGCAGTTGCATTTTTCAATCCAAATGGCATAACTAACCATTCATAAAGTCCATCTGGGACTATAAAAGTTGTCCATGGAATGGATTCAGGGTCCATTGCTATTTGGTGAAAACCACTCTTAAGATCACATTTGCTGTAGATATTGCTATTTCCAACTTTCTTGATGATAGTGTTGATTCCTGGCAATGAATACTGATCCTTATAAGTGTTTTCATTCAGCTTTTTGTAGTTAAAAACCATTCTTTCTTTGCCATGCTTGATTTCTCCAGTTTTTGTATCTACTGAAGTTCCTGAATATACCATCATGGCCATTGTTCTGTGTCTTGAAGATGATGGTCTTATAACTCCTAAGTCCAGAAGAACTTGAGTATGTTTTCTGAATTGGGCTTCCATTAGAGGAGTAACATGCTTAAGAGGCTTATCTTCAATAGTAAGATCTGGATTGATTACCTCTATTTTGCATAATATTCCATTTTTAGCCCAATGCTTTTGAGGATTTTTCCCAATAAATTCAAGATCCTCTAATTCTTTTAGAGCTGTTTCTATTTCTTTTGAGTATTCAGGAATACTTCTTCCAATATTGTAATATACCATATCTCTTATGGTATAATACTCATTCGTGTCCAGCTCTAATTCAGGAATAGCTAATGTAGCTATTTTTATTTCTGTACTTGTCGAAACCTTTGACAAGTTTTT
>JAOTAY010000002.1:7964327-7999020 GCA_025629805.1 Erythroxylum baracoense | reverse complement strand
TTACCATAGGATATGTACCGGAATGACCCACGGGCGTACCGGTGCGTACCCTGCGGTGAGGGGGTGCTACAGAGTACATCCCCTTTTCGCTTCTTCATATTGAAATCGGTTAGGATTTCAATAGTGACACTGTGATTGTTGACTGAAAAGGTGACTACAAAATAACAACGTAAAGATCAACATAAATGTAAGATAACATCGATACTTAAAGTCATTAAATAGTATATGTACCGAGAATCTGGTCACACATATTATGAAACACTTGTGGCTGAATACATAATATATGCAACTATATCTCCACAAAAAAGCAATCAGAGTACAAACTATCAACTCTCATGACACTACCACCTGTAGGTGAATAAGTCATTCAAGCAACAGCTTTCCTCTATCTAATGCCTTTATACGCATCTCAAAATCTCATGTAAGGTCAACACTTGTGGATAGAATAACAAAACATGAAACTAGAGACATTCCTAAATATGCAAGCAGAACAATTCAAAATATTAACTTGAAAGGCTGTTGTGGTGATTACATCCTCATCAGTACTCAAAAAGTCTACAAACACAAAGGAAACATATTTATGTTATCATCACATTCTTTATGAGCATATGGTATGTGACAATGTAGCATCAATAAATGGAAAACCCAAATGTACAGTCTCATTGTCATACACTCGTGATGAAGACATTCTCTGAAAATTTTATTCGAGACTTTCATAGCGAAAAAATCTCATTATAGTGACTATTGTACGTTTTCGAACACTGAACTGACTACCCGAGACATGAGAACCTCAAGTATCTCCCTTGTGGTAAGTTCGTTATATGAAAATTCACTAAAAAATGACTTTAAAATGTTTTAATTCCTTTTCCGAGTGACTATTATGAGATCCCGAACACTGACTAGGAGAATCAAGACACAAAAAATTGTATCTCCCTCATGTGATGACTGAAGCATGAAAATTCACTCGAAATTGACTTCAGAGCTCCTTAATTCCTTTTTCTGAAGTGAAATTACCAATGTAATAAATCCAGAAAAATAGAAAAAACTCACTTTATGAATTTTCCGAACCTAGAAACTAATCCAAACCACTCTGAGACACCCTTACGGGAAATCTACAAATTTTGGTTTTTTTGTCTTGTAGTGGGCTGACGTAAGCTGCCAGTGGGCACGGGCATGCATCTAGACCACGTGCCCACCGCAGACATGCCAAAGGTGAGCCGCATGCACCTGATGTGTGCCCACACGCCTGCAACACGCGCCAGATGTAACACCCTTCAAGCGTTACTGTGCAGTTGTCGAGGGCGTCAATTTTCAACAAGTTTCGAGTCAAAATTTTGAAATTCGAGGCTCATTTTTGACCCGCTTTTCAAGGCTAAACATGTTTATACCAATTTCATACATCAAAAACAAGAAAAAACCGAGAAACGGAACTTTATTCTCTGAGAAACCTTATGGGAAAAAATCGAAAAAATTTTGTTTTTAACTACCTGATCACGTCACTACTCTGATATCACGTGTAATACGTAACAGGACCTTTGTTATGTTTTCCGAATCGAACGTAAAAGGGAAATAAATGCATAAAATACCTGATGTCGGTTCTATAACTTCAAATGAGCTTTTTAAAGTCTGAACAAGCGCGAATCTACCACCGTCTTTATGGAAACTACTCACTGAGACGCGGTAAAGTCTTTCTATAGTTTTCTCAAAACGTAAGCTCTCTTATTGAGTCAAAGAATCTTGATGCTTACGAATAATATGAGCAATTGACCTTTCTATATAGCTTCAATATCGGACTTCCCCATCACAGGCTCGATATGGATCCGGTCTATACTGATCGGTTTTCATTTTCCTTCTGAACTTCAATCCATTGACTTAGATCCTTTATTCAATCACTTTATTATCTTTATCCAAATTAAATTACGTAACTTAATCGATAAATTATTGAAAAATTAAACAATACAATTAAATATTGTCAGAAATATCCCAAATATCCAACAACAGATCGACAATAACGCCCTAAAAAGACACGGACTTGCAAACATATAATATCACACTATGAAGTCTCAAAGCTATAGAAAGCACTCTCGTGTCTGACAAGACGCAAACCCACTCACTTGGCCTAACTCATAAATCTATGGAATGAAGATCACAAACCCACGCCTAAATGGTCTCATGCATTAGACTCGCAAATAATCTGCTTGATAACCTTCATGCCCAGTATGATCCTAATGTAAGATATAGATCTTTAAGAGGACCTGGGGGAAAATAATAGATACATATGATTTGTGTTAGGCTTCAAAATTTCTTAAAGGTCCAATTTCACACACGACCTTACCAATGTCACAAGATGGTCCATATATCTAAAATCTCATGCAACTTGTAACTATTTATTTAAAGCAATGATGAATAAGTAATGATGTTGAAGTTTTAAAACAACTATTATAAGTTTAATTTCATTTAATAAAATTTAACATAATGTATGGTCATTATATTGTACACATCAAATGTAATACAAGAGAACGTATGTTAATGTAAGATTGATTTATTAAGTGTTGTTATTTATGTAATACTTGATACTTATATTTTATAAAATTTTTCTGACCTGCGGGACTGAGTTGACCGTAGATTGGAGGTTTTTATAAAATGTTGGATTGAGATGAGATGAGATTTAACTGATCCGACCCAGCCCACTTCATTTTACAGCTCCTACTGTCTCTTTTGGGTTAACGAGGAAGAGAGATCTCTCCCTTTGACTTCACGCCGTTTTTGGTTCTTCTTAATATTGTTTCTTTCTTTTCGCCTAATCCGTTTGCTGGGTTTGGCTCTTGATTAGGGTATAAATAAAAGCCGAAAGGAGATAGTTTCTTTAGAGAAACGAGGGTGTTATAGATGGAATCGTCATCTTCTTCTCCAGTTATAACCCCAGAAGAAGTGTTGGAACAACTAATGAATGATGGTACAATTGATGCTCTCAGATTGAAGATCATTTACCAGCTCAAATCCAATGTAACAGGCGTTTTCTTTCTTTTTCTCGCTAATTCCTTATTTGGGTTTCTTTAATTTTCGTTTTGAAATTGTTTCTGTTCCATTCTTATCGGCAAAAGTTATTTATGTTCTTTTGGACCCGTTTATCTTGTTTGGATGATAAAATTCCGGTCCTTTTTATTTTATATTTTTTCCTATTTGAGATATAGCTATACTGCATCTCTGACTTTTATGGGGTGTGTGTGTGTGTGTGTATAATGTTTTGCGTTACTTATGCTATGGTCTTTGGTGTGTTTATCCAATCTGAAGCTTTCAATCGTAGTTGTTTATATCATTCAAATCTGCTAATGCGAGGAAATAAGTGAAACGGGACGACAGGGGTGGTTAATGTTTTCAGGCATTGATGCTGGACATATCAAAAAGTTAATGTTTAGTCTTGTTCTTTTCTTCACAGGAAGAGCTTAAGAACACTACTATAAGAATGGCTGAACAGAGCAAGGTTTTAAATACTCCCGGAGCAGAGAAACAGACCAAAAGAGAGTTGCTGGATGCTCTTCGTCAAGAGCTTGAGTACGTTTCTTATGTCACTGTTTTTCCTTCTTTTAGTCTTTCATTATTCTTACTATTAGTATCACGTGCATTCCTATTTGTGTGCTTTAATAATCTTGTGGTTTTAAGTGCAAAGGGAGTTTTAATCCAATGTTTTCCATTCTGATTAAGATTTTGACTATCTACTCGGTCATAATGTGGTTTTGGTTGAGTTTTGTTATTGAAATAATTCTAAACTTCTGATATCTTGAAAATTGTACATTATGAAAATGGCTTCAGCTTAAGTTCTCCATATTGGCTTACGTTAATTTAGCTGATTATCACTGGTATGCCAAAATTACTACTGGCTTAGCGTTCCTACTTCCTGTAATAAACCTTTGTATTTGAATCATTTTGAGTTATGAATCAAACCACAAAGTAGCATTCAAATGACTAACTATATGATGTTAGTTGTGGCTATAGGAGCAACTGAAAACGATGATTATCAAACATGTTCTTTTGTATGTGGATCTTCTACAATTATTGGCGTTTTCATAGGGGCCTTGACCAACTATTAGAAATTGTTTCTTGATTGTCCTATGCAGGACTCCGGTGCTGGAGAAGGCTTCCAGGTCAGTGTGGGAGTTGATTCTAGATAACGATGGGCTGGGTAAAGAAATTAGTGAAACAGTTGAAAGAGTGTATTGCCGCTTAAGTGGCCGGGAAACTCCACTTTTTCCGTTACCAAGTGCCGAAACCCAGTTAAATAAGAAAACTGAACAAAAGAGGCTAGAAGAGAAAGATGGAGAAAGTGAGAACCAAAAGAAAATTTCAAATTCAAGTACAAAGAAAAGGAGACACGGTGAGATGAACATGGCAAGAGCGGCAGATGAAGTGGCAGTCCAGGTGGGAAAAGAATTTGCAGTTAGATCTGGGGATCCACCACCCCGACAGGAAACATCCTGTAAATCCTCTCTATCAACTTCTAAGGCATAATCTATTATGTAAATGAGCTGTTTTTTCGTATGTGATAAGTATATGATGTTTCTTAGATTTCCTACTCTAATCTATCAAAATGTTTCTTAGATTTCCTATTCTAATCTATCAAAACTGTTATTATTTGGGCTTAGTGACATGTCTATGCGTGCTAATCTTCTGAAAATTTATATCAGAAAAATCACTGTTTTGGCCTTTTCATGACGTGTTTCCTATTGCTTATACTAAGTTTTCGTTCATCCTTTGGATTTTGCGTATGTAACAACTGGACCTAATCCAGCAAATTCAAAACTCAGCGATCTCCATTCCAAGTCATCTGCTGCCTTGGTTGGCTAGTGGAATTAGAAAGCAAAGATAAGCTGCGATTTTTTTCGTCGGAAACATACTTGAGCTAATGTCTTTACAATTAACAAGAGCACAAGGGCCTAACTTTTTTTCTCAGTACTGAAGAATGATTATATACATGAAGTTGATTATGGTAGCAAATGTATGATTCGTTTTCGCTACCATAAATAGGTGAAGAATTAGAAAATCTAGCATTAACAAAAGTTACAGATTCAAATAATTCCTGCTATTTGGCAAATCCAACTTGATGACAAGAAATCATTAAAGACTAGAAGTGGATCAAAACTGAAGGTAAGTTTACATTAGTGACTTCTGATCAATTTTTTAGAGTTTGTACCTTCGCCTAACTAGAGAGAACATACATACTGCAGTTCGAAACAGAAAGGAAATAATGATCTAAAATCTATAAACTTTTGTTTTGATGGTCATACAAGTTATCTACACTCATTTCTGTAGCATACCCTCGTCCTGTTATTTCACTGATTGTAGGATTAGCTGCAATCATTTCTGGCGCATATAATGCTCCTGTTGTCATACTCATAGAATCATTGGAGTTGTTGCAATTTTGATACACCCTTAAATGTGCTGGAGATGCTTGGTGTTGACAGAATTGATCACACGATGCAAAGGGTATGTCAGGCGGTATATGAGCTACTGGATTTTCCAAACCAGCTTCGGGCGGTAAGGCAGCAACTTCCTGTTTCTGGTGAAACTGACCTCCAACTCCACTTACATGTACATAGTCATCTATAACCTGACATTGAGCAGGGTTAATTGAGACCTTTGCATTTTCCTCGGAGGGATTAAGGACTACAGTCAATGAATCCGCTCCTGGAAGGTGATTACTTCCATTGCAACTTCCAAGTTGTGCATCAATCAAGAACTGGTTAGTGAGATTATATGAAGCTTCATCTCTGGCAACACCCTGACCGTGGTAAAAAACAGGATCAATTTGAGAGCATCTATGCCAAGAGAAATCTGAATTTGCTTGAACGAAGCTTTGGCAAGGAAGAGTCGAGTCTAATTGTGTGGATGAAACATGAGCTACCAGTCTTCCGGTTTGATCCTTTGCCAGAGCATCTCCATAAGAATTCATTCCTTGCTTCCAAACTCTAGCATCGTTGGTAAATTGTTCATTTGAATACGCAAAATCCACGACTATGTTGCCACAAAAGAGAGTTAAGAGTGTTATCTGAAACTGAAAAAAATGATTAAGAAAGCAATCTGAATATACCTGATATCGGTGAAAGTTCATTACAGGACGGATGACGCATTCCGTCATAAGACCGAGTGTGTGGACGGAGTCCCATAGGCATAGATGCAGTAAGAGATGGAGGAGGCAACTGCATTCCTTGGTAGTTGTTCAGCATATTCAGAATACGGGGATTATAGTGAAGTCCATTTTCATCTGGGAAGGTTGGCGACCACGGCATACTTGGGAAAGCTTTCTTGGTGAGCTCGAGCAACCGGTCGTCGCATTGCAAAAGCTTCTCATAGTGCTTGTCAAGTGATCCCGGTGGAAACACAAGATAGTGCGTCCTAAGCATACACCATTAGGTTCGTTAGGTATTTATTAAATTCCATTTTTACAGAATGTTAAGGGGCAGATGATGTCCAGACCTGCATTTATTAGCATGCCCACCAGTAAAATCCGAGGTCGAACTCCAGATGGTATGCTTTCTTGGCTGTGGATCAACTTCCACGAAAAAGGTGGGTCGCTCATTTAACTGCGTCAATTCAATATTACGGAGTCAGTGAGAAGTTCCTTACATTTTGTTTGCATATTAAAAGGAAAAAAGAAAACCTCAATTTCCAGAACTGCGGGCTTCTTGTCCTGAATGTTAGCTTGAATGGCTATTATATTAGTCCATTGAATTTCAATCTTTCTCTTCAACCTCCCTTCCAAAATCTCCCACACCAACTTCCTTTTAGCAAAATAACACTTGGCCACCAGATCACCTTCATGTCGCGACACTCTCTGCAAAAGGAAACAGATATTACGAGAAAAGAATTAAGTTGTGCTATGATTGATTGATACAGAAGTCTGCGAACTTTTTACCTCCCACGATCCAATTCTGAGTAGTGAAGCGGTGAAATTAGAAGCCTTCATTCTGCCGAGATCTTCATCCTTGACACGGTCTAATAATCCACGACCGGTTTTAACCTCAGAAGCAGACAACTTCTTATACTCACGGAAAGAGGAGGTAAGATTGAGTCTCAAACCGAATGGTCGCAAGTTCAAAATTTTATTACCTAAGGTGGTCTGTAACACAGATTATTAGCAGCATGTAGCGACACAGCATACATACGTCGAAGTCAATATAGAGACGAAAATGTAAGTCATATGAAATATGGACAAAATAGACATGGAAGTGTGTAGAAAATGTGAATTATAGGTACCTGTTCGTCTTCCTTCTGATTTTCAAGACTTTTCATAATCAACTCGTTTGCAGCTTGAATGCATTCAACCCCATTAACAAAATTGTACGCATCTTTTTCACAATCAAAATCCTCAACATATTGAACAACGTCACTAAGTCCAGCACAACTACCAACTTTACCACCACCAACGCTGATCGATGTCAAGGCTTTGTTACATTGAGGACCACTACATTCATATCCAACATCACCGGTATCACCACCATCGGAGCATATGAAACGCTGAGGCACTTCAACATAATCTTCATCCATTGAGAACGACCAAGTTGTTAGCTCAAGCAAAGCAAACGTGTTTGGTGCTTGAACATGCTTTTGTTTTGTCTGACCACAGGTTAAGCCCGGGTCCGAACCACCAAAGTGTTAGCTGAAGCAGGGAAAGGAGATACGATTCTGTACAAAAAAAAAAAGGGAAGTGAACACGTGTGAGGCGACTTTATCGGGTTAAGAAAGCTAGGGACCGAAGCATAAGGAAGAGTGAAGCAGGGAAAACCAAAATCAGAAAAAGCAGAGTAAGAGAAGAGTTCATACGGATACAGACTGCGTTGAAAGAGGAGTGACAGTTGGAGTCAGTGTCGAAGGTGAGCAGGGCATTATAATGTGGAAATTTCATTTTACTCGTAGTCCAGTATCAAAGTGTCCTATTAGCTGTAAAAGACTACTCTTTTAGTTATGAATCCTTATCTCTCGCGGTGTGTGGTTTATTTAATCTCCTACAAAAAATTTTCGATGATTTGTTAGTTATGGACAAGCCTATTTGTCAGGGAAATAGCACTAACTTAACTTTTTTTAAATTAAAATTTGGTGCATGTATATGTATAATATAACTAAGCAACATTTAGCTTACTGTTTATCTAAAGTAAATAACCATCTATATATGTATAGTATAACTAAGCAACATTTAGCTTACTGTTTATCTAAAGTAAATAACCAACTTCCTAGATTAGATTTTGGAAAAGTATCTTACTGTATCGTGTAGTCATTTAGAAACAACCTCTCTGTTGATTAGACCAACTCCAACGCTTCTTCAACAAAATGGAGAAAAATCAACTCCAATCTACCGACAATTTTTCCTTCATTTTGGAGAGAAGCTACAGTGTCATACCAAGCATCTCTCAATTATTGTTCATGCTTTTCCTTTTCTTGCAAATTTCCAGCACTTTTTTCTTTTTTTTCTTTTTCAACCTTTTCTTTCCTCCTTTTTTCATTCATTCATTCTTTTTTTACTTCTTTCATTCTTTATTTTGTTATTTAAACAATATGCCAATATTTTCATTATATGTTAATTTATGAAATTCAATAAAATTTGATGTTTGATATTACATAATTATATTGTTATTTAATATATTTAAATAATATGAAATAGTGCAATATATCTCATATATTATTTCATTTAGTATTATCAAATAACAAATTATAGTTCAATTGCAATTTTATTATTTATTACTTATTAACGTAAAAATAAAACAACAATAATATTATGAATAAAAATGTAAACGAAAACAAAGTTGGTTAATTTATAAAGTAATTTTAATAATAAAAATGGAAGGTAAGAATAATATGTTGAAAATATTCTTTTTTCGTGTGAAAAATAGAGTTGTAGGTTGGAGTAAAAAGTATTGTAGCATCTCTAAAATAGAAGAAAGTTTCCTCAATTTTGGAGGAATGCATTGGAGATATCTTAAGGACTTATTTTCCTCACTGAATTTCATCTCATCTAACCCAATCTTTTATTAATTTCTTTATTATCTTTACTCCAAATAAATTCGATTTTCTTAACCTTAATTTTTATAAAATTCGTAATTAATAATTATCAAAAAAAATTCAAAGTCCCAACATTTAATACATGTCTTTACATTGAGGCTCTTTTTAATTTATTTGTTCGTCCTAAAATTTTTAAAGGTGTAGTTACTATCTCTGTTATATTTATTTTTAAAATCAATTATAAAAGAAAATTTCATTTAAATTAAATTGTTGAGATCCGATAAGCTCTAAAACTTGCATTAATTATGTTTAATAAACAAAATCAATGTTAAATACTTCAACTGTTTCTTTTCTAAGTGTAGGACTTCATTAATGTTTTTCATAGTTCACGAAAATTTGAACTTCAAAATCAAAACCCTTACAGGCCGTTTGGTTGAGTGTAATAGATATTCTATTACCCTCCTATTTTTACTTATTAGATATTCTGTTGTTTGGTTGGAAAAAAGCTACAGAACATCTATTCCGAAAGATTGACCATTCCCGAATATGAGGGAATAGGTAAAGATCCCGTTACCTTGTCTTTACCTATTCCACGCTCATCTGGAATAGGTAAACACATCTCTCTCACTTTTGGACAATTTCGTCCCTCTCCTCCGACCATCTCCACGCTCACGCTTTTCTTATTCTTTGTTCAGTCCTGGTTCTCCGAGCAACTCACCGGCGAACGACTATGTTTTGCTGCTGCGTTGCTTCTTCATATGCTCCTACGCCGTTTTCTCTTCTTCTCCTACTGCTACATTGTCGTTTTCTCTCCCGTTATTTCTGTTGGCTTTTTGCTTTACGTTTTGCTTCTCTTTTATTTTTCTGGCTGATGTGTTTTCTCCTTTCCTGCTTGTGTTTCAGACTGCTCCTCTGTGCTGTAACGTTTTGTTCTATTCTGTTGAGTACTCTGCATTTTGCACCTCCTAACTGCTATTATTATGTATGCATTTTCTCTTCTGCTGTATGTTGCTGCATCCTTTTGTTTTTGTATAGGCTGTTCGTGTTTTTTTTTTCCTTCTGCTACTACGCCATTTCTCATCTGCTGCATCATCTTGGTTGTGCTACGTTTTGGTCTGGTGGTGTCGTTTCTTGCTAGGTGTTTCTTCTTTTGGTTCTGTCATTTCATTCTTACTGCTCTGGTCTGCTATGTCGTTTTCTTCTGTTTGGCCCATCTGCGTTGCTGTCGTTTTCACTCTTCTCTTTTCTAGTTTTCTTCTTGCATTATATGTTGCAAGATTCCAGTTAATCACTCACGGTTGCCATGTCTTTGTGGCTTCTTAAATTACTCGTGCTTACTTTCTAAAAAACTTTGAAGATTTTGACTAATAATAATGATAATAGTAGTAGTAATAATAATAATAATAATAATAATAATAATAACAACAACAACAAAATGGATTACTAAAATTAATAATAATAAATTAATAAAAATAAGAAGAAAATTAATAATAATAAGGAATTTAATAATAATATTAATAATAAATATAATTAATAAAAAATAATAAGAATAATAATAATAATAAGTAAAAAGTTGATAATAAGAATAATAAAATTAATAAGAAGAAAATTAATAATAATAGGGAATTTAATAATAATAATAATAACAATAATAAAATTATTAATAATAATAAGAATAATAATAAGGAATAATAATAATAATAATAATAATAATAATAATAATAATAAGAACAACAACAACAACAACAACAACAAGAAGAAGAAGAAGAAGATGATGATGATGATGAAGAAGAAATAGAATTAATAATACAAATAAAAATAAAAATAATTAATAAGTTTAGTAAAATTTATAATAATAAGGAATTTATTATTATTATTATTATTATTAAGGATATTTTAGTCTTTTTATTAGTTATTCCTTTGTCATTCCAAGTTTATTTTTTTCAAACCAAACACTAGCATAGAAATTCTTTTATTTATTTCAATCCTTGAACTAAATAAAGTAATACTCATTATATTCTATTCCTCATCTTTTCTATTCCTAAGAATAATTATTCTATTCCTTATCTATTCCATTCTTTGAATCAACCAACTCATTAATTCCTTTTATATTCTTCTCCTATTAGCATAGAAAGCAAG
This sequence comes from Erythroxylum baracoense, assembly GCA_025629805.1. NCBI lineage: Eukaryota > Viridiplantae > Streptophyta > Magnoliopsida > Malpighiales > Erythroxylaceae > Erythroxylum > Erythroxylum baracoense. The sequence goes on along the minus strand of JAOTAY010000002.1, from coordinate 7,987,887 downwards.
ACGCTTTCATTGCACATGCCATCTCCACTTAATGAAAAGATACCCTTACTCCTAGTATTATCATGTCCCCGTTGCCTGTTCAATGATTCCCATGTTTTCTTCAGAAAAAAGGCAATTATTGAGATAAAAGGCCAAAAAAAACGTTATATTATCTTCAGCTACCCTACTTCATAAATATAATTTCTTTATACACCTTTCATTCGTCATTTTAATGATATCCAGCGAATCGTGGCATGCTTTTACGGTCCAGAAATCGTCCGTATCAAATTTATAATATAGAGCCGTTATTTGGAGGAGAAAATTAAAATTGGTGCACCTGCCTCTGGTATCCTTTGTTGACGACTTATGTATAGGACGAAAATTACAAAAAGTCTCCATTGACCAGTATCCAAATGAAAAATCTTGAGAAAGCTACCTAATCCATTATTTGTTTGCTTCATACTCATTTACCTCTTTCCTCTTAGACACGTAGCGTAAATAATTAAGGAAAAACGAGAAAAGTGGAGCGAATTAAGAAAATGAAGAGGTTAGTGAGATAAGTAATACGAGAAGTTGTTCAATTAATGTAAGATGCTATGTTTAGTTTAGGGAATGATATGGTAATTAATTCTACATCTAAACTAACTCTATCAATGGAAAATTTCATAAAATTTTTGAGCTAGACTATTGTGGGATGTTATTGAAGATAGATTTAATGATAGGGTTAAAGTACGCGGCGTTTGCAGTCATCAGTCTGGAAATCAATCAAGTTGATGGCATCTTCGAAGTGATTAAGTTTTAGCATGTATTAAAGGCAACCACCAAATAAATAATTCACGAGGCAATTCTAGTAGAGTAAATTAGAAGAAATTAATGAATATTTAAATTTGGAAATATAAAAAGGTACTAATTTACCCTTGATTAATACAAATTTCTTTTCAATTAAACAGCGACGATAACAATATCTCAAATCTCAATACAAATTTATTGAAATGCAGAGTTTAAAAGATTTTAGAAATTAGCAACTTTATTTCGAAACGCAGAGTTTGAAAAAGCGTAATGCGTGATCATTTACAAGCCAAAAATGATTAGTCCACGAAAGACGCAGTCCCCTAGTAGAAAGGGGATTGACCTATTACTCGCACCTACAAACCACGGGTATAGACCCCACCAATAGATGCTTCTCATCCAACGATTTAAGTACTATTCAATGTCCTTCAAACAAAGCCTTCATATCAGTTCGGGGTAATTATACTCGCCACAACCGCGAATTCAAGTATCTTACTATGTGGAAGTTGGATCCCATTTTCAGTCATACTTGTGCATCAGCACCAAATTTTATGTTATCCATCTGGATGTTAGACTTGGAAGTATATATATTATACATAAAATTATTTTAGAAGTCAATCTTAACATTTTTTATATGAGTTGAAGCCATGCGAAATCATACAATTTTATTCCCCGTAAAATAAACAACCCTGCGTTTGCAGAAAAGTTGAAATATTCTTAATAACAAGCTCAAACGCCCTACAACTTGGAATAAATTATACATATTTTCCTTCTCTATGATGCTTTCGATTTCATCTCCTTTTATTCTGGTGCTCATCCTCACTTATCCTGCAATATTAATGTTGAATCTCCGTCATTTTGTCTTGATCACTAAAGGAAACATTCATAAATTGGGCACTTACTACATAAAAGCAAGCTAGTCCTAGATTTATGTCCATATATAAGTGGATAATTAATGACTTAGTGAAGAATGCCCAACTAGTGTAATGAGCCATGAAAAAGAATGGTTATTACTTTCCATGCATAATGTATAATCACTAGTGGTGTCGATGGATTAATCATTACCTGTATTTAGGAAAGCCATAATCTACTAGTAGTGAGGAGGAGGGGGTGATGAGTAGATGTAATGTGGTGGTGGTGGAGGAGGAGACTTGTACTTGTAGACCGGAGGAGGAGGAGAATAATACTTGTATGGCTTCCTCGGAGGAGGTGGTGGAGGAGATTTATACTTGTAAACTGGTGGTGGTGGTGGTGGAGAGTAGTACTTGTACGGCTTCTTTGGAGGAGGTGGTGGTGGAGATTTATATTTGTAAACCGGTGGTGGTGGTGACTCGTACTTGTAAGGTGGTGGAGGTGGAGAGTAGTACTTGTATGGTTTCTTTGGAGGAGGTGGTGGAGGAGACTTGTACTTATAAACAGGTGGTGGTGGTGGTGGGGACTTGTACTTGTAAGGTGGTGGTGGCGGAGAGTAGTACTTGTATGGCTTCTTTGGAGGAGGTGGTGGAGGAGATTTGTACTTGTAAACTGGTGGTGGTGGAGGTGGAGACTTGTATTTGTAAGGTGGTGGTGGGGGAGAGTAGTACTTGTATGGCTTCTTCGGAGGAGGTGGAGGAGGAGATTTGTATTTGTAAACTGGTGGTGGTGGAGGTGGAGACTTGTATTTGTAAGGTGGTGGGGGTGGAGAATAGTACTTGTATGGCTTCTTTGGAGGGGGTGGTGGAGGAGATTTGTATTTATACACTGGTGGTGGAGGTGGTGGAGACTTATATTTGTATACTGGCGGAGGAGGTGGTGGTGACTTGTACTTGTAAGGTGGCGGGGGTGGCGGAGACTTGTATTTGTACACCGGTGGGGGAGGCGGCGGTGACTTATACTTGTAAGGAGGGGGGGGAGGTGATTCGTACTTGTAGGGAGGTGGGGGTGGCGATTTGTAGAGGTATGGATGAGATGGTGGTGGAGGAGAGGAGTAAGGGTAGTTTGCGGTAGTTTGAGTAGGCAAAGTCAGAGAGACTGACAGTACAAGAACAGTGGCAATGATAGAGGCCATTGTAGAACTAGAACCCATATTGCCCAACAGGGGGGGTTATGAGTCTGCGTCTTAAGCTCATCCTAACCTTCCTTTATATAGATGGGATCTTTACCATTTAACAATGGAAAGTGCAAGGTAAAATTGACTCGAAACACAATATTTAACCTTTCCAGGAAAGCATCTCGTACCATATCTAAAATAAGAGGCGAGGCATGTGGATCGTGGGGCTTCGCTCCTGTTTGAACAGGCTCAGGTCTATGATTGGATAACGGCGGTATTTGTTTAATCCCTAACTAAACGATGTGCCAGCCGGACCGACAGCGAAAATACTAGGAAGGAAGGACTGTGTCTTTCTTTCTTTATTTTTATTTTATTTTTAGGTCATATTCTCCGGAATAAACTGGCATTAACATTTTTAATAGACTATTGAAGTAGCCATTGCAATACCCAGGAGAAACCTACATAAACAAAGAAAAAAACAACTTAACAAATAAATATGCGAAGTTAAGAGATTGTCCAATTCGCTGTAAGTATCTCTATAAGATATCAAATTAAGAGAAAGTAAAAGATGAAAATATATACATTATTGCAGTTTTTTTTTTAATGACTTGGGAGTTGGGACTTGGGACCATTATCATTTATATGTCCTGTACTCTCAACCGAAAATCATCCCACCATTTCAAACTTTCGACTTTGGGTTCTTGCATTAATCTAAGTATGTCAATTGATTATTATTTTTGTTTCTTATCCTATTTAACTTTATCACATCCAGTTTTCATTTACTTGTGACAAATAAAAAGATAATTAATTGAACACTTAAATTAATTATCTTTTTATTTCTATCTTTTTTTATTATTATCTCATGTGTCTATGGGTTTATTGGGAACACCCTCTCTATTATGTAGAGGTAAAGCTGCGTACTATTAGACCTCTCCAAACCTCGCATTATTGCGAGATTCTAAACTGGATGATGACGATGATTATAAAGAAAGGGTATAAATATAAATTTCTCAATTTGTTCAAAATACAAACCAAGCTCTACTAGTTGAATCCATTATAATATACGCCAAATTATTGCTGTAATTTTTAATTTTATTACCATAAAATATGAAATACGAAAAGACATAACCTTAACTCAGTTTTTCTATATCGGTATAAAACACATTATCTAAATCCGTTGGTGTGTTGTTATGTAACATAGAGATTCTTTCACGCCAAATAACGTAAAGGCCGCAATTGAAAGCTGTCATGAAGAAACAACCATTCAAAGCAAGTCTTTCTTTGTTTTGTTATTACCTCGTGTTTGAAATCTTTAAAATTGTGTACATAATTGCCTAACTTTAGTGATTTTTCTCTTCCATCTGTTCTGTCCATCTGTTCTGTCCTAGGCGGCTGCAACTTTTCTCTTTCTTCTTTTATTCCCTAGTCTCAGTCTCGATTGTTGAAAATATGGTAGACAATTTGTCTTTTATTTTTATTATCTTCCGCGTTTCGGGCCCCTTCTCTTTTGCTCATCCCGCGAGCGGTGCTAAAACTAATTAACTAAATAAATGATAACTCATCGTCTCATTCTTATTTAAGAATATGCTATATAGAACATCCAAAATGCTAGGTGGCAAGTGTCATAGCTAATAATCATAACTTGTCTAATAATAATATTCAGTATAAATTTTACTAATTAAAAATTTTAAAATATTTAATAATACGTAACCTTATCTTTAACTAATAAAAAAGTTATTTTTAAACAACTTATAAAAAAAGAGGATAAAAGAAAAAATAAAATAAATAAATAAAAGTTTTTTTGAGAAAAAAATAAATAAATAAAAGTTGCATACGACAATATCAAACAATTTGCTTACAAAAAGCTCTTATAGACTATGTCTACTCGTCCCACCGACAAAACTTGCTCAAAATGCCATGTAGCTGCAGTTTTACGGTCACAAGTAGATAGAAAAAAAAACATTTTGCAAAATAGAACCTGCCGCTTTATCGGGATGACAAAAGTCCCGTCCTAACCGTCTCTAAGACAACACGCTGTGCGAACTGGATACTGTTCAGCAATTGCAAGCTCCTCCCTTGAAAGATCTCGATCGTTGTAGACAAGCAAAATATACCTTCTTCAGCTTACATTTTAAAAAGTGAAAAAAAAAAGAAAAAAGAAAACTCTGCAAGTTCAATTTCTTCCCTTATTCTTCCTTATTGCTTAAGTTCAACACAATTCACTTCAGAAAATGTCTTTTCATTTAAAAAAAGGTACCAGTACTCAGCTTGATTAGCGTTATAAAATACAGGCAGATAACAACCTCATAATTCAATGACCATGTATTAAAAGATAATTACACAATTGATGACCATTTGTTTAGTCACCGACTAATTATCAAAGTAATCAAAGAACATCAGCCATGGCATCATATCATGTGCTGTTAATGGACTTAAATCATCTGTACCTAAATATCTTATATCTCTTGTTTCCCTCAAATTTAACCATAATTATGAGAGAAAAAAATTAAATGGTTGAATCAGGAGGTACACAATATTTAGATATCGGGTGATTTGAATCCGCCGTTATTAGACTAATTTTCACTCGTCCTACGTACGGATTGTGCTAGGATAAAATCCATATCAACTGAGCATCTTTTACTGGGAACCGGAGGAGGCATAAGATAGAGAGTAACTTTTCAAAAGCTAGCCGTCTTTGACTGTTTCACTAGGATACCTACCTATAAGAAACTCTTTTGCCTTTATGCCAATAAAATAGTGACATAAAAACCATAAAACTAAGTCGGAACACAACCAAGAATCATTCAGTTTTGAAGCGCCAACTCCTTCAAGCCACAACTATGTGTCAAAGACTTCATTATCGGTCAATTTTTATATGCACGTATATAAGATATCAGGGGACTTACTTTCATCGCTAGACCCTGTAATATTAAAAACCGCTGCCTCGTAAATTGAAGACATGGATAGCCTACATTTGTATATATTATATACACTGCCGTCTGTGTAGACTTGTCGAGTGTTTTTTTTTAGTATATAATACCTAATTAATTAGATAACACAAAAATTAGCTAGGACTGATGAAATGTGAACAAGTTTTCTTGGCTTTCTGATTTGGTCTACGTGTCGCCGGACACTAGTTTTTACAAAGTCTAATTTTCATGCTACGTTACGATATAGTAACGCGGTACAGCTATTAGTTATCTACACGAACACTATGACTAGTCCGTTCGCTGGGCCATTTCGTTATGAAATTTCAAATGTTCATTAGTTTAGTTTAGGCTGATGGTTCCTATTTTTATTTTTAAATTTACTACAAAAATATGTCTATTTTAATTTTTTGTTTTTGTTTTTCATTTTAGTTTATTTCAGTCTTCAAAAATTATAAAAATCATAAAAGTAATTTTTGTTTTTTGTTTTTGTTTTTTCATAATCTATTCACTATCAGTTAAATATATATTATTTAATTTTAATTTTTAATAAAATTATGAATAATTTAATTAAACACTATATATTTAATAAATTAATATTAATTATCAATAAAAGTTATGAATAATTTAATTTTTATAATTAAATTATACGTTTTACATTATATATTTAATAAATTAATATTAATTATCAATAAAAGTTATGAATAATTTAATTTTTATAATTATATTATATGTAATTAAATTTTAATAATTATTAATAAATGTAATTAAATTTAAAATATATAAATATTCAAATAAAATTTGATTTAATAATTAAAATATATTTTAAATAAATATTAATTTATAAATAAAATTTTAATTTTTAAATTATTTAATTTATTAAAATAACATAATTTTATTAATAACTTGTTAATAAATATTGTATAAGAGATTAAATAATTTGTTTAATTAAAAATAATTTATCTTTAAGACAAAAATATAACTACATTAACATTAACAACCAAACAATTTTTATTTTTATTTAAAAAATATAAATAAAATATTGAAAACAAAAATTAAAAATTAGAGCAGGAATAACGACAACAACCCAAAAAAAAAAAAAAAGTAAAACCAAATCATCCCTTACTACTTAATCATAGGCTTCCTGGCAAAATGTTAACTTCTCCTAAAATCCGTCGTTTGTCAGGCCCGAATTTCATGGGCATGATGCTTACGCGTAGCGAGGGAGTAGGTAGGACTTAGGAGGAACCTTTGACCGCAACGATTGTGATAACAAGCGATTATCACCAGCTGATTTAAACACTTCACTTCACTTTTATCAAGTCGTTTCATAAATTTTTTGGAAATCAAATCTTATACATACATACATAAATATACATATTGTTTATCAAAAGGAGGAAGTTCTTACATGTATATGCAGATTAAAAGTGGCTTTTAATCTTGTGTCTTCGAACGTCTAAAACTCGCATGGCTGAAGTCGATCGGTAGTTTTATTTTATTTTTCATTTACTCATCCTTTTTCCAGCTGATTTCATGTACCAGAAGTTGGATCTAATGGGAAATGTATTTTTCTTAAGCTATAGATCCAAATTGCGAATAGTCTATCAATATAAAAATTAGGCTAGATGCAATGTACCTAGTCACATGCTTACAATTAAAATAAAAGGTTAGTATAATAATTAGATGTAAAGTAGATCTACCCTATATTTCATAATGGTCGATTGTACCAGGAGCCAAATTTATAATAATTTAAGATTATTAGTCAATTATATTAATCAATGCTTTTAAGAACTATACCAAAATTAAGCTGATAAGATAAGAGGTTTAAAATATTAAATTGATAATAGATTGTTATAAAACTAATCTAAGATTAAATAAGATTATAAAATTTAAAATATAATCAAAAGAGACTGTTTTATTCGAATTAATTAATTTAATTAATTTTTAATAATAAATATTATTAAAATAAATTGAATAAAAATTAAAAAATTAACTATTTTAAAATTTTTATAATTAAATTGATTGAATCGATTCAAGTTTTCAATCATTGATATTAATAATAGTATAAAGAAAAAAGGCAATGAAAGTATGGTGTGCTCGTAAGTCAATTATGTAAATCTAGAGAACTACGTGTCCTGACTCTTGAAGCAAAATTAGACCGCTAGTTGTGTAGGTAAAAGTCATCCTGACTAATTCGGCTGCTTCGGATCTTATAGCCGAGTAATTCATGCCCTTTTGATGATTATTTCTTTTTTATTTACTTCGTATTCTTTCACTTGTAATTAGCGCCGTTAAAGATGGAAATTAGGTTGTCCGAAGGGGGTTGCATGGTCGGCTAGTCCAAATCGATTCAATGAGCAGTTCCCTTTTCTTATATTTTGTACATCTTACGAGTCCCCTTTAACGGATATATTTTTTTGTTAAAAAAAAGGCAGAGTTTTTAGGTTGACTTATTTATTCCTCTATTCAATTAGTAGTCTTTATAATTACGCAAATTAGTAGAAACTAAAATAAAAATAAAATGTAAAAACCTAAATAAAAAATTTCGTATTAAATATAAAAAAATCATAATGAAATTAAAGAGGCTTTAGTTTTAGCCTTTTTACTTAGAAAAAGGTAAGAGATTGCAAAACTCAAAGGTCAAGAGATAATTAAGAGCAAAGCTTTTGCTATAAAGAGACAGTGAGAGGGAGAGAGGAAAGTTTGAGTTTCGAATAAGCAATATTATGAATCCAGTGTGGTGTTAGATTTGGCCCTTATATAATATTATATAGTGCCACTTAATACTTCCTATTATATTATTTAGGGTAATTTTAAAATTACAAACAATTCTTAATTTTTTTAAATTATAAAGTAGTCTCTCAATATATTGTTTTATATATTTTTATAATTTTAGATCAATCTTATCTTCAAAAATTATAATAATATAAATTTAAAATAACAATAATGTATTTGTTTTTATTAACATTACTTTTCATAAATTTTACATATAAATAATAACTACAATTAATATAAATCAAATCATTTAATCTTTTTTTAATATAAAAACAGTATCTTTATTAATTAAAGATAAGATTATATACTTTTAGATTTTTACATACTTTAAGGATAAGGCTACGTAGTTTTAGATTTCTCCCAGCTTTATATCTCATGGAAATTGTTGAGAAGTTACTTTCCTTGTTGTTGTTTTGGGAGCTTTTAGTCAATCAATCAAAGGAAATAATGCTTCTCGTTAGATATTGGTGTTGAAGATGCCATGCAAATTAACAAAGCTTCAAAGGTGTCTTCGATTGAAACTTTTAGCATGATTAGATTATATTACATTAGATGGGGCATCGTCATTGACTATATTACGATGACATGCGAACAAAGCTTCAAACTCGTCTTTGATTCAGACTTTTAGCATGATTAGATTAGATGGGGCATGGTCAGTGACTATATTACGATGACTCTACACGCTACCTCTACCATCTTAAGTTGTTTTTCTTGTACAAAGTAAAGAACAAGCAACCCCGTCCAACCAAAGAAATTATGAGCGTTGAAAAGTAATTGGCTCTATTTGATGACTTTTAGCCGCATTAAATACATCTAACAACATTTGGCCCGGTTTATTTTCCATAATATCTATTTTAAGAAATAGTTTGTGCTAAAAAATATTTTAATTTTAATTAATGATATCTATTTTAAATATTATTTTACTATAAATTAATTTTAAAAAATATCTAATGTTTGTGAATTTTTTTAATATTTATATAATAATGAATTATATATAAAGGTAGGCCAATTAGTTTAAGATTGTTTAATATAAATTAGTTTTATAAGAACTTGTTATAAATATGTATATATTTTTTTGTAAAATTTGTTAAAATTTTAACTTAAATCTTATTTAAGTTAAAATAGTTAAAAAAAATGATAAAAACACTTGTCAAAATTTGTTCACAACAAATATTTGTTGAAGCGGGCTTTAGCAAATGTATGTGATGATTAGATTATAAGTTTTAGCACATGTATCTGTGCATATGCGATGATTAGATTATAAGTTTTAGCATAACTGTTTTGGTAATTGTTTTGTACTTTAAAAAATGTTGCTTGATATCTGAATCATAAGAAATTGAGATTGTAACGCTATATAAACTACTTTTGTACTTTATTTGGTTGTTAATAATCGTAATAACAAATATAAAAGTAATTAATCTTTTCATTTAATGATTAATCTTTAAAAATTTATACAAAATTTTGTATTTACTAATGTGATTAATAAATGAATATCACGTGACTTTTTGTAAGTTCACCGAATTAGCAAAAACAAATTTCAATTTACACTGTTAATGTTATATTAATTTAAATAATAAGAATCATATTTTCATTTTTTTTTCTATTTTCACCCTTCAAATGTTTTACATTGTTTGTAAATCAGGACTCAAATTTTCAATTTATTCTCTAATAAAAATATCTCAATTGAAATTATATCTTAAATAAAATTTACTTATCACTAAAATATTTTACACTGTCAATTTCGTAAGTACTGGTTTTTGTTTATACAGTTAAAGATTTATGTTGTTATTATTACAGGCACAAGAATAGAAAAAGAATAGAAAGATAATTCTTTAAGAATAAAATAGATGAAGAATATAATACAATATGTATTATTTAGTTTGATTTATTTCTAAGAATTTCTAATGATAATGTAATGTCAATGTTTAGTTTGAAAACATAAATTTAGAATAATAAAGGAATAATTAACAAAAAGATCAAAATATCTATTAGTCTCCACTAACATCATCATCATCATGATGACTATCATCATCATCATTATTATAGCTAAGTAATTATATAGATTCCTTACGGATATTTTTGTCCAACAATTCCTCATTTTTGTTTCCAACCCATTTGGAATAGATAAAGATAAGAGGAAGAATGAGTTTACTTATTCTCCAAACTCAATCAATAAGTAACCCTTAGATTTGTTAGAAAAAATTACTACAACCTCAACAACATGATAGCAAGAGAAATAAAGTGCAAGAAATTAAATCATCACACACATAATTTACGTGAAAAATCTCTCTTAAATAAGGGAAAAACCACAGTTTAGATCTTCACGGACTAAAATCAATCCACTATAATAATCAAGAGTACAATCGACAACTAACAACAATAATCTCAACGACAAATACAATTATCTCTAGGTTCTAGTACAAATTAAAAACCTCAATCAATTTCGTACTCTCTACAAACCTAGGAGATATCACACACCGAATATCTATCGATGATGATCCACTTCTTCTTGATTATCTCACCAAATAGCTGCCGTCCCACACACCAAAAAAATAGTAGACCTCTCTTTTTCTCCTCCTTTGTTCTGGTTTTTATGACAACCACCTCTTTTCCTAAAAAGAAGGGTAAAGCTTTCTTTTTATCTCATCATAAATTGGCCTCTTCAATAAACCATCAAAACCTACCACCTATGGGGCAATCAAATAATTCTTTACTTAGTGGGCCACCACTTGTAAGTAAAACAAAAATTACCCTTGTAAAACTCACATAACTAGTATTTGGGATTTAAGGAGATATTCCACATATTCCTCTCTCAACCCAAATCACCAAACACCTCCACCTCATCCGATAATCAACCCAACATATTTCTCTCTCGACCCAAATTACCAAACACCTCTATCTTATTTGAGAATCGAACTTTCTTCTTCACGACCTTGTCCCTCCGGATGTAATGGCCCTCTACATAGCAAATGTTGTTGTCGGCTTTCCTTCCTTGCTTCACCAAGCAAGCACTGCTGTACACTTTGTACTAACTCATACTACTAACATATCTATGCTCGTACTTTGTCAATCCATCCAAGGAAATAAGGCTAACGCAAGCATTTGGCACATAACTCACATTGTGGAAAGTTCGAGTCATACCATTATTGAGCTTCATCCCCACGAGCTCATACCTTGGACCTTCAATTTTTGATCATCCACCATGTTGATGTGGCCATACTCCTTATCTTGGTGCAAAGTATCAAACAAGGTTTGGTCTCTACAAACATGAATCGAAGCGGTTGAATCCAACACCCAACACTCTTAGCTCTCCTTCACCTCACTATGAGTAGCCAATAACAAATCACTATCACCATCAACTATTACCACATTAGCGGAATCACCATCATCATCTACTTTAGTCTTTCCCTTCTGCTTTGGCATCAAATAGAGACTCTTTAAGTCTTCCATCACCTTCGGACAACGGCTTTAGATGTGACCCTCCTCTTTACAATAGTAACATTCCATGTTACTAAAGTCTTCGCTCATGATTTCAATATACTCCTTGAGCGATCTCCCCTTCTCTCTTGATTCCTCCCCCTCTCAAACTCCCTCACAACTAGTACTCGACCACCGTCACCCGAAGAACCTCCATCAGCATGTGTTATCATCCTTTCGTTCTCCCTTAATATTGCTATAGCTTCATCTAGCTTAATCTTGTCCCTACTAATAAGCAATGTCATGATAATAGGTCGGTAGGACTTGGGTAGTGAAGCCAACAACAAGAGAGCTTGTTCTTGATTGGTGTTCTTCTCATCCGCATTCTTCAATTGGGCCACTAGTTGGTTGAACAAATTAATGTGGTCCTGTAAGGTTGTATCTTCCTTCATCCTCAACTGGTACAACTCCCATCTCAAGCACAAGATGTTAGTCAACAATTTGGAGGCATGTACACTTTGGAGCTTATTCATCAAAGCTTCTGGATCCATCTTGCTCAAGTAGTTGTACTTGATCTCTGAAGCTATAGCCAACTGAATCATACTAACCGTCTTCTTCTTCATCGATGCCCACTTGGCGTCATTCAAACTCTCCGATTTGTCCACCTCCAAAGCTGTATCTAAATCTTGTTGTACTAACAAGTTCTCAATAGTACTCTTCCACGCCCAAATTTCACTCATTCTTTTCTCATACTAATTCCTCCCTAAATCAAACAAGCGGTAATTTTCTCTACAAAAGGATCCTCCAACTACAACTTTGATACCACTTGATGGGGAAAATTATTACAACACCAAGAAAAATAAAGTGCAAGAAATTAAATCAACTCACACGCAATTTACATGAAAAGCCCCTCTCAATTAGGGAAAAAATTATGGTCCGAATCTCCACGAACTAAATCAATTCACTATAATAATCAAGAGTACTATTGACAATCAACAACAATAATCTTAATAACAAGTACAATTATCTCTAGGTTCTAGTACAAATTGAAAACCCAATAAATTTCGTACTCTCTACAAACTCAAGAGATACCACATTATCGAATATCTGTCAATAATGATCTGCTTCCTCTAGATTATCTCACCAAATAACTGTCGTCCCACACGCCAAAACAATGGAATAAATCTTTCTTTTTCTCCTCCTCTGTTTTGGTTTTTACAACAACCACCTCTCTTTCAAAAAAGAAGGGTAAAGCCGTTTTTTAATTTCATCGTAAATTGGTTTCTTCAATAAGCCACCAAAATTTACTACCTATGGGCCAATCAAAGAACTTTTTAGTTGGTAGGCCACCACTTATAAGTAAAACAAAGTATACCCTTACAAAACTCACATGGCTAGTATTTGAGATTTGGGGAGATATCAATAAGATTATATATTTTGTATGTTTTCTTCAATCAAATACGGGGATAATTTATTACTAAGAATAAATCATAAATGGAATGGTGATTCTAATCAACTAAACGCCCTACTAGAGTTAAAATTGTATTTTGATTTAAGACATTATCTGAAATTTAAAAAAAAAAAGGATGAAACAGGGCATATGCCTGGTAGACAGATTAGTGGAAGTTAATAAGAACGAATAAAAATGTGACGCTGAAGACACACGCTAGAAGTACATGCAGCGTACGCCATAGAGAGGGAACTAGAGCGGGCAGAATCTAGAGCAAGTGTGAGAAATTGTTGGTTCCCTTTGGAAAAGGGCACCGATCGTTTTCCGCGATTAGACCATAACCCAGATCCTGGGACTAAGACTTCCCATCTTTGGACTACCATTTTCGTGCACTCAAATGACATTTAGATAATGTAATCCGAGGGCTATATGTAATCCGTCATTATTTACATTGTTTAATTTTACTAATGTAATGATACATTCTATTCCACAATTTCGTGCACTCAAAGAAAAAAATTGAGTATTGCATAGGTCATCCGTAACCCTAGCTGTCTAGCATTTACATCCTTTTGTACACAATTAAACTATGTCATGCATAGTAGTATTTCTTTCATTTTCTATTCTACTGCACCCCAAATTCCAGTTCATACCCAATTAAAAGATCACGTAAACGTATGTTCTCTAGTCATGGGGAATAGAGATATGAAAATAAATGATTTAGACCTTTTCTAAAGGCAATTGTCACGCGATTTGCAGACAAATTGTTTCCGACTCCAGAGGCTGAATTCCGTCCCCAAGTATATGATTATTGCTCGACACTGAAGTATTCCAAATGACTCAAAAGGGCCGGCAATGCGGATCATTTCTTAGAAACAGCTTGCTGGTTGACTGCGACTTCTTTTGCAGCTGTTATCCCTCTTTTCTTAAATAACACGATAGGAATGCTTAAATGACTTTTAGAGAAGATCTAAAACGCTTGTTGAGTATAAGTCAGGTTACTTCGCGCATCTGGCTCAGAGGAACTTAAATGCAATCTCTCTCTTAAACTCAAACCTTCAGACTAGAGAAGAAAAAAAATTGTCCTTTTAAAATACCTCTTGGTTTGGTGTTTCTGAGGGTCCTAAAATTTCACGTATTATATTTAATTTCACCAGAAGGTTCATGGAAAAATCCCAACATGATCGACAGAAGCTTGCCATACAATGACTTAAGTTGCAAGAAATAAAGTCTTGCTGTGAGCACAAAGTACATGTTTATTCAACAATACATACAAATGAATGTAACAAGAGCTTGCCACACCGTAATTACAGTACAATATTTTTGCTTCACAAAATCATGTATTTCTATGAAAAATGTCCTTAAATTTTCTCCTTTTCCTCTCATACCTTAGTTGATCTCAAGTGCTAATAATCAGTGTAACCAGGACCCAACAATCTTTGATTAAAGTGTTTTGGACAATATACTGTTAATGCACACCTAAACATGAAAAATTAGCACTAGAAAACTGACACAGATTCAAGCTACGTTTCCAACACAAAACCTCTTCATCTCTTTCCACGACTTCCAGGGCCTGATCTTGGACCTGGGTGCCTAGAGAACTGCAACCTCAAATAGTTAGAATCTGGATCGTGTTCATCCATCTTGTAACCTGCAGATTCCGTCAATTATGTTAGCACACCTGTTTAGGGAAACTGTGCAATTGATATAATACGTGAATTTTAAACCTAAATCTTCAACGCTCCAAATCAAAATAGATTGTCACCATCCCCAGCACTGATTCCTGAGAAGAATAAGAAGGATGTCTACCTTGCAATGCACTCATTGCAGTCGCTGCACAGGCTGGACTTTCGAAATCAACAAAACAAAGGATAATAGGATCCCCACCTCGCTGCATAATTAACAGATAAATAGTAACACGTCCATCCAACATATGTAGTGTCGGAGATAACCAAACCCAGTGAACTATTTGAAGGATTCACTTACAAGTTTGGAATCTTTTGTCACTAGTCTCAATTCCTTGTATCCAACAAAAGGTCGAAAGATATCTTGTACGGCCCAGTAAAGGAATAAAAAAGGTAACAGAAAAGGTCGGAAGCCATTATACCATTGTTATAAGTGAGGGAAAAAAAAAACAGTATAAATCTTAATTTTTTAGCATCAGTACATTGTCAAAAGGATACGAGCTACTTCTCGCCTTGTGCTGTCAGGAGGTAGCCCCTCAACATATAAAGTATTGGAAGCATCCGGAGGTAGGGGTACAGTTTCACGACTTGGTCTAGCGATTGTATCTACTGAGGGCAGGCCACTATAGCCAATGTCTCGGCCATTTGCTGCCATATCTGTGGCACTAGCTCTAGAGTGGTCCATTATGGCATCAGCTATTGGAAGAACACTCATTCCACCAACGGCTTTTGCTGGCACACTTCTGCTTAATGCACTCACTTCTCCAGAACTAAATGGAGAAACTTGCTTTAAATACAATTATAAAGAGCATTTTTAGTAAGATTATTTTAAGGAGTGGTGGATAACAACTAAAAAATTATAAGGCTTGGCAGTGGTACCGCAGTTTGAAGATAGCGATCATATGCTGATCCAATCGTCTTTGTATCCTTCACAGGCTGATACCTTGCACGATCATCTTCCTTTGGATAATAGCTAGGCATCTCCATTGAAGGTAGCCCAGAAGGTGGGAGATCTGCAAAACTCAGAAAGAAAGATCTGCAAAACTCAGAAAGAAACATGTAAAGCTAAATAACAAGAGCATAATCCATCTTGTTTGAGATTTGTTTCTTGCAACTGAAAAAAGAACCATTTTTCTTTGAGGAAATGGCAGGGCCATATTTTGATCCTTCATGGCTATAATGAGCCCTTGCTTCCTAACCTACACAAGTAGGTCATAAAAGAAGAAAAATCCTTACAAACAGCCCACCTGATACTATTTTGCAGGGTCCTATAATCAGAAATTGATCTGGGGCCTATATCAATTTGGTATGAGGGCCCCTGATTATGGGAGAACAATGCACCCAAAAACAGCAGTTAGAAGCCTCTACGCTATGTACAAGGAGGATCGAGCTAAAGCAGAAAGAGAACAGGAAAGGGCAGCCGGTGAGACCAGGCAAAATACGGTGACAGCTCAGTTGGAAGAACCTTCTCGCGACCCAGCTGCAAATCGTGAGGAAGGGGTAAATCACCATAATCACCGCGGTCCACAACCTGGAATGTAAAATCAAGAAGGGCAGAATCTGGTTCCTAAGTTCTCAAAACTCGGTTTTCCCCATTTTGATGGCTCTATTGATCCCTTGGGATAGCCCAGCCAGTGTGAACACTTCTTTTCTCATCAACAAACGTCAGAAGAAGAAAAAGTAGGACTAGCTTCCTTCCATCGTGAAGGTGATGCCCAACTGTGGTTTATCAACCTAGAAAGGGACTGGCCTCTCATGATAGGCCAGAATTTCAAAACCAATTATAATTTATGATTCGACCCTCCCACTTGCAGCAACAAACTAGGAAAACTTTCTAAACTTCGACAAACTGGTACTTTTGATGAATACCAAAGGCAATTTGAGCAACTAGCAGCCCGAGCTAGTACTTTGTCTCAAGAACAAGAAGTCAAAATTTTCATTAGCAGGTTAAAGGGGGCCATAGCTATAGAAGTAAAGCTGCAGAATCCTCAAGACCATATTAGTGCAATGAGTTTGCCAGATTATATGAAAGGAGGAGCAATACACAAAGGGCTGAATCTGTATGGAAGGTTGTCATAGGGGAAAATCAGTGAACTCCTTTTGTTAAAAGGCTAAATCGAACAGGGATGAAAGAAAGGCGTGCCAAGGGATTGTGATGAGTAGTACAAACTGAAATATCAATGCAAAAAACTGTTTTGGTTGGCGGGCATTAATGAAGAAGAGGAGCTGGGAAAAGAGGAACAAAGAACCAGGAGTATCATTGCATGCTATAACAGGAATGCACAAATCTCAGACCATGCAAGTGGAGAGGTTTCTCAATGGTAGGCCTTTACTAATATTAATAGACTTGCACTTAGCTTTTGGATGCAGCATTGATGGAACAACTGAAAATTCCCATGAAACCTAATGCTGAATTGCGGATTACAGTTGCTATTGGACAGAAGTTATGTTGTCCTGGCACATGGTTAGGTACTCAACTTTTCTGTTTGAACTTATATATGTTACCTCTTTGTGGACATGGTGCTGTTTTCGGAATTAACCGGCTTAGAATGCTCGACCCTATTTTCTGGGGTTTTTTTGATGTGAAGATGAGATTTAAATGGCATAATCATGAAGTAGAGTTGAATGGCATAAAGGACTCCTCCACCAACACAATTGCTTCCTTAATGAAAATTTAACAAAACTCCGCCAAGGCGCCAACACAATTGTTTCCTTAATAGAACTCCAAAGAGTCCTTAATGAGTTCCAACTCATATTTAACACGTGACAAGGCCTGCTCCATCCAGAATTTGCGATCATCATAGAACTCTAGATCCAGGAGTGGGTTGCATAACTGTCCACCCTACCATTACCCACATATCCAGGACAATGAAATAGAAAGGCAATGTGATGAGATGCTCAAACAAGGAATTATCTGGCCTAGTCAATCCCCTTTCTCTTCTCCTGTTCTCTTGGTGAAGAAGCCTGATAATTCATGGCGATTTTGTGTTAACTACGGAGCACGGAATTGCTGAATTGCCATATGGTGAAGAACAAATTTCCTATACTAATGATCGATGAATTATTGGAAGAGTTACATGGGGCATGTTACTTCTCAAAGGTAGACCTGGGTTGAGGGTATCATCAAGTGAAAGAGAGATGGAAGTGGAGAAGACAATTTTTTACACCCATCATGGACCTAGTAAATCCCCTCTCCTCCTGTTCTCTTGGTGAAGCAGGCTGATAATTCATGGCAATTTTGTGTCAACTACGGAGCACTAAATTTTCATATGGAGAACACATTTCCTATACTAGTGATCGATGAACTATTGGAAGAGTTACATGGTGCTTGTTACTTCTCAAAGTTAGACCTGGGTTCATGGGATCATCAAGTCAAAATAAGAGCAACAAATGTGGAGAAGACAACTTTTCGTACCCATCATGGCCATTTCAAATTCTTGGTCATGCCCTTCAATCTCTCCTATGCACCATCTACTTTTCAAGCCCCCATGAATTATGTATTCAAACAATATTTTAGGAAGTCTATTGGTTTTCTTCCGCGACATCTTAATCTACATTCATATATAGGCAGCACTCATTCAGCACTTTCGATTTGTCTTCAGATTGTTGAAACAATACTAATTATATCTAAAACAGTCAAAATGCTCGTTTGGGCACACCCAAATTTCCTAGTTGGGGCATTTGGCTTCCTCTTAAAGAGTTGTAGCTGACCCACAAAAAGATTGCAGCCATGATTCGATGGTCGAAACCAAGTATTGTTCATGCTTTACAGGGATATCTGGGACTCATGGGCTATTACAAGAAATTTATTAGCAACTACGGAACTGTTGCAGCTCTTTTGACGGCCATGTTGAGGACATTATTTTTCCTAGAATCCAGAGTCCTCAAAAGCGCTTGCACCTTTAAAAATTGCAGTTACATCAACTCCAATATTGGCTCTTCTGACTTTAGCAAGGTTTTATAGTCGAATGTTATGCTTTTGACTCGGCATGGGAGGTTTTTTCAACAAGAAGGACCTCCAATTGCATTTTTCAGTTGCCCTTTTCCTAAACGACATCAACTTATGAAAAAGAGCTGAGGTCAAGCGCATTCTGGATGGGGAGAGTTATGCTGCAAATCAGCAACAACAATCACTCCAGCTGGACAAAGGGGAATCTGTTTGGATAATCCCTTTTGACCAAGTCTACAAGAGATTCACTCAAGGGAAAAACAGGAAGATAGAAAGAAGATAAGTTTATTCTTGAATTTGAATTAGTAAAAAACTTTTCCTATTTTTTTGTTAAGATTTTATAGCCTTTTATTAGAAGTTGTTCGAAGTGTTAAGGCCGTCAAGAGGAATCTATTTAAGCTTTTCAAGGCTGGAAATAAAGTAAGCAGAATTTTAATTTTGTAATTCCTTTCTTTAAGAAGCTGAATGGTTCTCTCTGATGAGCCCTTGCTTCCTAACCTACCAAAATAGGAAGAAATATTATTTTGCAGGGTCCTATGACCAGAAATCGGTCTAGGGCCTATAACAGCCATTTTCCAAGAAGGCTATGGATCTAACAGTTCGAAGGATGGTTGAATTTGAAAATCCCATGTTATAAAAGAAAGGGGTAAAAAAACAGAGTAAAAGAAAACAGAGAGCAGTTGCACGGTGACTTATACTAAAGATATGCACAAAAAGAAAAAGTTTACTGTCGCCATAAAACTCACGAGGAGTTTGCTAGCAAACAGAGCCAAAGTTGAAATGAATCAGTGTAGTACACCAACTACCATAAAATTAATCCCTGCAGTTTAAAGTTGAAGGACCGAATTTGCTATAAAATGACTCAAAGGGAGAAACTCCAAGAAAATTGAAGGACTGAGGTTAGCTACATCGACACACCGTAACTTTGATGCCCCAGAAAATCTTTAAAATCACGTAACAAAGTAGGAGAGTGGTTCAAATTCTTGTCCAATGTTACAAATGAGAAAAGTCCAAGAACATAGAGCATTCCATCTCAAGAATTATTCTTTTTGATGAGTACCCAAAAGGGCATCAAACTAAAGCAAAGCAATAAATAAAAACCCCTAAAGTAACATCCAAACCATCGACACACAAAACCTAGTTAGAGATGAATCCAAATACCACAATCAAATGGGTACCAGTACATTGCTCAATCGAATGTAACAGAAAGGCCAATTAAATAAAAAAGTAAGAGGCATACCGTAGTCAGTACGCTGACGTTTGAGAATAGCAGCGGATTGGAGCAGTGCTTGCTGTTGCCGATTCCAGTAGCCGTCGGTCATTATGAATGAATGTATAAGTCTGCGAATGAACGCGTAAGGAAGGTAAAGGTAAAATCTTGGGATTTGGATACCGACAGGGTCTTTAATTAACTAAAACCCTAATCTAGAGATCTATCTCCTCTCGCACTTTCTCTGGCTTGCAATTTTGCAGTCTACTTCTAGTCGAATTCCTGTTTTTCCATTTATTTATAGTTTCTTATTAAAACGCCGCGAATCAATTTCTATATTTTATATTGTGCATTAATTTATTTAGTAATTTATTAGACCGACCTCTTATTTATTAACATTCACCTGTAGCTTTTTGATTGTACGATTATGTAGAGAAAATACTTAGTCAGCTTCAATGCTCACGATCCTGTTTTTTTTTTTCATTTTTAATATATTTTACTGATGACTCTCTCGCAAAATTGCAATTTAAAAATAGGATAAAAGATAAAAATCTCCTATTATTTAGTTTTAAAAACTTTAAAAATCTCATATCCTTTAAAATTGTCAAAAAATTCCTTTTAGTTTTTATCTTTAAAAATTTTGTGTTTTAGACTTTGATTACAAAATAGCCATAAAACACATGCAATATAAACATTAGATATTTTTTAAAAAAAAATATAAACATAAAACATGAACTAATCACATATTATTTATACTATAATTCAACTCAAATCTTAAACTCATCAAATTTGACTTAAATTAATAATTTATTATAATTATCTTAAATTATTAATTTAAATCAAATTTAATTAAATTGAATCGAGTTTAAGAGTTAAGTTGAGTTCTTATATCAGTAACACTTGATTAATTCAGATATAATATTTATACTGCATATCTTCTGGCGATCTTTTAACCTAAGTATAAAAAAGGGGGATTTTTTGAAAATTTGAAAATTAAAAGAATTTTTTAAAAAAATTAAAGAAGAACATTTTTTTTTAAGATTTCTTAAACTATGTATGTATGATGGCTTTAGAAAAGAGTACAAAAGTAGTATCTTTCTAGAACTCATAATAGTATCAGTAATATTATAATATCAAATACTATTTTAAATATTTTTAAATTATAAAATATCTCAATTTTATACAAACTAAAAATTTAGTTTTATATTATAAAATTATCTTTTAAAATATATAATTTGTGAAATTCTTTTAAGTATCTTAACATTAGCAGTAATTTAAATAACTAAATTATATTAATTCTAATTTTATATAAAATTAAACCATTTTTAATTAACAATAATTTAAAATAATCTCAAGATGAGGAATACCATTAAAACGATAAAAACGAAGACACCGAAAACAACTTTTCTAGAATCTCTCTCCTTTTTTTTTAATAATAAACAAGGCCCATTCCCCTTTCAAACTCAAAATCAATTTCTTTGAACGATATTTTCTCATAAGTTTTTAAGAATTGGTATAAAATTATTTTAAAATTTTCAACATTTAAATTTATCATATTACAAGTCAAATAATGTTTTGGACAATATTTAGAGACATAGATTGGGGTGCCAAATAGAAATAATAAAATATTAAAGTTTTAGCCTAAATAAGGATGAATTAGATTTAGAATATTATTGATAAAATATTTTATTTATGTCCTACAACCAATCGGTTAGTTGTTGTTTAGGGACATAATAATTTAAAGGCAATTTTATCTTAACACACACTACAAGAAAAACGTCGTTTTGCGATGGACATTATCGACGGAAAATATTAACTTTCCATCGGTATGTAATATTAGTGACGGACTTTACTGACAAACTTAACATCGTAGAAACAGTCGTAATTAATAATCCGCCGGTAAATTTACCAACAGTTTACATTTTTCCGTTGGTACATTTACCAACAGTTTACATTTTTCCGTTAGTAAATTTATCAACGGTTTACATCTTTCTATTGGTAAGTTGTTAAAAAATTATCGACAGTTATTCCGTCTGTGATTACTGACGGTCTACTGTTGGTTGTTCCGTTTGTGATTACCGACAGCACAATGTTGATTACTCCATTTGTGATTATCGACAGTATGTGGTTAATGAATCTGTCTGTGATTACCGATGGGTGTTCTTTTACCATCGGCAATTGTCTTAACTTTACCGACAGAAGTTGTTATGCCGTCTATGATTGCTGACGATAGTGTTCCTCCTGTCGGTATGTTTTAATTTTACTGACGAATCTCAGATTTCTGTCGATAAATTAATCAGAAAACTTTTTTTTAATAATGTACTGTCAATACCATCAATAAATTTTATTTCATGATGTTATAATTGATGCATAATTTAAACAGCTATTAATGTAATAGTATAAATTTAATTTTCTAAACATAAATTTGGTTGATGATATAAAGTTGAAAATAACTTAATTGATAATAAAAATTGTACATAACAAGTTTTCGTAATTCTAATAAAATGACCAAAAATACTCTATTAATTTAGAGGCGGCGGATGACTCTTCAACAGTTGTTGACGAACGTCATACCGTCACATCTGTACAGTAAGTACCTCCGAATCGTAGTCTAAATCTTGGTCGCATCATATCTTGTCTTCTCTTTGGTGGTATATTTCAACTTGAAATTAATATTAAGCTTCAGTCCTTCGAAGTTATGACAAGCAACTCAAACTAATTCCACGTACAGTAAATACTTAGACTATTAATGAAAAACATAAAAATTCATCAATGATTATAAGAATATTCTAAACAACAACACAAAATGAAGTCCTCCTTTGCATTCACACAAAATCCAAAGGTATCATAATCATATTATTAAAGCAATATATATGGTAAATATTAGTTAGACGACTAACCTGGATGGATGGATGATTTCAGACTACAACGAAGAAAGATGAGTGATGCTCTCTAACACAATATAAGGCCTGCGAAAAAGAATATAAAATATTTAATATAAGATTGAGAAATTAAAATGTGATATGCATTACACGATAGAATTTGAAAGTGTGGTTCTTGTCAACAATAATGATAATATTTTGATGTAAGTAAATAAAACATCAAATAGGGAAATCAATAAACTCAAATAATCATTATCTAAATTCATTATAAGTAGTGAAATTTTGAATAACATGCTTGGAGCCTAAAAGAGTTATAATGATAAATATGAATATAATTGGTTTTACTTATAAAAGTGAACCTCTAATTACAAGGTACTTTTTGTAAGGGGTAAGTATTTACAAGATGAGTTATTGCCTAAATTACCAAATGAGTATATAAACATCCAATTATATGCATTAAAACTTGAATGC
>JAOTAY010000002.1:7942866-7964227 GCA_025629805.1 Erythroxylum baracoense | reverse complement strand
ACGAAAAATAAAATAAATAAAACGTAACTACTTAAAATACAAATAATTAAATGAAATCCTTAAATCTTGCCGGCTTTGAAGTAGTCCTCTTGGGTTTTGACATTGTGGCATTTGTGGACTCATCTGGTACGTGAATGTTATCATCTGGTAAGTCAACGTCTGTAACAGTTTAGGAGATTTAATCTCGTTTGAAATGCAAACTGAAACTAGCCTTGAGGATATTTGTAAATCACAGAAGATATCACCAACATTGGAAGGAAGAAATTGACACTGATACGGTAATCTTATATAGTCGATAACATTTCACTCCATCACCCGTTGGTCTTAAACTTATGGCTTAAATGTTCAAATTAGAATTTTAACCCTAATTATCTCTTTTCTGCAAGGCAATCTTGCATGCGAGAAAAGAAGAAAAAGCAAATAGCTACAAAAAGCTGCAGGAGGTTAACGATAAGGAAAATAGTAAGTCAATTAAGAATTTTTCTCACAATGTATGGAATTTCACTTGCATAATTTTGGTCCACCAAGGACTTTTCTCGTAGGAAAAGATCAAAGAACAATATTCAAGATGAGTAGTAGTGGCTGGTGATATTAATTGCAAGAGAACGTTTATCAAGTATTAAGAGATAGATCATCCTACCTCTAAGTTGTGATAAGAAGATGGCTTATCAAGTAATTAGTTATCGTGAATTGTTATTTAATAGGAATATCTCTAGTTTGCATCCCCAAAAGACTAGTATCCCAACGGATGTCTTAAGGCATAGTTTGGTTGCAATATTAATGTTTAAATGTCAATATAGGAGATACCGACTTTGATGGCCTGTTCTTTGATACAATATAAAGGCCAAATTTCAATGTCTTCACATGGTTATATTCAACATTCTAAATATATGACGAAAAGAAAACTGAAATTTCTGACAACAAAGTAAACAATTTAGAGATTGAAGCGTTTGTAGCTTAACTCATTTCATTCGTTAACACACATGCTAAACTAGTCTTCGTAGGAAACAATCATCATAGTTGCATAATACGCACTTATAGCCCTTTTTTTTTTCTTTTTTACAGTGGAAAAGTATATAGTTTGATCATTATTACAACTCCTCAAAGCTTTATTCTTCACAGCAAAAGTTTGTGTTCCTCCAACACTTTTCTTTCTCTGCTTACATTCTGCACATTAAAAACAACACATGAAATAACTGAAATAAGTATTGAACCCACATTAGCTGAAAAGGCGTCAATTTATAAGACTCAAAACTCTTAACTGATCAACAAGTTTGTGTTGTAAAGGTTTAGAAGTTCTTTTGGCCACATACAATTGATTAATCTACCTTTATCGGTGATTATAGCAAAAAGGAAATAAATCAATTAATTATATCTTACTTGCTGCAGTCCATTTTGGTGCTAAAAGGCATATTAAAGTCGGACTTGCATAGCTTGGAAAGCTTGTTGACTCTATCATCCTTAACGTTCATCTCTTTCGCAGCGTCTTTTAAGCAATTACACGCTTTTTGTTTAACTTTTGGGCTGGCGTCAGAGGCACGTTTGCCGAATTTGGTGAGAACCTGACAGCAGTCTGAGGAAGGTGATGAGACGGAAGCAGTCAAGTATGGTACACAAGGTTGCACTGCATTTTTCACTTTATTGCAGATAACACCAGCAGATATAGGACTTGCATAACTCGCAAGCAAAACCAGCAACACCAAACCCGAAAAGCCTTTCATGTTGCTATCTCTTTCTCTCTGTGTATTTAGCTAGCTGGGTATTGACAGGTGTTGATTGAAGGTCACTTGGCACAAATTGAGCATGTTC
This sequence comes from Erythroxylum baracoense, assembly GCA_025629805.1. Classification (NCBI taxonomy): domain Eukaryota; kingdom Viridiplantae; phylum Streptophyta; class Magnoliopsida; order Malpighiales; family Erythroxylaceae; genus Erythroxylum; species Erythroxylum baracoense. Next base: position 7,962,418 of record JAOTAY010000002.1, on the reverse strand, counting down.
ATGTGGTCTATTTATAGCTAATGTGTCCCTCCTCCCTTCAAACGGAAATCATTGGTGGAATATGAGATTGGTTGGGCAGTGCAAGTCAGGAATTGGATCAAGACAAAGCTTTAGCGTTAGAATGCCGGAGAGGATCATTCAGTATAATGGAGCGTGCCAAATTGGAGCATAATCATAACCATGACATATTCCAATGTTTAAACGTTACGAGCTTATAAAATAGTTTACTATATAAAATTATAAATCTGTGAAAAAAGAAAAGGAACATTTGAAACCAAGAAGCCTTTGGAAATGATCAATTTAAAGAATAATGGGGTCGTGTTTTTATGAGCATAAAAAGAATATGGGACTCTTCTAAGCTGAGTACACTTTTATCCCTCTAGAATTTCAATCCCTTTACAAAGTTGTGGTCTTGCAGGTTTCCATGAGTCTTTAAGCTCAAATACAATGGGATTGGGATGTCTCGTACTTATCATTTTCTTTTTAGTTTCTGTCTGTGTCTATTCATCATTGGAGCCCATCCAGATCAAGGATAGGTCAATACTATGTCTTTCATTTTAAAGCTTCGAAGGCGTAGCCTTTGATTCCTGTCTGCATTCCACTTCCTATAGTTTAGTGTATTTTCTTGTTGTTTTCCACCATTACAACGCCAATCACGATTTCACATTATCGAATTTTGGGGATGTTTCCCAGATGTGCTGCAATTAGTCACAGATATACTGCAAATCTGCACTGTAATATTTCTGTTAAACATTAGTAACACATCTACACGTGATAGAACTAAAAGATATCGGAATAAAAGTGTATTTTTGAACCTTGACGATTATGACAAAATATAAAATAGGCACTAACATTTGAAACCCTTCATATTAAATCCTAACATTTTCAAAACGTTTAAAATAGATCCTAAATAGATAGAAAATTTAATTTCTAAATAGATAGAAAATTTAATGAAATTAACTTTTTCTCAATTAAATGTTATTTTAATACTGACATGATATTTCTATTTTTAATAAAAAGGATCCTACGATGAGTAAAATTTATTGTCTGAAAATGTATAAAAGTGGACGCATTTTTTATTATTAAAAAAACTAATTATATAATAGTGAAGCTAACTTTTTATTTAAAATATAAGAAATATCACGATAATATTAGCGTGATATTTAACTGATAGAAAATTAACTTTATCGAACTTTTTATTTATTTAGAGAACATTTTGAAAATGTTAAATTACTTTATCGGGCCATAGAGTTTAAAGTTACAATATGTTATAAATGTTAAATTTCAAAATATATGTTTTTTGTAAAAGTCATCATAATTGCTACTTCCTCTTAATTTTTGAAACATGGTTGACACAGTAAGATTACATTCAGACATCAAAGTTAACAAAATCCAAAATGCGAGCAATGAGATCTGTGAAAAGAAGGGTATACTGAAAACTTTAAAACATATAGGTTGGGTTTGGAAATATGGTGCGGTAGAAATACGTACTTATTCACCACAGTTTTTAAACGCAGTCACATGTTTAGATCTGCGGTAACAACTGGAAATCGGAGAAAAATGTAATTACACCGCAGAAATCAATAAGTAGAAAGAAGGATGTGGTAAGAAATTGCTTCTGCGGTAGAAATTTTACTTTCCATTAATAACCTTCACTACAAGTATTATTTTCCATTATACTATTAATTAACATAACTAATAATATATTTTTATGAAATATTTTATTTACTAAATTTAGTTTATTTATATTTTCTTATTTTAATTTAATATTTTATTATTTACAATTTTAAATTTATATAACTAATAATATATTTTTAATTATTTATACAACAATTAATAATTTATTAAATCAATGCGCTTTTTAGTTATTTTATCTCTTTTCAGCAACCGCAACCGCACTTGCCAAACATCTATTTTTACGTTTCAGCAGTTATCAAAACAGCAAACCCAAAAACATAAATACTTATTGAAAATAAGTACTTATTATTTCAGCAGGTTAATTTCAACAGATTGTTAACTGTCACTACTCTCCTAAATCGAGCCTTTAAACAAAACACCGTCGTTTTATGTTATAATTAGACTACCCCAACGAAAACCAAGCCTTCGCCGTCCCTGCTGGCATGTACAATCACAACATGTGCCAACCATCTTACAGGCTTTGAATCCCTTAAAATGGGCCCAAAATATGGCAGTTAACTTAACCCTCCACAACGAGAAGTACTAAAGAAGTCCACTTCCTTCTCTTTCTCCCTGTCTGTGTCGTCGGATGTTGTCATCATATCCTCCACCGGTCCAATTAGTTCAGTCTCGTCCTCCACCCTTTTTCCAACCCGACACTTGTGCCAACAATCACAACAAATTCTCAGGAACCAAGCTTCTTCACATCCCTAAAGCTTCAGTTTCCGCTGCAAATGGAACAGGAGCTAAACCACTACAAAGTCTGTGTATTTCCGACGAAGGCGGACCCAGAATTTATGGTGGGAGAGGTAGAGAATCGCAGGTGCATAACTTGGTACGTGCATTTATGGTGTTGCCTTGCAAGGAAGGAATTGAAGTTGCCAACATTTTAGGAAAAGACAATGGCAATTGGACCATATCCGACTTCAACGATCTTCTTACGGCGTTAGTCCTCGCCGGAAAACCAGACCTTGCCTTGAAACTTTACACTAACCTATCGTGCTATGACATGGTGCCAGATTCTAGGACGTATTCTATCATGCTTAGGTTTCACTGCATGAGAAATGAAGTTGATGAGGCTAAGGTGGTTTTAGACCGGATGTTACATAATGGGTCGAGCCCAGATGTTGCAGAATTCACCACACTCATCGATTCACTCTGCAGAAGGGGTAAACAGAAGAAAGCTTTTGAAGTTTTTGACGTCATGAACAGAATTGGGTGCAAGCCAACTATTCAGACGTACAATTGCTTATTAAAGGGATTGTGCTATGTGGGTAAGGTGGAGGAAGCATTTGAGCTACTGCAAAACATCAAGAAGACATGGTTGCAACCAGATATCTATACGTACACGACTATGATGGATGGTTTTTGTCAGGTAGGTCGATCAGATGAGGCCATGGAGCTACTTGATGAAGCTTTGAAGATGGGACTGAACCCAACTGTAGTCACTTACAACACACTGTTTAATGGGTATTGCAAGGAGGGAAGACCTGAGGAGGGGATTCGTGTTTTGGAGCAAATGAAAGAAAGGAAATGTGATCCTGATACTATTACCTACAGGACCGTGCTGCGAGGTTTACTGATCTGGGGAAAGATTAGAGTGGCACTGGCAATTTACAAAGAAATAGCTCAGAATGGTTTCGTAATGGAGGACAGGTTGATGAATAGTCTAGTTAGAGGATTATGCAGGGGATCTTTCAAAGAACAAAGCCTACTAGATGATGCCTACGAGTTGTTCGATAAAATGCAGAAAAGGGGATGTTTTATAGAGCAGAGCACGTATGTTATAGTGATTGAAGCTCTGTGCATGGCCAAAAGGGTAGATAATGTTCTGGTCAATTTGGAGGAGATGATCAGGCTAGGTTGTATTCCAAAAGTGATCACTCTAAACAGGGTTATTCAAGCACATTGTTCTCAAGGACAAGTTGAAAATGCAGTTCTGGTGTTAGCTCTTATGTATGAGAATCACAAGATACCAAGTGAAATAACCTATAACCTTCTCGTCAATGAACTGAACAGACAGAAAAGGTCTCTATGTGCTTGTAATGTCTATGGTGCAGCACTGGTTAGAGGTGTCATTCCTCACATAAAGCCACAAAGATGAGTAAAATGCTATATACAGTTGGTTCCGCAGCTCCAATTTCCAGCAGAGCTCTGAAGCCAACAAAAGTGAATTCAGTGATTGATTTCGGTTTCAATTGCAGGTGAACAACACTCCAATTCCAAATACATGAAGAATGTTTTTGATCCTACTCTGTCCAATAGGTTGTCCAACTCTAAGCTAAAACTCCATACTAAAACCTAAGCCCAGTCTCATGTATTCTCCAGTTTTTGTGTCCACCAATATCTTATCACCTGTATTAACAGACAGTGGGACATTAATGATTACAATAGTGTCCAGAGTTGCTGGTTTTGATCTATGTGCCACCCTGAACTGTTTATCCTATATTTATCTGTAACAGAAAATTGTTTTTGGGGGAGGGGCGACCAAAGTCCGGCCAACACGAGCCTAACTCGTTGACTTCGGTTGGGCCATGTCAATATTGTCATTCGTAGATGGGAGCATTAGAAAAAGGAGTTAATTAGAGTTGAAACTCTGCATATCAAGGATAAATGACGTGCCTAAATCAGTAGTGCATGTTAACAGATCAATTGCAAACTTCAGTGATTCATAGATAATTGAACAATTGAACCTGAAACAAGTTGCTTCTAAAGTTTCCTTGAAGAACCCAGATGAAATTATTTCAGACCGTGATCAACATCAGCAACAGTCAGCTTTATCGTAATTGGAAACTCAAGAATCAATATCCTGCAAGCACATCAACGATGATCACTGGGAAGCAGCAAATGCAATGAATGATGAAAACTTACTTTCCCCAATGGATCTAAGTTTAGATCATGATTCACACGTTTCTGTTCCAATTAGGATATATCCACAAGTACACTCATCTTGGATGAAAACACAACCCATGATACCATGAAAGAAGTGAAGACGCAATTGCTAACTAAACTTGAATACTGTGGAAAAACAGGCAATACCAGTTCCATGGATGGCAATTTACACGGCCGGCCCGAAGTCTAATCCAATTAAATTTGAATAATATAAATCGAAATATACTAAAATATTATGACTTTAATTAATTTATTAATTTGCGAGGATCTAAGGAGGATCAGCGATATATGCAGCCTTTCTTTTGTATTTTTTATAAGGAAACTGTTTTCATAATTCAAACTTGTGACATTCTGATCACAAAGAAATAATTTTTACCAGTTATATAAGGCTCTGATCTTAATAATTAATTTATCAAATATTTTATTTAAAATTCGTAATTTTTGTATTATTTATAACTTTACACGTACATTTATCAAATATATATTTGAATAATAATTATATTACAAATTCTACATTAAAAAAAAAAAGACAGACTCCAAAATTAGAACAAAACGGTAATTTTTGTGAATTATGAATATTTGTTTCAAATTATTTTTTTTGTTTCTAAGGTTATTTGCTTACTCCTTTTTAAATTTTAAATTGAATTAAAAAATAAAAATTTATTCCTCAATTTTTATATAAAGAACCTTTTAAATTTTATTTTCGTCATAATAATCTTAGATTTATTTAAAATTAAAGGAATAACATATTTTTTATCAATCAATTGTTTAAAATTGGGGAACGTGAACACAGGTGATGCATGGTTGTTATCAACTCGTACCGTAAGGTGTTGGGTTATTTACTTCGTGATGATTTTATTGAAAAAAATCGAAGCCGTTTGTGGCTCGGTTGGAATTATTTAGATATCGAGTAGTGTTCAAAATTTTTTTTAAAACTTTGAATCAAACTTGGTTCAAGTTGCCCAGCTTGACTTGGCTAAAGTTTATAAGTATCGTATAAAATGATATTGGTTTAATTTTTAAAAAATAATTTAGTCGGACCTGATTGAATTTGGGCTTAATCCTATAACCTCAGGCCTATTGAGCTTAAAGACAAAATTGAACTTGAAAACAAAATTTCAAGCGAGGTTCGGGCTTGGCGGCCTATACAGTACCGGGCCTATTTCCATTATTAATTATAGCAGTGGATCATAAAGATTTAGGAATCTTAAATAAAACAAGAGTGAATGTCATGTCTTAAAACCATGTGAAATATGGTTTAATTGTATAGTCCTATTAGCCCAAATTGGCAACAAAAAGGAATCTTGAAGATTAGCATGGCGTATCAACTTAAGGAGTGGGTGATTCGGTAAAGTCATTGACAAGACTGCACGTCTTCGACGGGCTTAATTGTCCCAGCTTGGATTCCATTACAAGATAAATAAGTTTGATAAATTAGACCCGACTCAGCTTAAAGTCAACAAAATAACATCATTTTAAGGTGATTTAAAATTATTTATTTAAAAGATCGAGATTAGCATCTAATTTGATTCATGGTTATCTCGAAGAATAAGATTGGTCTTATGAACTATAATCGTGTAATAATTAATCGATTTATTAATTAATCATTCAATTTTTATAAATTAATTATTTTTATAATTACAAATAAATTAGTTAAATTTCATTTAGTAACTTCTTTTTTGGACTAAGCTTTGATCTCTTTAATAAAAAATAATATTATCATTCTTCAATTATATTTCAAGTTTTCAAATTTCGTTTAATCCTTATTATATACTAATCTTGTAACAATCTAATAACAATTAAACTTTAAAAGATTAGAATTTTTATTTTATCGATTTATTTTTATTTCATTTTTAAAATATTAATTTAAATTTAATTTTAGAAAATTTTTTCGTGTTCGAAATATATTCGAATTTTTAATATGGGCAGAGTGTAGAGATCTACCAAAAATAATTGGGCTTAGGTCAACTATTGAATGACTAGAACTAATCATTTGGATAGTTGACCCTTATTACCTATAAACCATTTAATATTTTTATGTTTAGTCAATATGAGGTACTCTAATATTTCCCCTCAAGTGGAACTGAGATTGGACATCTATTTATCTCTTGAAATAAACACAGTGGTAACCGGACCGAGCTGCTGAGATTGAACATCTAGATAGATAACTGGAAAATTAATAATTCGAACCAAACCTGTTTTGATTCCATGTTAGAATTTTTAATATGGGCAGAATGTAGAGTCTATTAAGAAGAATTGAGCTTGAGTTAATCATTGTCAAAATGACTATAATTATTCATTTAGATAATTGATCCTTACCATTTATAAACCCTTTAATATTTTTATGTTTAGTCAATATAAAGTACTCAAAAAAAATGTAAAGTCAATTGTATCCGAATTAAAATACCCTATTTTCGTTAGAGTATTTTAACTCTGTACCACTTAATTTTATCTATATAAATATATAAATAAAATTTAATAAAATATAGGAAGAACTAACTCTGTTGGCGTTGTATCTTGCCACCCTCAATCCTAAGAATTATTGACTGATATTTGATATTTTTGTGTAACAAATAGAATCTTTAGCGTCACTTCTACGACTTGTAAAAGAAATTTCGTAAGATCATGGCCGTCACTAAATTCATGAGATCTAAGTATTCTTGTACAATCATGAAATCTTAGGTTTGGTAAGGTTTGTTTGGTCGAATCGAATGTTAATTTCCACACGAGATTGGTGGAGCCCAATCCAAACAAGCCGTACGATCACACGCAAAGGACAATGATGGGGTCACGATTACATGATCAAGATGATGATGATCATTATTATCTTCTACTCCTGGGCCCCTTTAACAGGGGACAATGATGTCCTAATCCAGGCGCATTACCCACGCGTGCTGACTCAGTAGTCAGACGTGACTGCTAAGTCTGCGGGCGCGTGGGTTGGCGTTTCTCTTTCAGCGTGGTAGGTACTCTTACCTCGCATTCCGTAATATGACGTCATAAATAAAAAAATTTCAAATTCTTAATTCTGAATTTTCCACCTTTAAATAAAATAGATAATAAATTAAAATTTTCTAAAGCTTATATGAATTATATAAAAAATTAAATTTATTTTTACTAATGTAATATATGTACTAATTTTCGTGTTTTATGACTTATTTAATTTAAATATTTAATTAGGGGTGACAAAATTGATTCGACCTGTTTTTAACTCTGATTGATCGGATCATAGGTAAGCCAGAGGTCGACTTTCATAACGATGTCATTTTTTGCTTTAAAAAATAAATGGCATGCCGGGTGTCAAGCCATAGGCCAACCCATCCAACCCACCAGGCCACTGACCACCATGGCCTCGTCTCTGACCCGATCCAACCTATTGGCATTCCTATATTTAATACATAGTACATTCCTTCTAGCTATTTAATATAAACATTTTTTAATCTCTTTATTAATTAAGAGTAAGGTTGTACGTATTACTGAGCCTTCCAAAACTTTGTGTATCAACAAGATTCATACTGAATTTTGTTGTTATTGTATCTCGGTACTCAATCTAAATATATTCTTGTATTAATTTTTTATTTATTTACTTGTCTTTTATCTTATTTATGTATTTATTTATTTATTTATTTTATCTTTTGTTTTTTATCTTTACCTTATTTTGTATTTATTATATTACTTTATTATTTTAATATATATCTTTTATTAATTTTCTTCATTTATATTTTATTATATTTTTCTCAAACATAGTCTCTTTATCAGTTAAGATAAAGTTGAGTACTTCATTAACATAGTCTCTTTATCAGTTAAGATAAAGCTTCAAGACCTCTTCAAATTTTACGTATTGATAAAACTTCTATTCAGACATTATTGTTGTACTCTTTTTTTTTAACAAAGGAATTCGCTGCAATTATCCTTTGGATGCGCAGTAGGTAAACTTTCAGATGGATGTAATAACCTATAAATCAAGCCAACTGGGTACTCAGTACTAGGCAAGACTTGTACGACAGACTCGTTCGAGAAATTGTAATTAGGAGAATTCGAATACAAGACTTTTTGGCCTCATGCCTCCCCGCTCTACTAACTCGATCACCTCTAGGGACTTCGTTGTTGCCCTCGATATATATATTAAATATAAAGTAAATGTCTATTTATTAATCGTATTAATAAAAATAATATTTTAATATAACTTATATATTTTTAAAAACTAATAATTAAATTAACGTGCACTATTACTTTAAATGAAAATATCTACCATCAAAATTCCATTCAACGCACCAAATGGTTATTATTATTATCGTTAACTAACACCTGACATAAACAATTCAGTTGGAAGAAGGACATTCTCGTAATTTTACCCCCTTGCACTCATTACATGCGTAGAAATTAATAATTCAGAACCTTAGTGGCGCACTTTACGCTTCCCTCATTTTTATTTATCATTATTAAATTTTAATTACTTACAGATATGGATTATTGTAGTCGTCCACGTCTCTCTTAATTGCAATTAATAATAAGATAAAATACACTAACCTCATCCATACTTTTATAAATTATACCAAAAAACATCTTATATTTTAAAAATCTTATAAAAATTATTATATTTCGAACCAAAGAAAATAATAATAATTTTTATAAGATTTTTAAAATATAAGATTTTTTGGGTATAATTTATAAAAGTATGGATGAGGTTCGTGAAAATAATTTCACGCATGTTTCGATATGTTATTTATAACTCGAATTCACATTAAAATTTAATAAAATTCAAGCCGAATAACTCGTGTTTTATCTAATCGAATTTTAATAATTCAAATTTTAATTAGAGTATAATTAAAATGATGTTAATTTTGTCATTAAAGATAATGTTAATTTGATAATTCAAATTCATGATTTATAAAATATGTTATCCTATTTTAAATTATTTTATTTCGTATTAATAAATGTTACACTATGTATAATTGGGTTTATTAATGGAATAAAATGTAATGTAATATTATTCCATCGTTTGATATGAGAGTTTATAATATAATAAAATAGAATGAAATGAGATAAAAGATGAGGGTTTCATAAACGGTAAAAATGAAAAACCTCCAATTTGAGGGGTTTATGATGGAATGTAAAATGATAAACTACTTTACACTATATTACATTATAAACCCTCATCCAAATAATATTTCACTGTATTACATTATGAACTCTTACATCTTTCCCAAACAATAATTTTCTAATATTACAATTATTTACGTTCCATTCTATTATAAACCATTACATTAAAATTCTTACGTCCAACCAAACATAACCTTAGTCATAGTGTGAATATCAACAAAATCAATTTAGTCATCAATAGTATAGTTTAAATGATATTATTTTGACTTAACAGACTCTTTACTGAAATAATCTCTCGACCAATTAGAAGTAAGGCTGCATACTATAGGATTTCTCCAAACCTCGTACATCATACTGAATTGTTGTTATTGTTATTGTTGCAGACTCGAGATTGTTCAAGTTGAATTATTCTCTTCGATTAATTCAATCTTAATTTATTTAAATTTAATCAAATCAAGTTGATTACTACCTTAATTTAAAATAGAGTTATTATTAAATATCTTTATAAAGTGAATATTCATTTATTTATTTAGAGAATGTAACTTATTTCTTAAAAAGTAATAAAATTTAACAAAAGTAAAAAATAAAAAGAATTATTTTAAAAAAATAAAATACAAATATTTTTTTGAAATTTATGAAATTATTAAGAAAATTGATTTTAAACCCTAATAATTATATATAATTCCATTTTCGAAGGGTAAATGTGGAAGAAAAAAACATAGAGGACTTAGCCGTTTCTTGAAGTATCATCGTGCATGCATTTGTAGTTGTTGTTGGTATGTTACCAACCAAACGCACACACGCACCCGCTCTCTCTCTCTCTCTAAACATTCTCTTTTCCTTTTACTTTGCATGCACTTGTTAATTTCTCTTTCCTCTCCCTGAACTGAACTCCACGCCGTCGTTTCGCTCCTCCGGCCACCCTGTGCCTACTTTCTTCCTACCTGCCTCCCGTTGGTTAGTTATTCAACGTCCATGAGATGAACGAAGCTTTCACCGCCGACATCGAATGAGATGTCTCTGCTCTACCTAGAGTCTGAAGCGGTCTTGGAGGTCCACACGACTAGCGAGAGAGAAAGAGAGAGGTCAGTCAGTCAGTTAGCTTCTGCTTACTTTATCTTCTTTCTCGTCGTCCTCGCGTTGTTATTGTTGACCGTTTTAGTTGACCAATCGATTTTGGGGTTGAATCATCGGGGAAATGGATTTGCTTAGGGGATTTGTAATTGGTGATTGGATTGGGCTATTGAAGCTTAAAGATGACCAACAACTCCATGTCTAACACTTGCATGAACACGTTATGCGGAGCTTCGACGTCGACCGGGTCGATGAAAGGTTGGGCTCTGCGATCCGGAGAAGTTGCTACTCTCTGCAATAAGTGCGGGTAAGTTTCTGATTTTCTTGCTTATGCTTAACTTTACCTTTCATTTATTTCTTTATTCTTGTAATACTTAACTTTGTCAAAATGAAACATAGAAATCTCTCGAATAGCTACTTGTGAGGATTATGAGATTCTGCTTATCTCGAAGTTTTAACATTAACTTTCATTATTCGGTATTTGCATTAATTTCTTTATCGAGTACATTTTTTTGTTTTGTTTTCCTTGATTTTCTATGGAAGTAATTGTAATATTTTAACAGCTCTCTCTTTTTTGGTGGTTTTCTTTTGGGACTAGGTCTGCATATGAACAATCGATTTTCTGTGATGTTTACCATGCAGAGGATTCTGGATGGAGACATTGCTCTTGTTGTGGCAAGGTAAATTGATGGTGTCTCTATCATGTTATTTGTCGCTTTTAATTGAATCACGATATAATTGAATTTGGCATTTGCAGCGTCTCCATTGTGGATGCATAGTTTCCATGTTTCTCCTTGAGCTACTTGATGGGGGTGGTGTGAAATGTATAAGCTGTCCTAAAGTTCCAGGAGACAACTCCGTAAGTACAATCTCGGCTTAATGATATGTAATACTTGAAATGTAAAATAATTGGTGACATCACGCTTTAGGCGTATATGCTCTTGTTAGCTTCAAACATGCAGTAGTATTTGGTTGCGAGAGTTGTAACTATTTGTTGTAATTAATCATTTAAACTCCCCTGCTCTATTTCCATCAATGCTTGTCATCAATAAACCACATCCTTAATATAAAAGCAACAAGGAGATTAGCATGATAAGTTTGAGGTACTTAGAGTGATTCTTATAGGGTCAAGATTCTTATTTTCTGGTCAATGTTTTACAATTTCTTACAATATGGCAAAAATCTGCTTCTTCCTAGCACATTAGATTATTGCTATACATGGGTTTTATGCAAGTTTGTGAAGTATTCACTGCGAGATCTGTATTTGGATAGGATAAGGGAGAAGAAAAGTCTGATGGAGTTGGAACATCAAAAGTTAACAATGCCAATGAACCGCAATTCACTACTGACTCCCAGAGTGATGGTGAAAGGAAGATAACAAATGTTGCTGAGGCCGATAGCATGAGACATATATTTCAGTTGCGAAATGGTGAGGCAAATGGGTTCGTTAACCAAATGAAACAGGAAAATATACTACTTCCTGGGGGAGATATCGGAAGCACAAGTTCACCAAAATTTGACCAAGCATCTAGTGGATTTTCACAACTTGCCAAGTCAGAGACTGGTAAATCTATTATTGCAGCAAAAGATCTACATGACCCATTGGCACAGACAAATTTGAGTATTACCCTTGGTACTTCTTTAGGAAACCCAAATTTCTTTCCCGGAACTGCTATAGATGAAAGGATGCAAAGTAAGGCATCCTCGTCACTTGCACAGGGGTTAAGGTCCCGCCATCTACTGCCCAAGCCTCCAAAGTCCAGCCCTCCTAGCGCTTTAGGGGCAAATGCTGGCATGGTTTCACAGATACGTGTTGCTAGACCACCAGTTGAAGGGCGGGGGCGAAATCAACTGCTTCCACGATATTGGCCTAGGATTACTGATCAAGAATTGCAGCAAATATCTGGAGAGTATCCATCACTATGTCGTTTAAGCATCAAAGTTGCTGCTATTTGCCTGCAAAATACCATGCGTCACTGTTATACGTATGGCATACATTTCAACTATTTTAGGAGCCAAAAGTTTTCATACTCCATTTCTCAAGGGAGATGTTTACGCGATTTCATTTCATCACGTGATTTGGTTCAATGATAAGCTCTCTATTTATGTTATGGTTGTTCAGTACCTATATAGGTTCATTGTTTTGCGATTGAACATGATTATTCAATTTCTTCCTCTTATTTCTGTTATTCTTTTTGCCATCCTTATTTTATCAATATTTTTAATGTCTTTTACCTTTGGTGTTACATATTTGATTTTCAAGCCTGTCTGTCTAATTAGATGATGGTAGCCTTAACTTGTCATCTTATAGTACAAACTCAACCATTGTGCCATTATTCGAAAAGGTTCTCAGTGCAAGTGATGCTGGTCGTATAGGTCGTTTAGTTCTCCCTAAAGCATGTGCTGAAGTAAGTTTTTTCATCTTTAAAGTCTTTTCGTTAATTTTGTTTAAAGCATATTACTTGATAATAAGCTGCTCTGCAGGCTTATTTTCCTCCCATCTCTCAGCCGGAGGGCCTTCCTTTAAGAATTCAAGATGTTAAAGGAAAGGAGTGGGTATTCCAGTTTAGATTTTGGCCTAATAACAACAGCAGAATGTATGTTTTGGAGGGTGTAACTCCTTGTATACAGTCCATGCAATTGCAAGCTGGAGATACCGGTATCTTTTCTTCCCTACTGCTCTCACAGTTCTGAATGCAAGATTGACTTGGTAAATAGTATGATATCACAGTTTTGAAGTCTGTCGCATTCCTTTTCCTTTTATTCATGTCATGAAAGCCATAACTATAGATTTCGGATTGCCATTCCTCGCATTCCTTTTCCTTTTATTCATATTATGAAAGCTATAACTATAGATTTCGGATTGCCATTCCTTTGCCAGTATACTTGTGACATTGTCTGTTCAGTTTCTTTATCATAGCAGAATGAGTGCAATCCATGCCTGGGATTGTCACTGGTTTATTCTTGTCTTCTTCTAGGATTTTGAAGTCATATGAGTCAGCTTGTTGTATGATTATATTTTCCCTAATGCAGTAACGTTTAGCCGTATGGAGCCAGAAGGGAAACTTGTTATGGGTTTTAGAAAAGCATCAAACTCTATCACAATGCAGGTAAAAACCAGTTTCAATTTTTGAGTTAATAAACTTGGTCATGTAATATTGATTTTTTAAAATTACTAAATAAGCAGGAAAGCCAGTCACCCGCCATTCCTAATGGCGTTTATTCAAGTGAAAGTTTCTTTTCGGGTGTATTTGAGAACCTACCTATAATGAGTGGTTACTCTGGCCTTCTTCAGTCACTGAAAGGAAGCACCGAAACACCTTTAAGCGCACTGTCAAAACATTTGCATTCAGCTGGTGGTGATATAAGCTGGAATAAATCTGAGAAGCTTGAGGACAGGACAAGGGAAAGCTTGCTTCTTCCGTCACTGCTGGTTCCTGAAAGAAAAAGAATGCGAAATATTGGGTCTAAAAGTAAGAGACTGTTATTTGATAGCCTTGATGCGTTGGAGCTTAAGCTTACATGGGAAGAGGCACAAGATTTGCTCCGCCCACCACCATGTGTTAAGCCAAGCATCGTCACAATTGAGGATCATGATTTTGAAGAATATGAAGTGAGTTGTGCATCTTAATTACTTCTTTTGAACATGCCTATTCATAAATATACACGTAACTTTTGGATACTTACAATTTTGAATTAATGAAATTGGGTCTGCAAGCAATTTGAAGTTTTTTTTTCCTGTCTTTGTGATGCACTACTTGGTAGTATCACAAAATGATATAGGAAAAATGGCAGGCATGCTCATACTGAACATTTGAAGTTTACAAATATTCCATCACTTGATTCAGTCCTTTACTGGGCAATCTTTTAGAAGTCCCAGAAATTATGAAATTTGCTTAAAAATTCCATGTGAACGAATTTGTGATTCTTAAATCTTTTCTCTTGCAGGAACCTCCAGTCTTTGGCAAGCGAAGTGTTTTCGTAGTTCGTTCAATTGGGTAAGGATCCTGTTCATCATTTTGTGTTTTCACAGCTACGTAATTATGGTCATAGATTTATGCAAGCACTTTAGCCTAATCGGGATAGTTTCTGTTTTGGTCATGAAGCAAACTTCTTGATTCCTGGTATTTCTAAATCCTAACAACATAAGTATGATCCCTACGCTACACAATTTTTCAATGAAAGAGTCATTTTCATAACATCTTTATTACAAACTACCAAACTGCGTCAGGTTCCAAGTTCCTGACAAGACTTATGCGTTAGGTTCCAAAATTCCTGAAAGACTGTTATTCGTTCGCCTACCGCAGTTTCAGATTATAGTTCTTATGATTATCGTTGTTTCTGATCTTCTGTTCAGGGGACAAGAACAATGGGCTCAATGTGATAATTGCTCTAAGTGGCGGAGGGTGCCTGTTGATTTTCTTCTTCCATCCAAGTGGACATGCATGGACAATGCTTGGGATCAAAGCAGGTCAACAAAACAATCTAGCATTTTTTTATTTATTATTGATAATGTGAGACAAGCAATTTCCCTGGAAATCTCATAACAAATAGCTTCAGGTGCTCATGCTCTGCTCCAGATGAATTGAGCCCAAGGGAACTGGAGAACTTCCTGGGGCAATATAAGGGTAAGAATTATAGTGGCTAACAAATTCCCATTTTCCTCTTTCTTCTTTGTTAAATAAACATTTCCCATTTGTTTTAGGTTTTTTCCCTAGAATTGAATAGAAAATTTGGTGATATTGTTACATTGTTCTGTATTTTGTATAGATTTCAAGAAACGAAGAATAATTTGTTATAGGCCAGCTCAGGAGAATGAATCATCATCTGGACTAGATGCCTTGGCCAATGCAGCAATTCTAGGAGATGTGAACGATCCCAGCACCACCGCACCGGAGGTTGCTACCACGACCAAACACCCTAGGCATCGTCCAGGTTGCTCCTGCATTGTGTGCATCCAACCTCCAAGTGGTAAGGGCAAGCACAAGCCCACATGTACGTGCAACGTCTGCATGACGGTTAAGCGTCGGTTTAAAACCTTAATGATGAGGAAGAAGAAGCGTCAATCCGAGCGTGAAGCAGAAATTGCTCTTCAGAGGAATCAGCATTTATTTGTTCCTAAAGATGAAGCAGAAGTAGAGAGCAGTACTAAACTTGTTTTGGATCCTTCAGAGAATGAAGGTAGGTCAGCGAACGATTTAGAATCTAAAAGCCCCAGCAACCATCCGTCAACCAAAATTCCTGACACCAATAAGGGACATATAGACTTAAATTGCCAACCTGAACGTGAAGAGGAATCACAGGTAGGAATCGGGTCGACCGGAATGAGCATGATGAGTCTTCTTCAAGTAGCAAGCCTTCCACTGGAGACATATCTGAAGCAGAATGGTCTTACAAGCTTGGTATCCGAGCAACAAGCAAGCTCAGCATCTCATGTGCTCGCACAAACTGGAGAGAGTGAAGGGCAAGTCCATGATGATTGCCAATTGGCATCTGGTGGTGTTCAGGAACAAGAAAGCAGAGGTGAAGATGATAACTTCGATCCTGGACATGATCAAAGCCAAAGCGACCATGCATAGATATAGAGATACAAAGTTTCTTCTTGTATAATCATTATATTTTTCATTTGTTCTTTCTTTTCCAGGTTTGAGATTGCATGCATAGGCCTCTATTTTGTTAACATGTGTATAATAAGTAACATTATTTTTCTTTATATAGTTTTTGTATCAAAAGGAGTTATGAGCAGAATTTCATAACGTCATCATCCTTTAAAACTCTCTTTTCTTTTGCTTTTCAATTTTGTATTTTTAAAAGAAAAGGGATTGTTTTGATAGGCTTGAGGTGATAACTATTTCATCAAATCCTCTATTCCAGTTATTCTTTTTTAATTTTGTTATATTAAATCTCATCCATACATTTATATGAGGTCCACGTAAATGTGTGGATAAGATTTAATGAAACATAATAAGAAAACTATAATTGACATAAGAGATCTGGTCCAGATAACTAGGGCTAGCTAATTGGGTTTTACTCAATGATTAAAAAAGTCAGTTCAATCATAAGAATATAACAATGTTTTAAAAACTGAACTGAAAGTAAAATTGATAAAACAAGAGATTTAAGGTTTAAAAGATAATATGGACATTAGATCAACGTAAAATTGGTTAAAGATTGAATAAAATTAAGGAATTTAAAATATGATTGAAAGAGATTAGCCTTACCTATTGAAAAATTTGAAGTTTAATTAAAAAAAGAGATTGTTAAATAAAAATTAATTGATTTATTTTATTTTATAAGAACTTATTAATTAATAAAAATTGATCGATTAAATTGATAAACTTTTACCAACATGAGTTATTAAAATAAATTGAACTGAAAAGTTAAAAATCGAACCGAAAAGTTTGACAATTCAAGGTCTTTACTGTTGAATCGGCAAAGCCGGTTTAATCATTGATTAATTGACATCAATCAATTAATTTTTATTTAATAATATATTTTTTATTAAACTTTAAATTTAGGTAAATATAATTTCTTTTGATTATATTTCAAATTCTTTAATTTTATTTAATCTATATTCGATTTTATAACAATCTAATATTACAGTTGTCACGTGGTTTTGAATCATAAATTTATATTCTCTCTTTCGTTACCAAAAACAAAAAAAGCTTAAACTTCTTACTTTACACGTTTTAACTTTCGATCCGATTTTTAAAATGTTAATTAAAACTCTCCTTTTTCTCCTGTTACCAATCTTCTTTAATAAAATATTGGGGGTTGAGTTAAACGTTAAACTAAAGCCCCAGATGCCTGATCAACTTTACTAATCATTGAGCTACTTAATGTACTACAGCATTTGACTACTAAAGATATTATATGATTTTTTAAATTCTAACATCCAACCCAATCCAATCAAACCACTTTAGTATATTTTAACACACATGCCTTTTAATTGAGATTTAAGGACTTTTTAGTATGATATTAGATCTTCTGTTTCGATTACGATGTTTCTATTATATTTTATTAAATCTTATCTATATATTTATGTGGACTTTATATAAATATATGGATGAGATTTAATAAAACATAGTTAAAACAGAGTAACTAAAACAAACTTCACATAAATGTATGAGTGGAATTTAATAAAATAAGATTTGAATAGTGTAACTATAACAGAAGAGCCTTTGATCTTCAACCACAATCCACAAGCCAATCTAAAAACGTAGAGATTTTCTGTACTAATTATCCTATTTTAATCTTATTTTTATCTCAAAATAATACCATTTTATATCTATTTATATATAAAATAACGTAATTTTAATATAAAAATAAGATTAAAACCAAGTATTTTAGTCGGGATATATATTTTTTTAAATGGAATAACTCGTAGTCATTATTTTTTAGATGTATTCTGAGTAAATCTCTAAATTAACTCAATAACTTGCAAATCATGTCAATCAAGTATTTTACACTAAACAAATTCTATACGATAGGTTCAATCGAAAAGGCAAAAATAGAAAATTTTAAACATAAAACCTTTTAATCTCGTATCCTCTACTTCACCTATTCGACCACTGCGGAAAGACTAGTGAAGAAATAATGCCAATCTGTACAAAGTCACAGCCAATGACTGTCCTGTCCTAACGTATTTTTTCCTTTTTTTTAAATAAAAAATTATGTAATTTTAAATATCATAAACGTTTTTCAAAACTTTGACTATCTTATGATTCTTATCACTTCAATGGAGGTGCCTTTCTTTGAAAACCGTGACACTTTCCTGAATTTACTATTTTGGACTTTGCTTTCCTCCAATTTCTCCTCCCAACCCCCTTTCTCAACCACTTAGTCCAACTGTTCCATTCATCCTTCATTATTATTATTATTGGGATTGCTTCAAGGAAGATAAAGTTATGATAAATTTTCATACATTTAAGAGTATTTTACTTTTAAAAAATTTTAATTTAATAGTCAAAATTTTAAAATTTTTAATCAAGTGATCAATTTTTAATTAAAAGATTATTTTTAATGATGTGTTGTTTTTACTAAATATCTATATTTTAAAATTAGATCGGAAGTTAAATCGATAAAATAGGAGATTTAAAGATTCAAAGATTTAACTGATATTAGACCGTCATAAAATCAATTAAAGATTAAATGAAATTAAACAACAACGGCAACCCACAATGGAAGTCTCATTAAATTGAATAAAATTAACGAATTTAGAAAATGATTGAAAAATATTCTCCTTAATTAGCAAGAAATTTAAAGTTTAATTAAAAAATAGATTGTCAAATAAAAATTAATTAATTAATTTTGATTTATAAAATTGATTAATTGATCAATTAATCAATAAAATAAACAAAATTATTAAACTAAATCAAATTAAAAATTGAAAATCGAAATAAAGAGTTAGCTAGTTCAAGAATTTCACTATAAAATTCAAACTGGTTCAGTTTTTAAAACATTACTAAATATCACGTGAATGTTTATTATTTAGCGTTTTAGGGGGTGATCGAGTTGGTAGAGTGGGAGAAATAAGGTCAAAAGATCTTGTGTTCGAATCCTCCTACCTACTCTCTCTTGATCGAGTCTGTCGTACTTATACAGGGCTTGTCTAATGCGAACTACCCGTTTAGCGTGATTTGCAGGGACGGAGATATATGGGGCCCAGTGGTGCACTGGGCCCCCCAAGATTTAAAAAAAAAATTAAATTAGATAGTAACATATTGTTAGTTACTTTAAAACCCTAACAAACAAGTCGGCAACTGCTACACATTGGTATTTCCTGCTTCAACTCTCAAAATTTTCT